>CM050164.1:74608997-74766497 GCA_027410445.1 Discoglossus pictus | reverse complement strand
AAGAAAACAAAACATATTCCTTTACTGTTCTAAATCCACATGATGGCAGTTCCTGTTATATTATCAACCTACTCTGTGCAAATATACGCCCGTGAAATGAAAGAGCATTGCCTTCTTATAAGGCTCAGGACACAATGCTATAGATCTCTGTGGCCAGTGTATGCTTATTTTGATTTTCATGTGATGTTTTTGACAAAGTTTAAAATAAATACAGCCTTTATTTTTTAACTATTCTGATTTAATAGCATCAGACATTTTGCTTTTGTTCTGAACAGGATCAGAAATCTGTAAGGAATGGGAAAAACCATTGATTCAGATAAGAACTATCAATTCTGTTTATTAATTGCCACTTTAAATTGTCATTTGACAATTGATTTAAATATAAAAATAAGCCAAGTAAGATAGCCCTCACCCTCAAACTACAGGCAAATTAGCAGTCTGAGATTGAGTTCCCAATGAAACTATTGGAGGCATCTCAATAGTAAATTTGCTCTGAAAAAAAAAACAACTTTGTAGTCACGGGGAATGTCCATCTAATCTTAATTCATCCTATAATTTATCAGCATGTTGTATTGAAAGTCAAATAGGAAAGTACAACATTTACACAATAGACACCACTTTTATTCTCCTTCTAAAACCACTGTTAATGTTTCCTCATTTAATTATTCTATATACTTTAGTTTACATGCATGTAAGTGTGCACCATGATGCTTTCAGTGTGGATCAAAGCGTTATAAACTATTTGTCTGTTAAAATAAATAAAACTTTAACAAAATAAATAACATTTAAAGAGGAAAATGATTCATTGTTGTTGTTTAGTCTTATCCAACTCTCCGTGACCTTATGGACCACAGCACGCCAGGCACATCTGTCAGCCACTGCCCCTCTGAGCTCCATCAACGCATGTCCATTGATTTAGTGACCTCATCTATCCATCTTCAACTTTGTCGTCCCCTTCTTCGTGTGCCTTCAATCTTTCCCAGCATCAGAGTCTTTTCTAGGTAATCCTGTCTTCTTATGATATGTTCAAAATATTTTGAGCTTCAGCCTCATGATCATACCTTCTAGTGAACAGTTTGTCTAGATATCCTGAAGTGTTGATTTATTGGATCTTCTTGTAGCCCAAGGGACTCTAAGCAGTTTTCTCCAACCTCACAATTCAAAGGCAACAAATCTACAGCGCTCAGACCTCTTTATGATCCAGCTCTCACATCTGCATGTTACTACTGGGAATACCATAGTTCTAACTATGCATAGCTTTGTTGATAGTTTAATATCTTTACTTTTTAGTAGCGTGTCCAGACAGCAATAGCTTTCCTCCCCAGAAGCCAACGTCTTTTAATTTCATGGCATTACTTTATCACATCGGAAGGATGATGAATCTTTTAGTAAGAATAATCAAATTTATAAGGATTCAAATGTCATTATATTGTAAATAGTTGTGTAATATTTTTAAGATTTGTATATGTAACTACATTGTATATCAACTTGTGAATTGTAAGTCTTAAACACTAATACATTAGGAATTCAAATAGTATACAACATGCACACATATCCAGCTGACAAGTAGTGTTATAAATGTGCTGTTGATTTATTCTATATTACTGTGAGCAAATCTCAGCTATGATGAAGACGCATTGTTTACAATGGCCATGTACATTTTCCTTTTGTACCATAAAGAACATATCAAAAAACCTCTCGTAGCTGCCAAACGTTTGGTAAAATAGAGATTTGCTCAGATGCAACTTATTGTTTGTTCTTTAGTAGAATAGTTTCAGCCAGTGTGTATTCAAAATATTATATGCAGCTATTAGTTATTTCAGGTACAATCACATATATAGTTGTGAGCAGGCGAGCCAGCCAGAGCCGTTGCTCACGCTTGCGGGCTCGCGCAGCCGAAGGCGCTCCTTGCCAGCAACTGCGACCCTCGCAAACTTTACGTTGTAACGCAAAAAACAACACACAGCAACTGCGACCCTCGCAAACTTTACGTCGCAACGCAATCAACATACGAGACACATTACCACTCATTACGACCTCGCAAAAATCGGCCGCAACCCGCGAACATGAAAAAATTTAAAACACAATAAATACACACAGCACATACATAAAATGCTTACCTACAGCAAGAGGGAGCATCCAGGACCTCAAAAAAGCAACTTCATTTAACTCAAAATAAAGGAGTTTAGACACTAAAACATTCTCTAAGCGAGAGAAAAAATGTCCGCCGAACAAAACGAAAACGAGGCTACAGCACTCTAAACACGCAAAACACCACAAGAAACTCGCAAAACACCACAAAACACCTACGGATATAACGCTAAGACGCATACCACACATTACCCGCCATTTTACGACAATGCGGAAGTACACAACTACGCGAACGGTTTGGTCTCGCGCACGCACACTATTACACTGCACACATTCACCACGCTTACACAGCAGCTCCACACCACTAATGCTGCAGCAACATCAAAACAGATTGTCAGCTCTTTAACACAATGCTTCAAAATAGGTAAAGTATATTCATTTATTAATGTATTATATATTTCATTACTATACACCAGCAACAGCATTAGCTACCTTACAATTTCTTTGCCGTCATTTTTTGACGGGCAATTCTCTAGTAAGCTTTATGAAGGTGAAACTAACCTAGCAACAAAGCCACAAAGACCAAATGTTTGGGGAACAAAGCAGGTGAAGTTATCAAGAACCTTTCTTCTCATTACATTTCTCAGTACAAATAAATCTATAATTAAAATGTATCATTAAAAAGTCTTACACCCTTGTGACCCTACCAAGATTGAGTCTACCAAACTTTATAGCCAAGCAAGCAGTTTTTCTTGGCGTTCTGAAGCTAACAACTACTTTGATAAATTTGCAGGTACTGTGCCTTAAGATGGAAGTTTCTGTTGCAAAGTATTTTGTCATATTCTGAAACTTTTCAGGACATGGTAGAAAAGGGATAGTGCAATTTATGGGGAGTCTCTTAGATAACCTCTCTTGGCAAGCTAAAACCCCAAAACCTGTTAGGAACTTAAAATTTCCAAAGACACACCAGATTAGTTAATGGAAAAGAGATTAACGGTCTTGAGTTGCCCAATTATCGCTTGAATTCAACTAAAAAGGTATGGTATGAAATATTGCTGTCCATTGACAATCCTCATCAAGCAAGTGCAATTTTCATATGAAGACAGGATACTCACATCACTATCCTATGGTAAAAACCTATGCAAAAATACTCCATTTGTACACTTGATTTAAGGGATTAACTACTTTCCAGTGTTTTGCTATTAACATTTTGCACAAAAGTCTTTATGCATACATATTTTTTTAATTCAACAAAATGTAAAATTGGAAGAGGTTTATATTTTCCAAACAACACTTCATATATTCGTATTAAATCAGACACAAATAAACAAAATGACTAACATCCACCATCATTGAAGCTGTTAGTAACTATGCATAGTAAATTGTACATTAATGTAAATATGTCTTGGTTTTGTTGGTAATGATGTCCAATCTCAAGGGATGAGTCTGTGTCATCTGTTGTGTCCTTGGGATAAAACCGCCTTTGACTGACCTTTAAGATCTTTGTTGATTGCTTATCCACAATTCACAAGAGGTTAGAAATCTAGAATAAATAATAGAAATTGCAGGGATTCAAATGTCAATGCGTTGTAAATAATTGTGTAATATTACAAATATATTTAAATGTAACTAAACGTTATGTTAACTTGTAAATTGTAAGTCTTAACCACTAACAAATGAGGAATTCACATATACAATATCATATTCCCAGTTAATAAGCAATGCTAGAATGTGCTGTTTATTCTATACATTATTGTGAGAAATTCTCAGCTTTGATGAAGACACATTGCCTACAATGACCATGTACATTTTTCTTTTGCCCCATAATGAACATATTAAGTAACCTCTTGTAATTAACAAATGTCAGAGGGGTCTGACACGATAAATGGTATGATGGTGCAGGGAGCATGTACTACATTTTTCTGCCAACACCACTTAGCCAAATCTGTAAAAGTATTGCCCAGTCATGCCTTTGATTTTCTGCATTCTCCTTCCTCCCTTGGGTACATTTCAACTGTGCATTGAAATAATTTAATAATTAATCTTGCTATACAGAGCCAGCTCCATATATCGTATCAGGGGAGTTTCAATTGGCAAAACTAAATAGTCTCTCATCTGTAACATGGGGAACAGGGATATCTAATAGTGATAAATGTAACTGTTGCTGTCATAGTGAATGTAAGAAATCAAAATCAAGTGTAATCCTCAAGTGCAGTTAATTGCAGATATCTCCAATTGATCTTACTTAATTTTCAAGGTTTAAGTTACCTCTATGATTGAGTAGTCAAAAAAACCTTAGCTGTTAGTAGCCTTTTTTCTCATCATAGTAAGCAAACATTAAACCATCCTATATCAGGGCACCCTTGCCACATTTAGTGCCTCCACATATCTTGGCATTGCAAAAATAAGCCATTTTCTCACAGGAAAATCTGTGAAGTGATATTTACTCCCAGGGTTGGTGACTCCATTCTACATGTTATTGTGTATTTACAGCAGGATGTTTTACACGGGTCACTTGATACTCAGAATTCTGCAGTGGAATTCCCACCGTAATTTTTTTTTGATGGCAAATGACATAGTCAGTTATGTTTTTAATATACGTGCAATGACCTAATGACTGTATTCCTCTACAGATAAAGTCAAGGGTCAAAGAGAAGAAGTGACACCCGATCGCTTTCCCCGTAAAAGTCCGTCTTTAGAGTCACTTAATACACACACCTTTGGTTCGAGATCATCTCACCTGGTCCCGGATAGTGTGACAATGCAAAGTAAACTCAGGTAAGTCCACCGTTGAACACAATCCAAAAATATATATTTTGTGAAAATATCCAGATTGTTCAAGTTATTATTTCTTTTGCCATTCACTAATATAATTGTCGTACTGCAAGTTTGTGTGTAACGCTCGCAAAAAAAAGCCAAAATCGTAAATCATGCTTAATACAATGCCTGAGGCTGTAAGTCTGCGGGCTTGAAAATTGCAACAGTTACAGAGCTATTAAAATGACTCAAGCTCGCAAGTACATGGCAGAAAGCCAAAAATTGTAAATCATGTTTCTATATGATTGATCATGATCAATTAAGCACCCGGTAATTTACTGCTTAGACAGAGCCAAACCCTTAACTTGCCGCAAAGTACGATTTGCGATCCAGAAATGTGAGGAGAGGGAGGGAGAGAAGGATAGGGAGGGAGAGAGAGAGAGAGAAGAAGGGGGGGAGAGACTGAGAAGGAGAGGGAGGGAGAGAAAGTGAGAAGGAGAGAGAGAAAGAAAGATGGAGAGAGAGAGAGGGACAGAGTGAGAGAGAGAAAGATGGAGGGGGAAGAGAGAGAGAACGAGGGAGGGGGAAGAGAGAGGAAGGGAGAGACGGAAGGAGAGAGAGAAAGAGGGAGACAGAGGGGAGAAGGTGTGAAAAGAGAGGGCGCACAGAGAGAGAGAGACAATTTTTAACACATTATACCGTCATTTTTGACTGGAATACGACTAGTTTTATACAAAACCTGTTACTTAGAAGTTTTAACACACAAATTGAGCAACCACTGAATGAGGCTCCTCTTCTGATAGGTAATACAAAAACATAAATGACTTAAATACAAATTCTATCATCTCAGGCAATTGTTATTGAAATAATGGACATCTAAAGAGAAACCATCACCCCTATTTCAACAGAGCGTAAATCTAAGATTGTATGGTAATAAAGAGTTGCAGATCTTCTTTTTGTTTTACTTACAAGAAGCTGATTTTATGTGTAAAATCTTTTACTTAAATATCACAATCCGCTTTAAGAAAATAAAAAAACATATTCAGTATGCTGCCTTGCATTTAAATGGCCACTGAAAGCAGCAAAGCGTGCAACAGATAAAATGCATAATATTTGTATGTATATATATATATATATATATATATATATATATATATATATATATATATTCTACTTCTGTACTTTCATAAGCTGAGGCACTTACACAGATAACAATTTACTTATTACAGCAGATGTAGGTCCTTTTAGTCGACAGGAATATCTTTTTTTGTATAAGTCTAGTCATCAACGTTTTTTTTAGAGGACTTTTTAGATACATCATCTCATTACCTGTATTACCTTACTTGTTCATTTTAGTTTATTTTGTGTTTTCTTGTTTGCTTTACAACAAAGCCACATTGAGAAAAGGTCAACTTTATTTGTTTGAGTCAACACTATGCATTATTCATGTTTATGTAAATACTCCATCAACCAAACATAATTTATTGCACTTAGTAACAAGCTAAAATATGTGCCAGGTGAAATGAGCCAGGTCAAGTTAGTTGCTATTTACTTTTCACAAATATTTAATAGCCAAATATCTCATGTTTATAGAATCCATTGAATATGTGTCTCTAGAGTACCTTATCCCAAGCTAAATAGTTTATTACCTGACCTTGATAATAAAAGCAGCAATGGTGACCAACAAATGTTAATGCAAGGGATAGTTTTTCATGCATCCTGTTAGGCGGTTGCCAGGGCCAGTATGTGAGAGAGAAGTTATCACTGGAGTACAGGGCAAAAAGAGGCAACGAGTCATGAAAGAAGGGATAAACAAGAGAATATTGGAGAAGAAAGGTAGACCCTATATGGCTAATAATGGGGGACAAGAAAACAGGTAAAAAAGGAAACATTAGAGGCTGAGAAAAAGTCACAGTGGGAAGAGATATTATGGGAGTAGTGAAAATAATGGAAAATACTGTACGAGAAAGAAAGTGGGGGAGATTAAGGGGAAAAGACAGGAAGGAATACTGGAAGAGGGGAAAAGGTGTAAATTTGGGGGAAACCTCTTGCCTATCACCAGTTGATCTTCTGTTTTGATCTTTTAGAAGATCCTACTCTGTCAATGTCCATGCTCTTTGCCATGTAGACTCCTCCCTCGACAAAGACATCAAACCACAGGATCTCAGCCGTTCGCTAGACAGCATCAGGAACCCATCTCATTTTAATAATAACAATATATACTATTATGCATGGATATTCCAGCAATGTGCATCTAGGCCATAGGGGGTAACTATCTGGAGACTATAGCTTACTATGGGCCCTATTCTATTGCCCAATTCGTAAATGTATACACACTCAAAATCACTCTTAATATTGCCACATATTCTGTTAGCTACCTGAAAACCGATTAGGAGTTACTCGCCCACAATCACTACGGCCAGCCAAAGATGCAAACTTGGCCATTGGTTTTAGCACAGCTCGGATATTACGAGCTCTAAATAATTAAAGTTACACAAAATCGATATTTTATTAGACCCGTAGCTCTAGCTCACAAATAAAGTCTGACCCGCAACTGAAAAAAGTATCAAGTTTCAGTCAAAAACATTACGAGTAATAAATAGGACTCACAAGGGCTTTTTCAAACACTTATTAAAGCTGTTACACACTTTACTGTACTTAAAAAGCATGGGAAAGCGTGGAAACACATTCAAATAGTCTCAAACCCACAAATATGCAATTAAAAAATATTATTTGTAACTGTTATTTCTGAGTAATAGTGATCGGGACTCACGGGGTTAATACATATCATGAAACCCACATGGAATAAAACAGATGATCTAATGCATTTTATAGAGTGCTAGCCTGCTTGATTGCAAGTCCAATCAGCAAATATTACTTATTGGCACTAATTAATTCTTAGCTTCCGATTGTAGTTTACGTCTAACTTCCATGTTTTACTGACATCATGAGGACGGTCTCATTTACTATTGGCTGTGTCTAGGAAGTAAATTACGGGCTTGTCCCCAGAAATCCTAATTAAAAAGGCAGTGTTGGCGAATTTAGGCTTAAGGAGGTAAATTGTGGGCTTGAGTCAATAGAATACATCTAAAAATTTAGAGAAAAACACCCACAGCAAAAATCTGATCCATACAGTTAGTTGAGAAATATATATATATATATATATATATCACATATTATAATTGTCTAACTGCGATTCGTCGTCACGCTTCAGACGAATCGCAGTTAGACAATTATAAAGTGCTGCGCATTGCGCAGAGCGCGGCGCGAGCTGCGCATGCACAGAGCGAGCCGCGCATGCGCAGAGCGCGAGCCGCGCATGCGCAGAGCGCGTCGCGAGCCGCGCATGCGCAGAGCGCGTCGCGAGCCGCGCATGCGCAGTGCGCGGCGCAAGCCGCGCTCTGCGCCCGAACAGCGCATGCGCAGAGCGCGGCGCGAGCGGCGCTTGCGCAGAGCGCGGCACGAGCCGCGCATGCGCAGAGCGCGGCACGAGCCGCGCATGCGCAGAGCGCGGCCCGAGAGCAGGTAAAAGAGTGGGGAAGAGGGCGGGGGGGTAGAGGCACAGAGGGAGAGTGGGGAAGAGGGGAGGGAGAGTGGGGAAGAGGGGGGGGGAGAGTCACAGAGGGAGAGTGGGGAAGAGGGGGGGGAGAGTCACAGAGGGAGAGTGGGGAAGAGGGAGAGTGGAGAAGAGGGGGGGGAGAGGCACGGCACAGAGGGAGAGTGGGGAAGAGGCACAGAGGGAGAGTGGGGAAGAGACACAGAGGGAGGGGGGAGAGACACAGAGGGATAGGTGGTAAAGAGACACAGGGGAGGTAGAGGAGGGGGAAAAGACACACGGGAGGGAGAACATGGGGAAGATACACATGGGAGGGAAATAAGGGGGGGAGAGGGGAACAGACACAGGGGGAAGGGGGAAAGAGACACAGGCCAGGGGGGAACAGGCACAGAGGGAGAGGGGGAAAGAGGCACAGAGGGAGAGGGGGAAAGAGGCACAGGGGGGAGAGATACAGAGGGTGAGGGAGGAAGAGACACAGAGGGAAGGGGGGGAAGAGGTACAGAGAGAGGGGGAAAGAGGCACAGAGGGGGGGGACAGAGGAAGGGGTGAAGAGACACAGTGGCGAGACACACAGAGAGAGGCGGGGGAAGAGGCACAGAGGGAGAGGGTGGAAGACACAGAGTGGGGAAAGACACAGAGGGTGAGGGGGAAGAGACAGGGAGGAAGAGGCACAGAAAGAGGAGGGGGAAGAGACACAGGGGAGTGAGAGGAGGGGGAAGAGACACAGGGGAGAGAGTGCAGGGGGGAAGATACACAAGGGAGGGAAATGGAGACACGAGGAAGGCCGTAACAGACACAGGGCTGAGGGGGAAAGAGACACAGGCCAGGGGGGAACAGACACAGGGGAGGGTTGGGGGAGACACAGGGGAGGGTTGGGGGAGACACGGGGGGGGGAGAGATGCATAGGAGGGAGAAGGGGGAAAGAGACACAGGGGAGGGGTTTAGAGACACGGGAGGGAGAGGGAGGTAAAAACACAGGGGGGCAGGAGATACAAAGGAGGTAGACGAGGTGGAAGGAGACACAAGGGAGGGAGAGGAGGGGGGAAATAAGACACGAGGGAGGAAGTAGACAGAGGGAGAGACTCGCAATGAGCTCCAAAGGGGCTCATTGCAAGGCCTGTGATGAGCGCCAAAGGCGCTCATCACAAGGCCAGTAAAGTAGAGGGGGAGAGGCTTACATTGTGTGGCAAACAGCATTGCCAGGCTTCAGTTTTTATTGCCGTCATTTTTGACGGGCAAGTTGCTAGTATATATATATATATATATATATATATATATATATATATAATGTGTGTGTATGTATATATCTTTATATATATATCATCATTTGTCTATGCTTTATGTCGTGTTTAATCTCCTGGGAGAAGAGTGGTAGTCAGTGTGTTCATCAGTACCCTGTGATTAGCTTAGGTTTTCAATAATCTCAGAGAAGAGAGTTGCACTTAATCTATAAAGAGCAATGACATAAAAGAGGCACTTTACAAACTCCATTGTCCCCTAAATAAAAAAGCCATTACTAGTTCATTTATTTTAATTAACTCTGTATGTCCCCTGACAAATCCCAAAAGACACACAAAACAAATGTGTAACAGAATGAAAGACCACAGAATCAATACAATCATATGATCAATCTCAGTTTACTTTAATCTAATGCTTCTTCGCATCCCCCTCCTCTGCTACTCTCCTTTTATTCACAGCATTTTCTGAGTGATATGATTACAGTACGTTAGACTTTACTGCAAGTGCCTATATTCTTTATCTTTTGAAGTAAATATATGTCTCTCTCTCTCATATATATATATATATATATATCACATATATATATCACATATATAGTTTTCAGCAATACGGTTGTTGCTAATGCTATGCAAGCACGCTGCATCTGCGGCCCTCACGCTTAGTGCGGGGCTCACAATTTGCGCCAACAGTACTCAGAGGAGCAAAAGTAACCGAGGGGAGAGGCCTGCAATGAGCTCCGAAGGTGCTCAGACGACCAAAAGTACATAAGGGGAGAGGATTGCAATGAGCCACGCGATGAGCGCCAGGCTTGCAATGAGTGCAAACAGCATTACCTGACTTGCAATTTTATTGCTGTAATTTTTTGACGAGCAAGTTGCTAGTATATATATATATATACACACACAGTGTAATAACTGTATTGACGGAACTCTGGACATGAAACACTTTTTTTAACTTGTTTTAGATATTCAATTATGAACACAAATGTACTATTTATTTATTTATTGCATGATGGAGGGCTTCTATTTCTCTTTTGCTCACCATATATTAAATGATTGTTGTGGTGAACTACGTACTCAAAATATCCACTACACAAGCTAAGGAACCAGGCCCCACACTGATGAGAGGCACCAACCTTGAACCGGCTGTACGTGGGTGGGATTCTTAGCTTGTGTATACTCCAACCTTAGCTTTGCTCAAAGCTGTTTGATACAGCGGGCATATGAGAAGCCATGTTTGATATGGTTATAGATTGCAAGAGCGAAGCCTTTGTGTGCACATTTGCATGACACACACACAAGTGGACCCTTAGTACTCCCATAAGGATTAATTGATTTTAGCAAGCGCGACAACCACTAAGGAAGCGTTGAGTGCCAAATAATTTTTTTGCTCATCAAGACGTGTCGTATACAAAAATCAATGAGTTTTGAGGTAGTAGCATACCAAGGGTTTGCTATATATATATACATGTCCCAACTCAGCTTTCCAGAATGCAGTGTAATAACTGTTTTTCTCGGAATTCTGAGCTGGAAGCAGGTTTTTTAACTTGCTTTAGACATTCAAATGTGAACACAGATGTACTATTCATTTACTGTACTACTGTACGGTGGAGGGCTTCTATCGCTCTTTTGCCCACCATATTATAAATGATTGCTGTGGTGAACTACCAACTCATAATTTCCACAACACAGGCTGAGATCCCGCTCCATGCTGATGATAGCCAGTAAGCTTGAAACAGCTGTACATGAATAGTATTCTCAGCTTGTTTAAAATCAACCTTGGCTTTGCATGTACAGCAGGCATAAGCTTAAAGGAAGCCATATTTGATAATAGCTATGTATATACAGTATCTCACAAAAGTGAGTTCACTCCTGGCATTTTTGTAAATATTTTATTATATCTTTTCATGTGATAACGCTGAAGAAATGACACTCTGCTGCAATGTAGAGTAGTAAGTGTACAGCCTGTGTAACAGTGTAAATTTGCTGTCCCCTCAAAATATCTCAACACGTAGCCATTAATGTCTAAACCATTGGCAACAAAAGTGAGTACACCCATAAATGAAAATGTCCAAATCGGGCACAAAAGGTCAATATTTTGTGTGGCCACCATTATTTTCCAGCACTGCCGTAACCCTCATGGGCATGGAGTGCACCAGAGCTTCACAGGTTGCCACTGGAGTCCTCTTCCACTCCTCCATGATGACATAACAGAGCTGGTGGATGTTAGAGACCTTGCACTCCCCACCTTCCGTTTGAGGATGCCCCGCAGATGCTCAATAGGGAGTAGGTCTGATGAAATGCTAGGCCAGCCCATCATCTTTACCTTCAGCTTCTTTAGCAAGATAGTGGAAGTCTTGGAGGTGCATTTGAGGTCGTTATCATGTTGGAATACTGCCCTGAGGCCCAGTCTCCGAAGGGAGGTGATCATGCTCTGCTTTAGTACGTCACAGTACATGTTGGCATTCACGGTTCCCTCAATGAACTGTAGCTTCCCAGTGCTGGCAGCACTCATGCAGGTCCAGACCATGACACTTCCACCACCAAAAGTATACATCTATACTGAGGAAAGGTAGTTGAAATAATCCTTAAATGACAGATAAACGGATAAGGCACAAAGAGCACAAAAACACTAATATGAGATGAAAACCCTCAGTTTGAACGTAAACAGTGATGCAGAGGCAGCATCTGACATCATCAGGTAAATGCATATAGGGGGAATCAACACAACATATTATAGAAAACATATATACACATATAGACAAATGTGAAAAATAGATATGAAAAAAAAAGCCTTCCCATCTCTTTCCGTAAGATTGGAGAGATATCTTTAGCTAGGCTTGTTTTGTGTCATTAATGTGTGGTTTCCCAGAAATGTAGTGTCTTTTCTTTCAATTACGTTATTTCTGCAGAATTTGTGAAAAACAGATGTTTTACTGCTTTTTATTTGTGATATTCGGTGCGACATGGGTTTGATTCCAGTCAGGAAAAAAAATAGGTCACACTCTGAAGCTATACAGGGTTGGGCCTGTTAAGGTACTTGGAGACCACCAAAGAATACCAGGAGCGGTATGCTGTGGCCCACTGGAGAAGGAATACCAAGTGGATCAGCATGATGTGTTACAGTCCATGAGGTCATGGACCGTTGGACACTATTAACACTGCAAACACACATGCTGCAGAATATAATAGTAACAACTAATAGCTAAATAGTACTGGAAACCATGAAGGGGGGTCCCTATGGTCCTCTGCGTATACCTTCTATCTGGAAGGCTTAATCTAGATGGAAGCCCCAATTTCTAGCTAATGTCCCTGCAATAGGAGACAGACTGAATCAGATTAAAGTTTGCCATTTTGAGCTGTAAGAAAGTGGTTGAAACTTTAGCTTATTGAGAGATTATTCCATTTTGTTATTTATACTCTTAACTTGTCGGTCATAAATGGTGGTATTATATGTTAAGTTCAATAGTCTGTTCTGTGTCTCTCTGTGTGCCCTCTGTCTCTCTGTGCGCCCCCTGTCTCTTTGTGCACCCCTGTCTCTCTGTGCGCACTCTGTCTCTCTATCCGCCCCCTGTCTCTCTATCCGCCCCCTGTCTCTGTGTCCGCCCCCTGTCTCTGTGTCCGCCCCCTGTCTCTGTGTCCGCCGCCTGTCTCTGTGTCCGCCGCCTGTCTCTGTGTCCGCCCCCTGTCTCTGTGTCCGCCCCCTGTCTCTGTGTCCGCCCCCTGTCTCTGTGTCCGCCCCCTGTCTCTGTGTCCGCCCCCTGTCTCTGTGTCCGCCCCCTGTCTCTGTGTCCGCCCCCTGTCTCTGTGTCCGCCCCCTGTCTCTGTGTCCGCCCCCTGTCTCTCTGTCCGCCCCCTGTCTCTCTGTCCGCCCCCTGTCTCTCTGTCCGCCCCCTGTCTCTCTGTCCGCCCCCTGTCTCTCTGTCCGCCCCCTGTCTCTTTGTGCGCACTCTGTCTCTCTGTGCGCACTCTGTCTCTCTGTGCGCACTCTGTCTCTCTGTGCGCACTCTGTCTCTCTGTACCCTCTGTCTCTCTCTGCGCCCTCTGTCTATGTGTGCCCTCTCTCTCTCTCTCTCTGTGCACCCTCTCTCGCTCTGTGCACCCTCTCTGTCTCTCTTTGTGCCCTCTCTCTCTTTGTGCCCTATTTTTGGGAACTCTCTCTCTATTTGGGTGCCCCCTCTCCCCCTCTCTCTGGGTGCCCTATCTTTGTGTGTGCACTCTGTCTCTCTGTGTGCTCTGTATCTATCTCCCTCACCTTCCCTCTTTCCCCTCCCTCTCTCTCTGCTTCCCTCTCTCTCTCCCTCTCCCTTCCCCTCCCTCCTTCTCTCCCTTCCCCTCCCTCCTTCTCTCCCTTCCCCTCCCCCTTCTCTCCCTTCCCCTCCCTCCTTCTCTCCCTTCCCCTCCCTCCCTTCCCCTCTCTCTATCCCTCCCTCTCGCTCCCTCCCTCTTTCCTTTTCTCTCTCCCTCTTTCCCTTTCTCTCTCCCTCTTTCCCTTTCTCTCTCCCTCTTTCCCTTTCTCTGACCCCCTCTCTTGGCCTCATCAGTTGATCAGTGCATGAATCTTTCTGTAGGTACGCCAATCAGTTTGTGAGTAAGGTCTGCACAGAACAAATCACTCAGGCGTTACTCATAACTGCTAACTGTTATAGTGGATAGTCTAGATTTAAACCATATTTGCAAACTCTGTTGTGTCACTTTCATTTCATACTCTGTTTTTCAGAGCTTTTTGCTCTGTAGGTATGATGGCACACCTAAGTTAAGAAGTTTTTATGAGGCACAAACAGGAAAATGTCCACTCACAACTATCTGACAAATACCAATATAGCTAGCGAGGGAATTTACCTGCACGCTCACAAGCCTTAAATGGATTTCCAGGAAAGCAAGCAAGGGCTGCAAAGCAATCCAAGGGTCAAAACAAGGGGCACGATATAAGGGCAAATGGCTATGACTGCATGATTATGCTATGAATGCATTATACACATACACCTACACCTAAAAATAAGATAATGAACGTCTTCCTGTACAAAATCTCAAGAAATATAGTGTTTGCCCAGCACTCTGGGGGGGAATGGGTGGGGCATGCAAATGAGCCTACAATTCATTTTCACTCTTTTATGCAATACCATTTTAAACAATGACTCCTTTGCAGCATATGCCTGCTATTATAACACAGATTCTAAACACAGGGGGGGAGAGATAGTTGGGGTTACAGAGACATTTGCACAATATGTTATAAAACTGTAATTAAACAAAGTGTGACATCCTTTTCATAAAATAAGTTCTCCTTAGAAAGAGAAATTAGCTCACAAATAATCTTGCAAAGAAGTGTTAAAGGACCAATGTATTTTCATATTTACAGTGTGCCCTCGATAGAAACTCACTTGTAATGGGCAATTATTCTGTAAATGGGATGGAGATAGAATAAATGTAATTTGTATCTCAGTGCACATTATGTTCTCTTATGTTCTTTAACACCTCATATTCATCACAAATATGAAAAAAAAAACTTCACATCTCTTACCGCAAGATTGGAGAGATGTATTAAGCTAGGCTTGTTTTGTGTCATTAATGTGTGGTTTCCCAGAAATGTAGAGTCTTTTCTTTTAATTACTTTATTTCTGCAGAATTTGTGAAAAACAGGTGTTTTACTGCTTTTTATTTGTGATGCTTTAATAATTAAACAGATCATTTAGTTTTGGGGTAGGGGATGTAGCAGAGGTGTATTTTTGCCTAGGCCAGCGAGGGTAGGCCTGGGACACCAGGCGGCCTTGGTTTACTGGTGTATTGCCATGGAATAATCTGCATAAGTAACATACGGATGTGAGAGCTGGACAATAAAGGAGGCTGAGCCCAGAAGAATTGACGCCTTTGAATTGTGGTGTTGGCGAAAACTACTTAGAGTTCCTTGGACTGCATGAAGAGCCAATGAATCCGTAATTCAGGAAATCAAGCTAAATTGTTCACTGGAAGATATGATCATGAGGCTGTGGCTCAAATATTTTGGCCATATGATGAGAAGACAGGATTCCCTAGAAAAGACTGATGCTGGGAAAGATTGAAAGCACAGGAAGAAGGGGATGACAGAGGCGTAAATAAGGTCACTGAAGCAAGGAACTTGCTGAGGTCCATAGGGTCACAGAGAGTCGGACAACTGAATAAACTAAAAAAAGTAAATATTTTTATGTAGTTACACAACTCTATATGGGTCTAGCAGCGTAAAAAGGTAAGTGTGCCCCTGGGATGTAGTCAGATCTTACATGATAAACAGAAGAGCCAGTGTCCTTCAGTCAATGGACAGGAAAGTAATGCACGTTTGAGATCATAATTTAGAGTGCATTGTCAAAATGATTTGAATGCTATCAAATACTTTTTTATTGAATGTTTCCATTTGTTGAATATCTTTAATTAAATTTAACAAACATCTAAACTCCTACATCATTCAGTAGCATGACAATAGTTTTGCTATAACTTAATAACAGGATTTGCTGTACTACAAAATAACACTTGTGGTAATGCAAGCACAGCACTATTATTGTCATGAAAAGAAATATTTCGTAACATTTAAAATATTCTCATATAAATGAACCATAGAAAATCTACTACTACAAATCTACTTTATGTTTCACCATATATATGTTAACAGAGACGTGCATATTTCACACATGGACTAACCTGTTTCCTCCATCACCGAATTGCAAACATCCAGGATATAGTCTATTGCTGATAGGAAAAAATACAACCATTCATCCATCTGCACATTATTTTGTATTACTCAAGAGATTTAAAGGAATGCTTGAAAGACACTTCCTTGTTTTCTGATGGAACTCCAGGCTCTGCTGGGCAAGCTATGGAAGTGAGGGCACATTTCTGTAGTTGCATCATCTCCATGACCTTGTCACATAAATAACCGTCTTTGTTTTGAGTTTGAGCTGAGATTTCCTCCCAAGGGGACTCGAGGAATCTTTCATCTTGCTGAGGTGTACTTGAACTCAGGCGTAACCTGACAAGGACTCACTTCACAAAAACCTCTGGGAACAGGAAGACTCACCAGAGGCCCTTTTGCACAACTACTGTAGAGAAATGTTGATATATTGCATAGGCCACATTGCCTTATTGTATATGTGTACATATTAATAATGACTTATTTAGAGCGGTTTTGTGGGGAACAATGTAACAACTAACCAGATGGTAGCAAGGACATCTGTTTGAGTAATCCACTGAATAATCCACTGGAAAGGTTTACAATCCCTGTGCTAAGGCACCGTAACCACAATGTTAAGGCCACCTTTTAACTGAATGAGTCAGGGCATAGCACCAGTTGAGTTATTGAGCTCTAATTCTAATTCTGTAATGCATCTATTTAGTACCCCCCTCATAAATAAAGATAAATTAGAGTTGTGTGTGATCATGTGATTCCTTAATTTCCTTCAGTTGTGTGCATCAATTTGTTTTATTATAGGGTCTGGTGTCCACTGGCAATAAATCTGTAATAGTATAATATACATGCAAGTTATTTTTATTCACATAATCTATAAAATGCACATATATTATAGTAATTTTGCTGTGTGCAGATAAACTCATTATTTTTTGATGGTACAATATGTTTACTTGTGCTGTTCTAGAAAAAAAAATATGTTGTTGTTTATTTAAGCTTCAGATCACGTGAGAAACTAGGTTCCCTTATTAGTGGCTCATTAGTCTTCCGTGATTTTGAGTTAATTACCACCTACGCTTTATCCTAATTAGGGACTTTTCTGTAACACATCTGTGGGATTTAGCACGTATTTTCCCTATGAAGATATTACTTCTCAAGTGACAACCTTGTTTTTCCATTTGTTGTATTTTGTAAGGTTGGCCTAAGATGAGATAACTGCTTGTGAAAATACATGTTTACCTATGTGCTCTTATAATTAGATCATTCAGTACCTCATTCAGGGTAATATCTAATCAAACAATCATTAATGCCTAGTCAAGGCAAATGCTACTTGGTATTGTACTTTCAAAGGAAATTAATATTATTTACCTTTGATTAAGACATTGGATGACTTTGCAATGTCTTGCTAACACCTCAGGCAAAAATAATGGGTTAACAGCCATTTGTAACAGTAGGATTTAATCATAGTGGCATTTACCAACATATAATTTTGTAAGCTTCTATTATGTTGTAAATGATTAAAATGCATCATATTGTTTCTGTGAAAGGTCAAAATATATGAAAACTGTTAATGTTGAAATTGTAAGATAGAACATAATGAATATTGGATTAAAATTTAAAGGGAAGCTGAATTCTCAAACCTTTGTTTCATTATCTTTAAGAAAACCTGGCTTGGGATTGGGGCTGGTATGTCCAATCTTGCGGATAGTATAGGTTGGAGCAAGTTTTATCCATAACTGATGTCCCTTTCCACCCTGTTCAATAGAGAGCTGGTGGTTGTAAAGCAAGAGTTGGACCCATAGGACAAGAATAGAAATTATAGACCAGAGTTTGAACTGGGGTCTAAGTCTGGTTAGCAGAATAGTAGTCAGTATTTGATCCATGGTCAGTGGCTGACAACAGGCAAGGATATCCTGGAGATAGGCAGAAGGTAGGGTCTGGAGGCATGTAGTGATATTCAGTCAACTGTCAGAAAGTAGGTCCTGGAGGCCATCCAAAATCAACAATTAGCACAATATACGTCCTAGATTTGGCAATACTGAATAGAACTGACACCATTTTATAGCTGAGCTAGTCCCACCGCAGTTGACCCCAATTGTACCATTGACACCCTCACAACCCTCATCCCAGAATGATGCTTCATGGTTCTAAGAGGATCAGAAGTGACAAGATTCATGATCACCTAGAGATGATGCAGATAAAACCTCACCTTACAGGACCACTACATGAAAGTTTTTTGTTTTTTTTTTGTTTAAAGGCATAATGCCCATGTAGGCAGTATGACAAAGAATTAGAATTGACCGTATTACTTAAAAAATATTTACATTTACTTATATTTAATGTAACTCAATTTGCAGCTCTGATCAAGTACTACATTCCACCTTTGCTGCTGAGTCATTCTAAGGCTTATGTGTAAATTAAATCGATTTTAAAAAAATAATATGCTCAGTTTTGATTCTTTGCCATGCTGTCTACACATATTTGTATTTTTCTTTTCACTGAATGCATTGTGTGTTTCCAGTGTTTAGAAGTAACCTTAAATTCAATATTCTAATATAGAATACATATCTCTCCATCTCTACAAAATTATGCAGAATTGGAAATGGCAGATTGTTTAAATTATTTTTTCTTTGTACCTGAAATAGGGTATTTGATTATATTTTACAGTGTGTTCATTTTTAGGGTGAAGGTCTCAGATCTAAATGTTTAATTTCCCTGGGAATCTTGTCCTTGTCCCTGTCAGCAAACATGCAGGAATAGAGCTTTATGAGCCATACTTGTCTGCCAAGGAGACCTACATACAACTGCTTCTGTTATTTCCAAGGAAATATTTCTCACACAAATATTTCTTACTCCGTTAATTAATTTCAAAAAATGTTTTCTTTTGTGTTCTTTTGAACATCTTAAACCTATCAGAGTAAAACTGGTTATCTTGAGAAACCCACATCCTGCTGCAATGTAATATTTTGCACATTTGCATTTATTTGAAATTCAGCATATTTAATGACAATGTACCATGATTGAAGGGAGAAAACAAATGAATGGGCTATATGATGAAAATAATATTTTGGTGTAATTTAAGTCATTCTATAAATCCTGGCCTGACATGAATGTATAATAGTGTTAATACAAGCTGCTATACTTGTTCTTCATAGTCTTTTAATTTCTAGTTCAGGACAAGTTGTACATTAGAAAAGCAGTATATGCTTGGGTTGTGTTTAGTTATAAACACTTTAATGTTTTCTGGACTTTTTTTTAATGTGTGGAATTTAACTCTTTTATGCATATAATAATATACTTCCAAATTACCTGAAAGATATATGACACATTTGTTTGGTTCTTTCTAGTCTAACCCTGTTGTGTTCATTATTTTCTGTATTTTTTCCTTCAACAGTGTAGAAAGGAAGGATCCTTTAGCTGCTTTAGCCAGAGAATACGGAGGGTCCAAAAGAAATGCTCTACTTAAATGGTGTCAGAAGAAGACAGAAGGGTATTCGGTGAGTGGTCATTTTTTTAATTATGAAACTATGTCTACACATGAGCAGAGACACAGAATTGTATGACATATCCAGACCATCTGACCTATTTTGCGGATTCAAATCTGAATTGTTCTTTGTCCATAGACTATGTTCCAGAAAGCTATATGAATATCCCAGCAGTTTTTAATTCCCTTAAATGACCACTTAAAGGGATATGTGAGTTTGATTAATTATGAATGCATCTGATAGAGTGGAATTAGCAGTGTATGCAAAAAAAATGTGCATGAAAAAAATATCAAAATAAACATTTAAACAGTTACATTAAAGGCAGCAAAATGTCTTGTAATTTCTGATAGTTGGAAATCAGCTTTACACCCTCCAAACCCAGGCTAAATTAGCATCATATTAAAAATTATTTGTTTAGTCCAATCAGGTTAGCTGAAACTTTTGAATTACCCTCGGGGTTTTTTGTTTGTGCTGCAAAGCAGCCTGGGATATGTAGTACATCACTGATATGTGCTATGTATTGCTGCTGACATACAGAGAGGAAGCTGCAAGGAGATTGGCTGAGCAAGCAACAGCAGGGTAAATAGTGGGTTAATATTGCTCCCCTGATGCTGCATGCTGCTTGGGGGGATCTGATGGCTGTGTAGACACCCCCTGGAGGTCTCAACATAATCATTAGAGGGATTTTTAGATATTAATAAAAATAAAATGTGTTATGAGATGTGCTGCATACATATAGTCTACTTTTTGCCTAAGGAGTGCAGAAATGTATTAAAATATGAAACTTTCATATCCCTTTAAATGTTCATCTTGCATAGCTTTTAAGCAGTAATAATCAGTATATCCTCTTCTAGATCTCTACCTTGTCATGGTGAATGGGGCTTCGATACCTCAATGAAACCGTGAGCTATGCCATGTAGAGTCACCCAAGATGGGCAGGTCATAGTAAAGAGTTCAGATAAATTGTGGTCCACTGGAGAAGGAACTGGCAACCCACTCCAGTATCTTTGCCAAGAAAACCTTTTGGTTAAGCACAACAGAGACATAACGATTGTGCCTGGTGTTATGCAGTCCATAGGGGCACTGAGAGTAGGACATGACTTACAAGAGTAGGACATGACTCACAAAGGAAAAACCTTTTATTTGCAATAAATGTAAAAGTTTTTTTTTATATATTGTTTACTCGCTCAGTCATAGCACTGAGAGTAGGACATGACTGAGCGAGTAAACAATATATAAAAAAAAACTTTTACATTTATTGCAAATAAAAGGTTTTTCCTTTGTGAGGCCCTGCCACAAAAACTGTACAGATATTTGGCAGCTGCAGGGAGTGAGGGGAATGAGCTCCACACTCTGCCTAAGTTTGTAAAGATGGGAGGACCTCCAGTGAAACATGCTGTCTCTTATAATATCGGTTTAGGATCACGCATCCAAACATGAGTAAGGTGCCAGTGCGACCCTCACTGCAGGTTAGAAGGCAGGGCGGTACCGGAAATGGTCAGTCCACAGGCGCGAAAATGAGTCTGTGGTAGGAGCCAGGAGAGTCAGGAAGTCATGAACAGCATAGATGCAGGTATATGCGCCTATTGAAATCATCAAACGGCTTAGAATCGATGCGTTTGAGCTGCACTTGATGTTATCGCTCTCTGAAGAGCTGAAGCGGCAAACATCTACTCGGCGACGTATGATCACGCGGAGACGGTGTCTAATTGTGAGTGTGGCTGCTACAAGTTGCTACAAGCTGCTACATGGCAGGAGAGATGACATGAGGCTAAAGGATGAGACGCTGGAAACGCTGATGTGTGGCTCAGGCTATGAGGCTATGGAAGATCCCCAGAAGGTATGTCATCATAGATATAACATGCCATTCAGAGTGGGGAAATAACAAGCCACAGCGTTATTATATATATATATATATATATATATATATATATATATATATATATATATATATATATATAAATTCCATAAACTGCCTATAGCAGGATATATAAGGCTTCCTTTTGGGATCAAGAAATGAGATACATGATATGGTAGTAAGATTTTGATCAATATGAACAGTCTCAGAAACTTATAGTTTGATAATACTACTATCAAGTTAAGACCTCTATACTATCGGACATAAAATGGTGAATGGAGGTATAACGGATTACTCACTTATAATTAAAGATTGAAGACATTGACCAGATACCTGCATTATAAGTTCAGCCACACTCCCAGACACTTAGCGCCACCAAAGACATTATATGCAACTTCAATGTAAAGTCTGTGGCTAAAAGCAGTAAATATATATTTAAAAAGCTAAAACATCATTTTTTCTTTTTATAAAAAGACTAAAACCAGCTAAAGGGAAGCAACTGGAGTATAAATATACATAGACACAAAATATAATATATACTTGGATATACCGGGACTTATAATTGGCAAATAGAGATCTACAATTATGAAGATTACTTGCTCTTAATACCCCCCAATAAGAGATTGGCCATAGAGCCAAGAAGATAGTTCTATATATATGATCAAGTAGAACTAAGGGGGAAGCAAGATTGCTATAATACAAGGAGAAATTGTTTTCTAACTGCCTAAAAAACACTAGTGGTTAACTAGTAGGAGATAAAGAGCAAGTTTACAGACCAAGCCATATATCCAAGCGATAAGGATTAAGACTCCAAGAATCCTGATAGGATAATTTATACAAGGTATAGAAAAGGAAGAAAAAATGGCTAACAGAACAAATACAGCCTCTTCTAAGCCGAATAACAGGGGGAAAAAAAAAAAAAACCCTGACTTGCAATTCTTTTCCCCAAAGAACAAATTAACTCCTATAGAAATTCCTCAAGCAGAATCCTCGATATTGGAACCAAATATAAATAAATCTTCAGGACTATCTTCACAATCATCATTAGATGGCGGAGAAGAATCCCATGAAGAACTTCTGACCTATACTAAAATGAAGGACCTGCTAAATGATTTTCAAATAAAAATTACATCTGATCTAACAAAACAGATGGCGATTAATACAAAAACAATTCAAGATAACTCCATAAGAATAAACGAAAATGAGATAAAATGTGACAAGTTCATCTCTGATAATATTACTCTCTTAAATTCCATACAAAAGCTGGAAAATAGAATAGAAGATCTTTCCAACAAAATTATATATATGGAAAACAGATCAAAGAAGAAAAACCTGAAAATAAGAGGAATTGAAGAAAAAATATCAGATAAAGAGCTGAAGAAAGTTGTGGAGGAAATGTTTAGCGGGTTAATTCCCCATTTTCCTAAGGAAGAATCAAAAATTGAAACTGTATATAGAATTCCTCTACCTAAGAGTTCCAACAAAGCATTATCAAGGGACGTTATTGTCAAAATCCATTTTCTACCATTTAAAGATGCTATTTTACAAGCCATGCATCAAAAAAAGACTCTAGACTTTCCCTATGAAAAAATAAAATTCTTTCATGATTTGTCATCACAAACATTAATAAAAAGAAAAGAATATTCATCTATAACAGCAAGTCTGAGAAGAGAAGGAATTTTATACAGATGGAAATTTCCTCATGGTATTACTATACTAAAAGATGCAAAGTGGCATAAAGTGGATTCATTAAAAGAAGGACAATCTTTACTACACAAGTGGGATATAAAAATTGACTTGCCATATAATAAAGAAGCAACATCGAATTTGTAACATAAACAAGGGGAATGGACCTTCAATAATTGACCCCTCTTCCAGTTACCTGAGATACTTGATGTTTGTGTACTCTTCTTTTTTTTTTTCCCTTTTTTTTTTTCTCTCCCCTTTTTCTTTTTTTTTTTTCCATCCCTTCTTTTTCTTCACATTTATTCATATTACCGAAAGATGTAAGATAATATAGAGTCGATTCACTGAATTTAATAGATAAGGAGTTTTATTTATAGCACAATATATTATAATACACCTATGGATATAAGAGGAAATTGAATCATAAAACTAGCAGTCTAAAATTAGAATTTACGTAAATTAAGAAATATAGTTTCTCTCTTTGTAATTTACAATAAACAACCACACAGATAAAAATTCTTTATAGGGGAAGAAGGATTAATGCTTTAGCACATAGGCACCTTAAAAATAGTTGGGATAATTTGATGCACGGATATAGCAAGGAATTATAAGTTATAGTTGGATTAGTATAACCACAACTCTCTAACACCAACACGTTTACAACTAAAAGATATATAAAATTTAAGGAAGACGATATTAGCCCCTAATTAATATCACGCTCACAATAAGAAATACCCTTGACAGGGGAAGTGAGATTTTAAATAATAGCACAGTTGCACTTTGTAGGCACGAAGATGGGGGGAGTAGAAAGGGGAGATGATGAGACAAGAAGGGATAAGACTTACAAAGAATTCTGGGTACATAGAATGAATTTTCTTTTTTTTAAAGAATTGAGTATGGAATTTAACCATCAAATAGAAATACACAGAAAAATGTTTAAGATGTTGGAATGATTAATTTTGTTCTTTTCTCTTCTAAGCTACGATTAATAATATGAAATTTGTTGCGATTTTATGATTTCTATTTATTTAAACCTATATGTATTATTGACAACGAAGGTAATATATCTGCGGTATATGAAAATTTGATATTGTATTAGTATGACTTCATGACTATTTCCTGATGTTAATATCTCCTAACATTTCCTAATATCGGCATAATTGCCCTATAACCATGATGGACATAATTTTAAGTCCATTCCCGAGTCTGTTTGTTAGTTGTATGAATGAGAGTATGTTTGGATCTCCCAAAAATAATAGTAGGTTGAAAGGAAATGGTAGGGGGATACGGAGGAAGAAATTGGAGGAGAAATTCCAAATATTTAAAAATAATATTTATAATAAAGGGGAAAATAGGATAAGAATAAAAATGATATTAAGGGAAATAGTAATTAGAAATATTGAAGCATAAATGATTAAGTTACTATCCCATAAAGTTCATGGACTAAACTCCCCTTCTAAAAGAAATTTGGCCTTCCAAGAATATAGAAAAAGGAAAGTAGACATATTGCTCTTACAGGAGACACACTGAGGTTATATTTTTTTTTATCCATATATTTCAGTGCCTCTTTATTCCAGAGTTGACTCTATATTTGATAAAAAATCTAGAGGTGTATCGATATTTTTTAGCCAAGATTTAAAAATAATAGAAGAGTTTAGAAGCATAGACCCGTTAGGGAGATATATAATCTGGGGCGGTCAGATTAATGATAAGTATATGACCATAGTCAATTTATTTCCAAATACCAATCAAATTAGCTTTTTAAAAAAAATCCTTAAAGAATTGACCAAATTTAGAAAAGGGAAGATAATTATAGGTGGGGATTTCAATATGATTATGGATCCTATAAATGACAGAGTAGGTAAGATTAACAAAAGAACAATAAATCAAATTACTAAGACCTCTACAGAATTTAATAAAGAGATGGGCGAATATGATTTACTAGATTGCTGGAGAATATTCCATCCACATGAAAAAGACTTTTCTCATTTTTCTAACCGATATAGATCTTATTCAAGATTGGATTACTTTTTTTTAGATATAAAGACAATAAGTTCAACAAAAAATATTGATCTAATCCCGACCACTTTAAAAAAAAAAAAATAATAATTTGCCCGAACAAGGAAGGAACAAGTATAATTATTAATTTAAACAAGCAAATAAATAAGGCTCTGCAAAGTCAGGCAGACTCTTTGGTGTGGAGATATCAACAAACCCACTTCTTATTGGCGAATAAAACAAGTAAATATTTAGCACAAAAACTTAAGAAACAAACTAATCAAAGAAAAATATTAAGTCTCAAGGGACCAGATGGTAAAAGCTATACTCACCCAGATAAAATAGGAGAAATCATTACAGAATTTTATAAATCTCTTTATAATAATGAAAATAAATTAAATCTTAGTAGAGATGATATAAATACATTCTTGGACAAAACAACTCTACCCTCAATCGACAGCGAGGACTATAAATATCTTGATAAAGAAATCACTCCGGAGGAAATAGAAGAAGTAATAAAAAAGGTCAAATCCAATAAAGCCCCAGGACCTGATGGGTTTGACCATTTGTTTTACAAATTCCTTGGGAAAGAAATTAGAACTGGTCTTCTAGAGATGTTCAATGAAATTAAAAATTCAGGAACAATAGAGGAGGAAATGGTTGTGGCCAAAATTGTAAATATTTTAAAACCTGGGAAAAACCCGGAGGAAATTACAAGTTATAGACCAATTTCTCTTATAAACATAGATCTAAAAATATATGCGAAATTAATTGCTAATAGGCTTAATAAGATACTGCCGAAATTAATACATATAGACCAATCTGGATTCGTCCAAAGTCGACAGTCGTCAGATAACACTAGAAGGTTAGTAAACTTGATATTCCAAGCAAAAAAAACGGGATTTCCTACACTGATCCTGTCTTTAGATGCTGAAAAAGTATTTGACAGGGTCAGCTGGGAGTTCCTAGAAGCAGTATTAGACAAGTTTGGACTGACCAACTTTATATCTAAAACAATTAAAGCACTATATGAAAAATCATCTGCATATATAGTTGGTCCAAATTTTCAATTAGAAAAATTTAGAATTTCCAACGGGACCCGTCAAGGTTGCCCTCTTTCTCCCATATTGTTCTTACTTTTCTTAGAACCATTGGCCTCAAGAATTAGATGCCATAATAAAATTAGAGGTCTAACAATAGGACAAATAGAATATAAAGTTATGCTATTCGCGGATGACATCAAAGTGACTATAACAGACCCAGTTGAATCTATTAATAACCTGATGGAATTACTGACTGATTTTGGGAAAGCGTCATACTTTAAAATAAACCAATTAAAGTCTGACATAATTCATAACGGTGTACAATTTGATGATATAATCAAATAAAAAAATAGTTATACTTTTAACTGGCACCAAAGATGTATAACACATCTAGGTATAAGATTCAAATTTCATATTGATAAAATAATAGAAGAGAATATACCAGATATAATAAAATAAATTAGACTACTATTTTACGAGTGGCGAAATATAAGATTATCATGGTCAGGCCGAATAGCAACTGTTAAAATGAGTATAATCCCTAAATTAACATACATATTCAGATGTATTCCAGAAAAAGTACCAGGTCATGTCATTAAAAATATTCAGAAATTAATTGATAGCTTTATTTATCAAAATAAAAAAGTGAGAGTAAAAAAGATAATAGCTAATAGAAACTTTGAACTTGGTGGAATTGGATCACCGGATATTAGAGAAATCTGTGAAAATATCGCTTTATCCCATATAATCAATATGAATATTAAAAATAGGAATACTTGCTGGAAGAATATAGAGGAAGATCTTGTGGGCTCTCCCTCAATTAGATCATTATTGGGGGAATTTATAGACAGAAAAGATAAATGGGGCAATTTACCAAAGGGGATAAGATCACTGCTAAAATTTTGGGATAATAATATAGTTAAACTAGGACTCTTCCATTTCCCGTCTCTATCAGCTCCAATAGACATTCTGAAGAATGAAAATAATAATAAAGTTATAGCAGATCTAGAGAAAGCCGGACTTAATAATGTCATAGATTTATATGATCAAGGTTCCCTATTAAAATTTACAGACTTTAGGAAGAAATATTCCACTGATAAGATATTATGGTTAAATTATATAGGCATTGTAGAAGTACTAAAAAAGAAGGGCTATCCTTTGATAAATATAGATAAAATGTATGAGTTAGAGTCACTTCTAATTAAGGGTCATGTGACTCATCTTATCTCTAAGATTAATAAAATAAGGGAAAAAGGTTTGCAATATATAAAATCAGAGAAGGTTAACGAATGGGAAAATGACTTTAAAATACATTATGTAGACAATGATTGGATAACAGCTTTAAGGTTAATTAAGAAATCCTCGGTAAACAGTTCCCTTAAAGAATTATATTTTAAGCTAACTCAAAAGTGGTACCTTGTTCCGACCTCAATTAATAAATGTAATCATTTGTCCTCCCCACTATGCTGGAAGGGCTGCGACCAAATTGGTACTGCAGCTCATATGTGGTGGGAATGTACAAAAATTCAAAACTTTTGGAAAGAATGCTGTAGTCATTTAACAACTATGCTAAAAATTGACTTCCCATGTATACCAGAAGTAGTCCTATTTCATTTCCAATTAGATAACATTTTTCCAAGGGATAAATTACTGATATCACATATTTTATTAACTATGAAATACCTTTTAGTGAAATATTGGAAACTGCCCACAACTCCATCTTGGAGCGAAGTTTCTAATAAAATCAACTACAATAAAGAATTGATGAAGTCGAATTATATCTATGGTCTTAGAGATAAAAATAAAATCAATTGGAATACATGGGAACACTATAGTCATTAACACTAGTTATGACAAACAAAATGAAACTCTCTTGGGGATTATATTTATAGGAATGGGCAAATTCCTCTAGGTTCTTCCTTCTCTTTTCCACCCTCTATATCCTTTCCGTCTCTCATTTCTCATTATCGATTGATGGTGAGGAAGATTGAGACAAGGTGAATAGAATACCACAAGTTCTATTTTGGGAGTTGAATGAAAGCTTATATATGTGATATATGTAATTGTTTTTTATGTCGTAATCTATAATAAGTAAAGGAAAGAAAAAAGGGGAAGGGGGTGAAGAAATAAGGGTAAAAAAGTGAGTAATCTCTAGAAGAAGATAAGGAGAAATAAGAAATTATCTTTACGAACTTATTATATTTCCTTAGTCTCCCATCTTTCCGATATTGAATACGAATTGTTTTATGTGTATTTGTAATGTTGATATTTATGTTTTATATAACAAAAAAAAAAAATGAGTAAGGTGCCAGTGCCATCAGCACTTTTCTGCTACTGAGCCCTCCTTCACATTGGAATGCATAATAGAAATAAGTATTCTGAATGGTCATCAGCCAAATAAGGAGGCAGAGCATCAAGTGAACATATCAAAGACTCTTTTAGTAGGATATTACATTTATAATTTACACTAGACAAATAAAACATTGTGTACTGATTTCTTTTTAAAGTGGATTTATTTATAGTTTGGCTATTTATTTTTTATTAAAGTTGTATCTCTTAAGTCTAGAATTTTTTTTTGTGTGCGACAGCTTTATTAAGAAATTAGTTTGATTCCAGGAACGAAATATGCAGAACACCCAGGCTTTGACATCACAAGGAGACTTTTTGTTTTTATACACTCTCACTTTCTCTATAGTCTGCGTGCTGTGTATCATGTATATCACGTAACTGGCCACCCAGGAGTAACATGAAGCCTGGCTGGGTATTATTTATTGTTGTTCATTGTTAGTAAGTAGTCTCTGGAGGCTCTTCATATGTAACACAGTGGACAATGGAAACGTAAATACTCATTGTTTTGAAAGCCATTGGACACGGCAGTCTACTGTATGTCAATTACAGCTAAATTCATATTGAGTTAGTCCTCTTTAATGTCCGCAAATAACTTATTGTCCTCTTTCCAGTACGTTTAATGAAAACGGAATTTATTCCATATATTTGATTTCTGCAGATCTCTTGTGATCAGTTTATTCCATCCATAGGACAATGGTTCTCCAAGACTTGACTTTGTGAAATGTTATTTTGGTTCCACAGGATACAGAAATTGAGTTTTTGTGGACAGTTAGAATAGATTGTTACTTTAAAAGGTTGTTTAACTTGATAATAGATTTCCTAAAACTGTTTTACTACGTCACAGCTGTGGCAATGAATAAATCATCTCTCCTTTTTATTTCCAACAAGAATTAAACAAAATGGAAAGTTTAGAATTGTATCATGAATTCAGTAACTAATCCGATATACATAAGCCAGACCCTGCATGGTAATTACATCAGGGATTATTATTTATTTAGGTTATTCTCAGGACAAAGTATATACACCTGTCTGTTTTCATGGTAAAAGTTATCATAAATATTGTTAACAGTAGAGAGGGCTTGTGCTTTGTTTTATATACCGAGCCGTTTTAGTTTTATAATAGGAAAGTATAGAGAGGGAGCTTTTAAAGGGGCAATATACATCATGTTTAAGCTTTTCCGATCACATTTAACCATTTGAGTGCCAGGGACTTAAACTTTTTTGGTACCAAGAAGCAGGACATGTTTTTAATATTTCTCATACGCATCTACGCACAATTCAAGTGTGTATTTTTCTATTTACATATAAAAACTATATGTAAATAGTAGTTCAGCTTTCCATTGGTGTAACTAAACCAGTGTGTTTTTAAATTTGGTAATTTGGATCATTAACAAAGTAAATCCTGTAATTGAAATTAAGTTATAAAATATTCTGTGGATGTACCGAGTGTATTAGCACCATTATTTGGTTTTACATTTATTTCTGATTTAAACATACCAGAAACGGAGTGCTGCATTTTACTATGTTTGTTCATTTTTTGTTCAGCATCCTTGGTGATCAGATGTTTTTCACATATTTTAAAGACCACCCCATAGCCCCTCTAATACCCTCTCAGTGCGGCAAAGTTTTATTTTAATAAGTGAATGTATTTATTATGTATTAATAAACAGTATATATGATCAAACATATTTTTATGCATATACAATTATATTTAGTACAATCAATTCTTATTAAAATAAAACAAGAATAACAACATCCTACAATTCAGCTTATTTACACAGCAGAATGTGTTTCATGGATGGTTAGGGAAAGATTCCTGATCATGCCATCCGCTTACTGGTCTTTTCCGAAGATTCCCCTTAGGCCATGACAAATAAGACAGCCTTTGTGTAACTTTTTAAGTTTTGTTTTGGATGTAGCCTCTTCTCCTCCCATTTCTGTCTGGATTGGTCAGATTTCCATATATTACACCAGAATGCAGACTAGCTACCTCATCATACCGGTTACCCATATATACCACATAGCTTTCCTTAATGAACTGAGAGCATATGTTTATGACGAAGTTTAACCCTTCACATATTTATTCATGACACATCCTATATACTTCTATTTAATGAATTTGATGTAAAGCAAACTTTTCATGGTTTATTGGTGCTCCCCAAGACATTTGATCAATTATGAAAACTGTGGGAGAATTGAGTGAAGAGATATAGAAAAATGCCATTGTTTCATCTGGTGAATACAAAAGATAAATAATATTAGATTTCAAATTAGCATCAAGTACCGTATTTTTCGTCATATAAGACGCACCTGCACATAAGACGCACCTAGTTTTTAGAGGAGGAAAACAAGAAAAAAATATTCTGAATCAAACACAAATACACTTCACACACATATACACACCTACATCACACACAAATATATATATATATATATATATATATATATATATATATATATATGTATATATATACATACACCACACACACACACATTTTGGAGCATTTGGGAGCCTCCAGGAGCTTTTGACCCTCCCTGGCCCTCCTGATCCCCCCTGCCCCTCTTGATCCTCCCCTTTCTTCTCTTGAATCTCCCCTCTACCCATCCATGATCATCCCTTGGCCCATCTTGATCTCACCCAATCGTGCAGCGCTTCCTACCAGCACTCCTCCTGTACTGCAGCCTTCCCTTGCGTCGCGCGTGTCACGTCTCTAAGATGCACCGGCAGACGAGATGCAGTTCAGAGGCATGCTGCTGGTGCCGTAGGAAGCGCCAACGGGGGGGTGAAGGGTTAGGAGTGGGGATCTAAAGGGGGCCAAGGGAAGGATCAGAGGGATCGAAGGGGAGAATCAGGAGGGGGAGAGGATCAAGAGGGGCAGAAAGAGGCAGTTTTAATGCATGCAAAATGTGTATTCGTCGTATAAGACGCACCAACTTCACCCCCCCCCCCCCCCCCCCCCAGTTTTGGGGGAGGAAAAAGTGCGTCTTATACGGCGAAAAATACGGTATATATCCTTTTGCTTTCAATTGGTCTGTTTGCTGAATCTCTATAGACCAGAAAGTTAATGACTCCTGCCGGAGAAGGCCATTTTACATGGCATCATCAAAACAGAGGCACAATTTATATAAAATAAAAAATATATTTAAAGAACCGATGTGGTTATATATTTAAAATCTACTGTTTTGAAGAACTACAATTGAATATATGCATTTTTTAGAGTGCAAGATAAACTAATACAGTCTCTTATATAATGACCTTTATAGGAAGCTATGGTATTGAATTTGGTGGGTGGCTGCTCTAAGGAATAATTTAGTATAAAAGAATAAAAATATACAATGCGTATATTATGTGTGTATCCAAGTGCAATTTGAACCGTAATTATAACGTTTATATTGCTCCTTGCATTGGTAACCCATTCTTTGGGGAATTCAGAAACAAATACAAAGCTTTCTACAAATGTATATCTTGCAATGTTGAATAAGTTGAAAGTACTTGTCTCATTATCAGCTGGTGGAAACCACTGTCTAACATGGCTGGTCACAGTCTGAAGGAAAGGCATATTCTATATTGTCTACAATTATTTGCTACCACTTATCTTAAACTTACTGTGGTTTAACAACCATGAAATATAAATGTTGTTATTAGAGGTACATCAGTAATTTCTTATAGTCAGCCCATTCTTGGATAGATCATCTTGATTTTGCTAGTGTCATCTTGATTCTGCTAATTACTTAAGATAAAATAAATATTGCAGTTTAGGTATGTTCTCATTGGGGAACTGGTTGCCAAGGGAAATTTATTCCCACCATTATGTCATAATAAGATTATATTTCTTGATGACTTGCATTAATGTCATAAGATTGTGTTCATAACCTATATTCTAAAGGCTGACTTCATCTCATAATATAATTAGATTTTATTGATATCCTATCTTGATGATATTCTGTTGAGGGAGACAGAAGGAGCTTAGGGAGGTTAATGCATGGCTAAAAATAAGTGGTGCAGTGCAGAGGGTTTGGGTTTTTTAGCCTAACTGGCCTGACTTCTCACTTGGGTAAAATCTCTATAGCAGTGATGGATTGCACCTTAATGACGAGGGAGCTGCTGTGCTAGAAGCAAGAGAAAATCCAGAGAACTATAGACCTGTAAGCCTCACATCTGTAGTTAGGGAGCTTTCAGAAGGGTTAATATGGGACAGTATACAAGAATATGTCTATTTGAACAAGATCATAAGTAGGAGACAACGTGGATTTATTAGTTTCTATGAGGAGGTTAGTAGGAACTTGGATCAGGGCAACTCAGTGGATGTAGTCATTTTGGATTTTGCAAAGGCTTTTGATACAGTGCCATATGGGAGACTATTGAGCAAACTTAGAGATACAGGAATTGCAGTAAATATCTGCTCATGGATCGAGAGCTGGCTAAAAGGCAAGAAGCAAAGGGTTGTTGTAAATGGAACATACTCCGATTGGACTAATGTGCTAAGTGGGATTCCTCAATTTTCAGTATTAGGTCCTCTCCTTTTTAGCATATTTATTAATGATGTAGAAGTATGACACGAAAGTAGTGTCTCAATTTTTGCTGATGACACTAAGTTGTGCAAGGTAATTAAATCAGATAATGATGTACTTTCCCTACAAAGGGATTTGCATAAATTAGAGAAATGGGCGGCTAAATGGCAGATGAGATTTAATACAAATAAATGTAAGGTTATGCATTGGGAAGAAAAAATAGCCATGCAATTTATAATCTTAATGGAGCAAATCTAGGGGTATCTGATATTGAAAGGGATTTGGGAGTACTTGTGGACAACCACCTAGGTAACAGTGCTCAAAGCCAAGCAGCAGCTGCAAAGGCAAATAAAATATTAGCATGTATTAAGAAGGGTATAGAAGCAAGGGAAGCAGATATAATTATGTAACTGTATAAATCCCTCCGCCCTCATTTGGAATATGGAGTACAATTTTGGGCACCACTTCATAAAAGGGACATTTTAGAGCTGGAAAAAGTACAGAGAAGGGCTACAAAACTAATAAGGGGAATGGAGGGGCTAAGTTATGAGAAAAGACTAACCAACTTAAACTTATTTTCCCTAGTAAAAAGGTGTCTATGAGGGGATATGATTACCTTATGTAAATATATCCAGGGTTAATATAAGGCTTTGTCAAGTGAAATTTTTGTGCCAAGAGATTTTAAACTGACAAGAGGACATCCCTTGAGGTTAGAGGAAAAAAAGATTTAACCATAAAGAAAGAAAAGGGTTCTTCACAGTTAAGGTGGTTAAACTGTGGAATTCTCTACCAAAGGAGGTGGTGACAGCGAACTCAATAGATAACTTTAAAAAGGGGTTAGGTATATTTTTAAATAAAGAAGGCATTCAAGGTCATCCTAGATAACTAGCAAAGGAATATTGATCCAGGAAGAAATTTGATCGCCAGTCACTGGGGTCAGGAAGGAATTTTGCTTTTTTTCCTCCTAATGAGACAATTGGCAAGTTTCAATGGGTTTCTTTTTCTGTTTGCCTTCCTCTGGATCAATTAACAATTATTAACAAATAGTCCAAATATTAAAAGGATCAGAAGAGATCTAAAAAGATTGAACATGATGGACTAACAGTCTTTATTCAACCTCAAATACTATGTAAATATGTAAGTCTGGTTTCACTCAAAAGAGTGACCCAGCCCAGAAATACTAGGCATTTCTACCATGAACAGGAGAAACAGCAAACTCCAGATGCGTTTCAGCCTCTTTGGGCCTCGTCAGTGAGGTACAGCTTTACTCCCTAAGGCACAGTGAGCAAGGAGTCCACGTTCCCCCCAGTGCTGTGGAATCGGAGTCAAGGAGTTGGAGTCGGAGGAAATTTCGGGTACCTGTAGTCGGAGTCAGCAAAAAAAACACAGACTCCGACTCAGACTCCTACTAAATTTAGATTGGAATTTAAAAAAAAGCAAGTTTAAATATCCCAATTCACAAAAAGTTATAATTAATGACTTCTCTACTGTAAGAATAAAGACCCATGCATGCAGTGCCTCACCTAACCGCTAAACAAACACTTTAAGTGACCGTGAAAAAGCATGCTTTTCATGTGCTTCACTTTATGCTATGCAACGCACTATTCAGAGCACCAATACTTATAAATTTATTTTCTCTTGTTGTTTACAAATTTTTAAGGCTCAACAAGGTTTTCAATACCTCGTTGGTAGAAATCATTTGGTGTAGACTCGAAAAATGTATCCAACCAAGCTTAGAACAGCTTCTTGGATTCAACTGTAAGTGTTTATATTTGTTTTAAAACCTTAAACTGTTCAATACAGTAGACTGTTGGCTTCCCAGCCAGTAGTTTCTGTGGTAATGACATGTATGTTGCCTTTCTTTCCTTCAAGAAATGTATAAAATACATTTGCATATTAAAACAGAGGAGTCGGGGAGTCGGAGTCAGAAGTACACAAAACTGAGGAGTCGGAGTTGGAGTCGGAACATTTATCTACCGACTCCACAGCCCTGGTTGCCCTTATCACCCTTAGGGTGAGTAAAACCGCTAAGGGTCATTTGCATAAACAACAACAAAATTAGAGGTGCTCAATCTGAGAACGACAATACCTGAAGTAGGTTTGTCCTATAGGTCTGGTTACCTACTCGGAGAGCAACCTCTTTTAGCTCACTTGTGAATTCATTTAAAACAGTGACCCAGCCCCGAAATACCAGGCGATTATACCCTGAACAGGGGAAACCGCAAACCCCAGATGCGTTTCGGCCTCTGTGGGCCACATCAGTGAGGTGCAGCTTTACTCCCTTACTCCCTATTCTGTTGCTTAGTCTGACTCATACAGCCCAATTAAATTTGAAGCCTGTAGCAGCGTCGGCACACCCGCAAAGGCTGCTGGCTTGAAAATCGGCTGCGTTACAAAGCTATTAAATTGAACCATGCCACGAGTTACGGGCCGTAGTTGGAAGCCCATAAACCATTCTTGTGCGGCCGTGAACATGATCAATTAGTCAAACCCGTAGTTTCGGGTTTAGACGGAGGCAATGGCAAATTAGATCGTCATCATTACATCACTGAAAAATGGAGATAAGATTTCAAAGCCTTACATGTTTCAATTACGGGTTTCGATCGGACCCGACTTCCAGAAATAATGCAACATTAATAAATCAGTAAATATGATATTCTAGTCCATTTGAGTTTCATTCTATGTATTAACACATTGATTGCCGGGATTGATATAAAACGGAAATTAAACATAAAAAAACGTATTTTATATTGCAGATTTGCGAGCTTGAGAATGTTGTGCTATTAATTTTAATACCCAACATAACTTTCCCTTTAATTATAAGTACAGGAGTGTGTGTATATTTGTATTTACAGTGCTACTATAGGACTTTAACCCCCTTGCGGGCCCTCTCTAGTACCCATTGGCTTTTTGGCTCCATTTGCGGGTTTTCGGGTTTGAATGCCAGTGGATTCGTAGCAATTTAATAGCGATTTTGAACGTAATGGTTACCGGCTTGACCGATCAAAGGATTTGCGGCCCCGGAGTTCAAATTTCGACGTCCTGTAGGGTTTTTCCGCCTGTAACCTGCAGATCATTAGCGGGTTGCTTTACAGGGCCAATTTAATAACCATAAGTCTTGCAGGCTACGTTACGGGCTATGGTTTTACACGTCGAGGGAATTTAATAGGGCTGATAGTTTATTGTAGCATACAGTAAAATGAGATGTGGGGTCCCTAATCAAACAAAGCATCAGATATTATTACATTAATTCATCTGATTTTCATCATTCAGCTAAGGTCTGCTGGAAAAGTTAACAACTAAAATCCCAATTGCAAAAAATAAACATGGCATGATGGAATTACTATTATCAAATCTTGTGACTTCATCAGTGACTTCATCACTGGTTGGTCTCCACACACTGCCATTTTTTTTTATTTATAATGTAAGCAACAGAAACAGAACTCCAGAAACGTTAATATGTGATAGTGGTTTGGTGGAAGTTTGCCTTTAAGTGGGACACTTATGGAAAATGTACACTGCTTTCAAACTGAATGTTCTTAAATACCTGAGTAGCTTAGTTCTAGTTGGATACTGCTACTCCTACCAAGCCACTGAATGGAGGTGGGTCTGCATTAGCTAGGACATGGATCAGTGCAATAACTGGAATGGAGTCAGTGAATGTAAATTCTGGGCCGGATCACCTTAATTTGTATATCCAGTGCAGGAAGGCACTGAGTACCTGGTACATGTCTATATACTGATACAAGTGACACATGCAGCACAGGCGCCCCGGAAGACGCTACCCTAAGGAAGAAGACGTAAAAGCCATAGTGTGGCCAGGAACCTCGAGGACCATGACAACTGTTGTGAGAGTTAGAATGTTCCATAGGTCACTATGCGGTTGTAAGGCTACCCTTTAGTGAAAAGAAGGCTACCATTAGTTCCAAAAATAATTAGGCAGGTGGGAGGAACAGTGGATTTGAATAAGATTTGTATTCCCTTCTGTTGAAAATATTCTCTCCAAATATCACACTTGACAATAGAAATCAGTGGCAGAGTATGGCATCTCAAGTTACAGACAGACTACCAGTATAAAATGGAATCCCCTAAATATAAGAATTTCTCTAAAAATAGTTTTATGTTCCTGTCTTACGTACCAGATAATGTAATTTTTTTATATACTTCATTAACGTGAAGTTTTACTATAGTTGTTCTGTTATCTATCATGTAATCAATGTACATTGTACCTGTATATCGCTACGTAAAATCCTGACGCATTACAAATAAGAGATAAAAGGGATAATAATAATTTTATAATATGTATTTGCCTGGTCATTGCATATACTAACATTTGTCTCTTTAAGTCAATATACCTTGACACATTTTTTAAGAGACCTTTTGAGCTGCAGCGGGTTTATCGTTGTGTTGCCTTGATACGGATTCAGGTAGATTAGTCATTTAGTGCAACTAAGAGTGCAAACAGATCTTGTCTAATTTACAGGTCAATGCACTTCCCAAAAGACCATATTTGAAGGACAGTTCCTCTAAGCAGGGAAAGGGCTTTTGTCTCTAACCAACTAATCCACGTAATTACTTCAGTAGAAAGACTGAATCTCCTTAACTTAAAATACTCCTTTCATTTCCTTCCTTTGTAAATATTAGCCCAGTTCTTTTTCTTTACCTTACCATTGTTTATCTGATTTTTTTCTCTGAGCATACTACAGGAAACTTAACAATGGAAGGACCAATACACTTTTAAGAACATCCATCTGTCCCTTAGTGAAGAGGGGAACGTATGAAGCAGTTGCCCTCTAATACAACAAATTTCAGAAAATATTTGTCTACTTTGTTAAAACAACAGTTACGTCCATATAAAGCTAATAACTGTCCTATAATTAATATAATTTTGTTTTTCATATGCAATGTTGTGTCATTGAATGTGGCTAGGGGTCACAAAATTGTTTTGCAAATGTACACTCCTAAAAATGGAGCCTGTTACTTATAACTTCCCGTAGAATGACATGGATATGTGCATAGGCCTAGAAATAAGCACAGATTTATTTACTTACATATACCGTACAACAGACATACATTGAGATATATACAAATACACTATTCAGTTACCCCCAGAATGTGTCTGATACTCCACATGAGTCTCTGTGAAGACTTATCTTTCTTTGAATGGAGATCTTGCCCCAGACCAATCTTTATCGAAAATGAGTAAATCTCACAAACATTTCGTTCTGGATAATTGCTCATATCCTAATGATGGGGAAACATTAACATTTTACTGTACCTTATTACCCGGTTCTGTTTTTTCCTACGCCATTGGGAGTGTGCTCACATGAATCCTTATACTATAATGAGAGAGAAGAGGAGATAAAAAGTGACTAGAAGGAGAGGAATACATCTAACTAGCAAGGATTGCATGCTATTTGGTGTAAGGAGCTTTCTCTGACATGTGGAGTCTTTGAGCAGTGTGTCATAGGAGTGGTAGACCCTCTCTCTTGTATTTATTTTTATGCACATTTTGCTAATTATTTCTTAAAATATGATTTGTATCAGGTTCTGTGTGAATATAGTAATGTTATGTAGGGTGTTTCAGCAAAACAAGACAATCCTAAGATATCAAGAAGCAGAGGTTACATACATTTTGATGTTAAATAAGAACTTCTAGACCCTTTTAGTTTGTTCATTCTCCAAAACTTTCATTGAAAAAAAATCATTAGGATAGCCCTAAGCATGTTTGAAAGGACCACTGTAGTTTGGAAAAACTGCATGTCCGTGAATTATGTAACACACTCATCAACATTAGCAGCTCTGTAAGCCATAAGCATAAAAACATTTTTAGGGAAAATTTTACATTTAGAAGACTTTGCTTATGTCTTGGGCATTGAACTGATTTCTTGGACTTCTAACTGTCCTGTAGTCTGAGGAAGAGTTTTATCCTACTGGCTGTAGTTCTCCGATATAGTTATATTGTCAAGTGGCAATTCAAAGTAGTAGTCTTTCAACAGAACTGTATAGAGATGCTATTCTTATCCAAGGTTCCTGTCATCACATATATAGTTGTGGCTTCTTGAGTTGTTGGGAACATTTGCGATGTTGGTTGTGCTTTTGCGTTCCTCACGAGGCGACCCGTTGACGCACGCAGGACTTAGGCTGCAATGAGCGCCAAAGGTGCTCATAGTTGAGGCACGTGGGACTTAGGCTGCAATGAGCAGTTGAGGCACGCAGTTGGTTAAAATGCGTAACTCGAAAACTTTGAAAAACAACCAAAATAAAAATAATAACACACACAGCACAGCCATTAAAGAAAATTTTAATACGTCAGTTCAAAATTAAAGACTGTACTTATTTATTTTAAACTTTCTAAAACATGTTGCATATTATCAAGTCGGATGCTTTTTTTATTTAAATCATTTTTATTGAATACAAGGAAAGTTCAAGACATCAGTAGCAAATTTTTGTCCCACATTGCAGGCTAATTTGTGGGATATTGCTTGAATAAGCAGAGATGCTAATGTTGAGTGAGAGGATCAGTAAGTACTATCTGGTTTTTGATGTTCAGTCGTGTCTGACTCTACATGACCTTATGGACCACAGCACACCATGTCTCAGGTTGTGCTTATCCATAAGGTTATCTTGGCAAAGATACTGGAGTGGGTTGTCCGTTTTTTCTCCAGTTGACCGCAATTTGTCTGACCTCTCTACTATGACCTGCCCATCTTGGACGACCCTACATCTTATTGCTTCACACAAGCCCCTTCACCACAACAAGGTAGCGATTCAGAAGAGGATCTGGTATGTTGGTCCTGGAAAATAATGAGAGGCTTTAGTTAGTAAATAATATTTTTATTCATTAGCAGTGTAGTATACATATACTTGAGTTCACCGGCCTTCTAAGTCAATAAACTAACTGTAGATGATTATGATCCTCCCCAATAGTGCATAGGGGCTTTACAATATAAAAGTTTCTGCAGTGCTACTATATCACCAGGAGTTGGAGTTGCAAACCATACAACTGCCTTCACATATAAAACATGAGAAAAATAGGCCAAAAGGTAAACTTGTCATAAATCCATTTTTACATTTCCATCTTGCTGGTAGTTTCCCCCTAATGAGTGCAGTAAAATAGTTAATTGTTTTCCATAATTCCTGTTCCATGTGCTGAATTGTATTACTACCTTATGGCACAAAACAGATTTATGTGAACTCGTTCACACGATGACTGGAAACCATCAGCAGCCCTTGATCTTGACATATATTCAGAATGTTGACTTAATCCACAGTTTCTTTTAACAACCTCCAGTACCCACAATCCATCATAGTCCCTTCTGTAGTTTATATCATTGCTCAGAGTACAATTTCTCCTGGCAACTGATGAAAGAGTGAAAAAGTGATTATTATGAAAAACAAGACAAGTGGTATGAACATGATGTCTTTAATAGGTTAAAGCTAAGGAATAGTTTGCATGCTTGTGGGACATAGGTGCCATGTCTGTTTTATATGACTATAATGTACAATGCTTAATAGGCCACTATGGTCAGTGGTTCTATTTGGTCTTTTGAATAATTACCATATTTATCGGCGTATAACACGCACTTTTTTTACCTGAAAATAGGGGGCAAATGATAGGTGCGTGTTATATGCCGATATTCCCTCCCCCCTACTCATCCTCAACCTCCCTCCTCATTCTAACCCCCCCCCCCCCGCATTCTAACCCCCCCTCCTCAACCTAAACCCCCCTCCTCCTCAACCTAAACCCCCCTAAATACCTTCCCCTCACTTACCTGCTTCTGCTCCGGCCTCCGCTCTGCTCCCTGACCCGGTGTCGTCACATGCGTAGGTTGGGGGGGTTGAGGTTGAGGAGGGGGGTTGAGTATGAGGAGGGAGGTTGAGGAGGGGGTTGAGGATGAGGAGGGAGGTTGAGGTTGAGGATTTTGCGTCAAAGTTCTTTATTTGAATTTTTTTTTTCCTGAAATTCCCTTGTGTTATACGCCGGTGCTTGTTATATGCCGATAAATACGGTAATCTTGAGCAAGTCAAAATATTTTTAGAAAAAAAAAATGAAGGCAATATTTACAATTTTAACTTTTATATGCAAGTATTCTTTACTACAGAGGTACATTTTCAATTTCAGTTGATTCTGTTACTCTTTTGTTAGCATTTTGTGTCCATGTAAACAAATGAGCTGTTCACTAGTTCTGTCTGCACTGGCAGATGTAGCAGACACTGACAGTTGTAGGAGCCACACTTAAGATTTCTTTAGTAACAAAAAAGAAAATATTTTTTTTAATTGTCATAGTTACAGTATTCTACTCAAAACCATCATGTATAATCAAGTAAAGGAAATAAAGTGTTTAGGTAGAATTTGTTTATTATTGTGGTATAATCCTATAAAATAAGTAAATTGTTTACTTTGAAATTCAGCTATTTTAGTGAACCATCAAAAATGTATATTAGGTAAAATAAATGAAATGTATCTTATATATATTTATACAGCATAGATTACAACTCCGTCTTGAAAGGTTTGTTATAGTTACCATTAGCTTCATTATTAGATTAGGTTACAGTACCATAAATTCCTAGCTATAGTATAAACAAGCCTTGACTGTATGAAGTATGGTTGGGTAGATGGAAAAGGATATTCTTAGAGGATTAAGCGATGTTCTGTATTCGCTGTGTTTTGAGATGTTCTGTATTAATGTTGTACATCATGAAGCAATGTATGGAGGGGGGACAAGAGTCAGGTCTTCCTGGCAGACCGTCCAATGCCATATCCCAAGGGAACACCATATGATGGCCACCAGGGTTTCGATATCTCTCTGTATTTTGTGTCTTCCTGCTTCTGCACACCCATGTTACCCAGTTTCATTCTGCAGAGAGAGACTGAAATCCTGGATTGTTGGCACCGTTGTTGGACCAGTTACCCACCACTAATATAAGGTTATCAACATCTACCATAGCAAGTAGAGCTGTTAAAACAGTACCCAGGTATCCTTCCTTTCATCCATATAAAATATCACTGGCTGGCATTTTAGTAGTACGGTATGTGGTAAACACAATAAGAAGAATAGTTTCTAATTAAGCTTATGATGAGATGCAAAAATAATTAGAAACATCGTAATTTTGGTAGATTGAATTGAATAAGATAATATACAGCAATTATTGTTCCTTTAAAATGCATTGTATTGCAAAACTGCATGTCTAAATGAAAACAGCAACCCTTCCTATAGTAAATTATAGCATATTTGTGCCGATCTTAATAAACCATAATGGCCCATAATATCCTTACTCTACCTGCAGCACTTTTTGTTATGTTATTTGTGAAAACTCTTGGATTTATAAACATTTTTTTCTTGTAGAACTATAAAGAGAAGTGATATAGATGGTTGCTTGTAAGACACCTTCCTTTCTCATTTCTCTTTGTGTGCTGCCATTCCTATTCTCACCTTCCATCACAGTAGGATATTGTAAAAGCTATTTTCACACTCACGGTCTCCTCTCTATTGTTGTTTCTCCTCTGCAGAGCTTGTTCAGCCACACCGATGTTAACATGTTTCACACTGCAAAACCGCTATCTATATCTATGTCACCCCTAGACTGTGGACAATATTTTTAAGTATGGTATAGCAAAACTTCATAATGTGTAAAATTTTGTTAGAAAGTAAAAAAACAAAATAATCACAGACTTCAAATGTTTCACTTTTACATGCAACTAGTCACTTGCCCGTCAAAAATGACAGCTTAATATTGTCTTAAAAACTGTGTCTTCTGTCTGTTTGTGTGCCCTCTATTTGTGTACCCTCTCTCTCTCTCTCTCTGTGCCCTCTCCTTCTCTCTGTGCACCCTCTCTCTCTCTCCTTCTCTCTATCTCCCTCACTCCTATCTCTCCCTCCCTTCTTCTCTTTCTCTCCCCCTCCTTCTCTCTCCTCTCTCTCTCTCCTTCTCACACTTTCCCTCCCTCCCCCCTTCCTTCCTTTTCTCTCTCTCCCTCCCTCTCCCCCTTTGTCGCCCATTGCAAGCCTTGCAATGAGCTGCTTCAAAACCCATTGCAGGACCCGCAATATGCAGCTTTGGCGCCCATTGCGGGCCTCGCAATAAGTGCCTTTGGCTCCCATTGCGAGGCTGCGCACAGCTTGCAACTTTGCGAGCGTTATCCACAGACTATATTAGTGATTATTATATACTAGCAACTTGCCCATCAAAAATGATGGGGCAATAAAATTGTAAGGCAGCTAATGCTGTTTGCCACAGACAGTAAGTGTTTTGGTCGTCTGAGATCCTTTGGCTCTCATTGCGAGCCTCTCGGTTGGTGTATTTTTTGTTATCAGAGGCGCTTTTGCGCTTATTGTAAGGTCCGCATTGATCTCCTTTTGGCCCTTCATGCAAGCCTCTCCCCTGGTATAATTTGTGTCCTATGAGCATCGTTGGCACTCCTTGTGAGGCACACGGTTAAGGTCTTTGTCGTTTATTGCTATATATGTGATTGCAGACTTCCATTTTATTTACTAAATCTGCTTCTTGCAGCTTATACTCAACAAACTAATGAGCTTCCATTAGCTCTATCTAGCAGATATGTCTGTCACCTTCCCATTATACTGATATTCCAAATACATACTTCATATGTATTAAAACTCTACTCCCACCTCAGGAAATTACTGGAACTTAAATTGCATATAGTTTTCAATCTTGCAATGTGCTTTGGGGAAAGCTCTTTGGACAGTGGATTCTAAGCTCAAAGACAGGGCCCTCCATCTTTTGTAATGTGTTAGTATTGATTTGCCTTGATCACAACGTATGATATGGAATATGTTGGCGCATTACAAAAAAACAATGCTAATATTAATATAGCAGTAATAAATTAGAGACTATGGCCCCTATTAAATTCCCAAGCCCACAGTGGCCGCCGTACAGCCAGTGTGTCTGCAGGCTTGAAATTTGCTGTAGTTACAGAGTGATTAAATTAGAAAAGCCCGCAAGCACATGGCCTGAATCCAAATCCGTAAACCATGCTTCAGCACGTAGAAAATTATTCAAACCCGTAGTTACCGGTTTAGACGGAGCCAATAGTAAAAGAGACCGTCATCATTATGTCACTAAAACATGGAGGTTAAATTTCAAGCACTTACGGAGTTGCGATTGGACCCGCATTCCAGAAATAATGCAATATGAAAAAATCAATAAATATAATATTCTGGACCATGCGAGTTCTATTATATGTATTAACACATTGATCGCCGGGATCGATATAACACAGAAATTGAACATAAAAAAAAAAAATTTTATTGCAGATTTGTGAGCTTGAGAATGTTGTGCTATTCATTTTAATATCTTTCATCACTTTCCCTGTAATTTTAAAATACAGTAGTGTGTCTATATTTGCTCTTACAGTGCTACAGACAGGAGTTTAACCCCCTTGCGGGTCCTCTCTAGTACCAGTTGGATTTTTGGGTACATTTGCCATCTACAGGTGTGAAATCAGTTGTGGTCTTAAGCACTTGAGGCAATTTAGTAGCGATTTGAGATTGTAATATTTACGGGATTGAAAGATCAAAGGCTTAGCTGGATTGGAGTTCAGATTTTGACAGCCCGTAGGGTTTTTCCGCCTGTAACCCGTAGATCATTTGCAGGTAGCTAAAAAAGGCCAATTTAATAGCCGTAACTTTTGCGAGCTCCTTTATGGGCATGGAGTCTCGCTTTTAGTGCCTTCAGTACTCCTAAAGATAAACCAAATCTGTTTTACAGTTTCAAGTTTCTGTCTAAGACTTGTTCAGTTGATCTTGGCTTCTCTTGCTCTACATTTTTTTATATTTTCCACTCTCTTATGAGCAGATCCCAACATTTACTGTTAATTAGTATTGTGAAATGCAGACAATATCTGCTCATACATTCTGTCTCCTTCTGACCTAGCATCACTTTATAGCACCATGTTCATCAGTACTCAGCAAAGTAGCTCCTATTACTACCACTACATCTCGGGCAACAACACAGCAGACAAGATGCCACCTTCAGAGGTGTTCCAACCGTGATCCGCATTGCTTCAGGAAATCTGATTTCCTACACTGAAACCTCATACTGTCACTCTATAGCTCTGTTCTCAGTTGTATATTTGTGTCTCGTATTGAGTTGTTTATTAAAAGTCCTGGATGTGACTTTCAAAGATTTCTAAAATTCTGTACCCCCTTGTATTTTTCTCCTTATCACAACCTAAAGTAAGTCCCCAAGTTTAACACATATATCGGTTCATTCCTGGTATGGAATTAATAAAGTACAGAAAATATTCAGTGCCTCAATAACCTGCAAAGCTAGATCCACAAATAAATACATTGTACTGGATTGCTACCTTGTCATGGTGAAGGGGCTTGTGTACTTCAACTAAGCTGTATCCAAAGATAACCTTATGGATAAGCACCACCTGACGTGCTGCAGACCATAGGGTCATGGAGAGTCGGATATAATAACTAAACCACAAAATGTTATTATATACGCATATGTCGACAACAATGTTGCAGCTAAGAATTATTCAACATAAAAAATACAACTTACAATGACACCTTCGGGACCCAATGACCATGCTAGTAGGCTATTTACTATACTACCTTTATCCATCAACCTACAGCTCCTTCTGTATCATATTACTAACTTAAACTCATCCCTGTGTGCATTTATATAGAAAATTGTGGCAGCATCACAATTATTTCAGCTAGTGACATGTGCCATGGGTAGTGGTGATGTCACTGGTAAAATGGCGTTGAGTATGGAGTAAACTGGTAGTGGTCTTCTTCAAACCAAAGATTTTTTCTTATGTATTGCAGTTCTTTTAATTAAAGTATACTACTGAAATATCATGAATATTATATGGATGAATGTATCCCTTTAAAATAAGTCTGAGGTAATTACCTTGTTCCAATAAAGAGGAGTTTTGAAAGGCAAAGAAAAATAACTGTTACTTAGAACATACAGAACAATTAGGCCGGTCCAATAACAAATAATTAAGTAACCAAATAAGCAATGATTAAACCATTTTCATTGGACACCTGAACTCATTTTAAAAGACCTGAGCCTGAATAATGAGCGACTACTCCACGTTTCTCTATCAGTCTTCAAACAGGTTGGGAATAATTGATATTGTGGAAGAATAAAAGAAAATTGCTTTCAGATGAAGATTATAGCCTGAGGTTTTGATCACATTGCTCTTTGTAAAGCACATATCACATTGAAAAAAATGTGTCTGAGATACTGATTGACTGCTTTACTGACAAGCTGCACAGCACTGGCTAGGCCACAAAGAGGAGTGTGACCACATGGGAGCTGAGGCCCACCGTCAAAACTGGTGATTCAGCAAAGAAACTGCTCTATTTTAGACTATTATATTTGGACATTATTTGTATTTATGAGTAGTAGGAGCAAAACTGGTCTGTCTCCCAACCCCTGGACATAGATTAATGCTCTACAAGTTACCAGTGTTAAGCAAATACCTCCTTTAACCTAGGTAGGTGCAATTACTTGCACTTTTTAAACTGACAAGAAAGTGTGAAATCTCCACTGGACTTACTACAACCATACAACCTTTGACTCTCGTATTCTAGTTGGACTGACAACTTGTCCATGTTCACACAGCCATACATTAAGGGATCTTAATGTATGGCTGAAACATTGGAAAATGCAGAGCCTGTGGACACCCTTATAGATTTGCTCCAGGCAGAAGCTGCTATCTGTTAGGCACTTGCTGGAGGACCAAAACTGAGGGAACATGATAACCCCCTCACCTGAGAAGTAACTTTTGAAGTATGCCCCCAAGATGAAACCAGAGCCTCAAATGCATCAGAGCTGCAGTGGAAGCTACACATGCTGTATACTCATTGAACACCTAAAAAACTATCACAATATCTCTTACAAAATACAAATACATGGGGTACAAACTACAGTCTGCGTCAGCCTGGTATACTAGTACAAGCACATCTGCTCATCTTCACCCACAGAGAGTATATAAATATACTAGCGTATTGCCCGTCAAAAAATGACGGCAATCAGATGTGTATGTTTATAAAGTTGTTTAGTTATTAATATACATCTGAAATTGTAAGGTAGCTAATGGTGTTTTGTGTGTACTACTGAAATATAGAATTCAAATTAATAAATGAATTTATTTTTATGCATTGTGTTGAAGAGCTGGCAATCTGTTTTGATGTTGGTGCAGCATTAGTGGTGTGGAGGTGCTGTGTAAGCGTGATGAACGTGTGCAGTGTAATAGTGTGCGTGCACGAGCCGAAACCGTTAACGTAGCTGTGTACTTCCGCATTATCCTAAAATGGCGGATAATGTGTTGTATTCGCCTTTGCGGATTATCGGTACGTGTTTTGCGTGGTTATAGTGCTGTAGCCTGGTTTTCGTTTTATTCGTCCGTCATTTTTTCTGCGTCGCTCATTGCCAAAGTACTACGGTTTAACGGCTCGCCTCGCTGTGCGAGGCTAGCCGGGCGATGATCGCCTGCGGCGCTCATCGCTAAGCCCGCTAAAGTACTACTGTTTAACATTAAATTTGTTTGCCAAACAACATGACACTACATTTGTCCCTTTTTTTTTTCTTCAAATAAATAAAAAAAAAATTTTATAAAATTAATATTTTTGTAATTTGCAACTTATATTTCATCAAATGCGTTGGTTTAGGCTGTAAATCCGATGTTGCGCGAGACAAAGTCGTTAAATATGTGTTAATGCGTAAATCTATAATTTTGTTTCGTAAAATGTACTCACTACTGTCTTTTTACTCATTGCGCGGTTAATCCGCATCCTTTATCTCGTATTTTTTCTAACACCTACGTCTATGGCTGTGTTTTACGCAGTTCGTAGTAGTATAGCCTCGTTTTCATTTTTTTCGGCGGCCATTTTTTTCTCGCTTAGCCGATTTTCTATCTTCGTAAGTCGCCAAAATCGCTGTAAATTGGAGTTCCAACTCACTCCCAGACGTCCTACCTGCTTCCCCATGCTGTAAGTAACCTTTATTTTATTTTTTAGTATGTATTTAGTGTTTTTTTTAGTGTTTTGGTTCCGCCGCTTATGTCGTAATTTTTTTCAGCTCATATTTTTTTTGTAAGTGCTATGAAGTAACGGCTCGACTCGCTACGAGAGGCTCGGCTGCAATGAGCGCCTGCGGCGCTCATTGCCAAAGTGCTACGAAGTAACGGCTCGCCTCGCTATGCGAGGCTCGCCGGGCGATGAGCGCCTGTGACGCTCATCGCTAAGTCGTACGCACTACGCAACAGAGCGGTTTAACGGCTCGCCTCGCTGTGCGAGGCTCGCCGCAGGCGCTCATCGCAAAGTCGTACGCACTGCGCAACGCAGCGTGACGACGTCTCGTAGTTAGACAATTATAATATGTGATAGTAGACTCTGGGTATGGGGCACACTATGGAGCTCTGATCACCTAACTTGTTAGAATATCCTTTATAAAGGACATCCTCATCTAAAATACATTCCCTGAGAATGAGGTATTGGTTGAACACCTAATCAATGATAATACAACATAACTACTTAATTAGTACCATACCCGACTTAGAAACCCAACATTTATTTGTGTTCTTTCACAGAGAATGTTTATCTCATTTAGTTAACTACTACCCATGTTTCATACAACAACATATTCCTCTGTCCCTTTATATAGAGACAAATTGCCTCTATGGCAGAGGTTTTAAAAGGTACAAAGCTGTACTAGAACTGTCTGTAAAATATTCCAGACAACCACCAATAACTTCCTCAGGCGGGAGATATATTATCTACTACTATCATAATATCCCCCTGCTTACTAAATCTTCAAATATTACTCCACAAAGTCACACTAAGCCATGAATATTGTAAAACTTATTTTGTGTTACTCTATATTGCTTTATATAATGTGACAACAAATAATTCCATACTACATAATTTATAATTTTCTTCTCCTACGCCAGTGTACACTGATCAGTATACAGAAATATAAATGTCCACTTTATACCATTTTAACCCTATATGATTTATTATACACTTCATGTTGCCCTGTATAATGTGATAACATTATGTGCTAAAGAATAGTGTTCCACATAAGATGATGACAAAGCTCAATATCATAATGGATTCTTTCCAAGACCTACACATCGTGTTGTAATGTATTATAAATGCAGCAGCGTAGTTTTATGGAAAGTTTTTAATGTAACTATACCATATGACTCCATTTACTTGTTTGTAAGCCTACAAAACATATGATCATACTTTGTAATTGAATTCAAATTAATAGATTGGAATAAGTAAACAGTGGAGTATTTATCATTGTCTTCATTTTCTTCTCCAGTTAGTTGGAGATTATGTTATTTTAAGTGTTTCCCATATAATGTAATTGCTATAAACTCTAGTTGAGTTCATTTTCATTGAGGCTACTTATTACAAATTATCTCATTAATGATGCAAACTATACATAAATTAATCTAGGAAATGTGTTGGTATGCTATGAAAAAGCTGTATATTGCTGCTATAAGCTGTATCATTAGAAATGTGACAGAGCCCCAAGTTAGTTATTCGTTAGTTATTCGTTAGTTATTCGTTAGTTATGCTGTTACTGTCTTAAAATAAAAAGCAGTATTTTACATTTATTAAAAAGCAAATTCTTGTTAGTCTTTTAGGGAAATAGTTAAAGAACATATATAAGGTGCCAGGGACGTCCTGAGCTCATCAAGTTTTCACATCTCATGAAGGTGAAAAAGAGCAGATGGGAGTTGCAGATAGGTGCTGAGTATATGGTATGTATCAAGATAAAGGAAGCCATTTCAAGGCAAGATTCTGAGAAAAAGTATTTTATTCATTTTAATAGCATGTATATTAATGACAGATAAGCATTCATGTTTTTTCATCTTGATATATTTACTACATTGAGTGCGTATTTGTTATACATCACTTCTTTATATTTCTGGCCAAAATCATGGTTTGCCATTTGTTTACACATAGGAAATTAGAATTGGGCACATAACACTCTAAAGGTAATAAATGAGCTGTCAGAACTCTTGTGAAGTAAATTTGGTTGCTATATATTTCACACCATTGGAGTTCAGGCAAGTTTTCAGTATATTATATATATTCTTTGTATATATAGATATGGAAAGATGTTTTAGTGCACTGTATTACACCAAAACCGTAAGAAGAGCAATATAACCCTTGCAACTTGATTATCTTTTATGGCTCTATCATGATTAAAACACTGTTAGACAGACTGGCACAAGGATAGAATGTTCTTGCAAACGGTTTATAATCATTACTACATTAAAGGGAAATATATTTTTTCTTTGTTGCGCCAGAAAGAGGCAATTTGACAATGTATCAATCTGTTTTCTTTTTTAAAACGAAGGTTTCCAAACACAAAAATATATTCAGAAGTTTAATACCGTGTTTCCCCGATAATAAGCCAGGGCCATCAAATAAGACAGCCCCCCCTTTTTAGAAAAAAATGTAAAATAAGGCACCCCCCGCAAATAAGCCACCCACCGATACCTGCGCTTACCCGAATCGGATGGTACGGTGGGTGACCCCGTGTGGTCCCTCCGTCTACCGTATTTGCCTCCATGGCTGCGTGCCGCGCCTCGTCATGAAGTGAAGAGGAGGAAGTGACAGGACTGCAGCGCACGCACGTGACTCCGCGCAAGGAAACACAGGCAGATTCCCTCATCCCTCCTTAACGGAGACTGCAGGAGTTTGTTCACGGCCAGAACATCCAAAAGTGAGACACGCAGACAGGTTTCTTTTGCTGTGAGCAATACCACTTACTGTATATAAAGCCTGTTTAAAATGCATACGGTATATAAACAATGGTTTCACCATATACAGGTAATAAAATTCTGTTTTTTTTCAACAATAACTGTGTACTGTAGTCTTCTTCATGGGTAAATAAGGCATCCCCCTGAAAATAAGCCCTAGAGCATATTTTGGCCTTCCAAAAAAAATAAGACAGTGTCTTACCATCGGGGAAACAGGGTAGCTCTTGGGGACTTGACCTCTGCGACCCAGTGAGATCTACAGACTAAAGTATACTCTCTGTATTTCCTATTCGTTTCAATGGCGTTTATCTGTTATCAGTGTCAGATCTACCTTTTTGGAGCCTGAAAGGCAGTGAAGTTTAGGAACCTGTGCGAGTTTAGGAACCTTATGGATGCCCCCATTTTTACCTTTTTGGTGCATGTACATGACTTTTTTGCTGTGTGAGCAAATCACAGACATTTCCCCATAACAACCATTGTACTAAATAGCTACTCATACACACTACCGCAATTACTTGATTATTAAATGTGTTTGATGATGGACCGTATTATTTATATTTTTCTAAACTAAAAAAAGGGGAACCCTTCACAGGGAAGCTCCCCTAGGCGGCTGCCTAGTTGGCCTAATGGGTAACCCGGCCATGCCTGTTATCAAGTGTAGTTCTTCAAGTGTGCCTATAGTAAATCCAGAACTACAGTGATCTGTTCATATACAGTTCGTTTCTCCTTTAACATTCTTGATGATGGTGATTTCTAATGGACTGAAATCATGTTTACTTAGTAGGCGTTGGCTTCTTCATATTTACTGTACATTGAACTTCATTCTTTTTTGTTCCTTATGTAAATTACAATAAAATTAGTGATATGAATATATTTTGATGTGTGTGGGTCTTCAAGTGAATTTTGTTGCTCAACTCTGATACATATCTGTAAATATATCACTAAGGCCCTCAGATTGTAAGTTTGCGAGTTTTCAATCTTGTGTCAGTGCCTTGGAAACAAGCTGTATGTACATTTGATTTTATGCTCAAAAACAGGGCCCTCCATTCTTTACAAGGTGTTTAATTTGTTTTCTGCTATGTACTCAACCCCTGTACAGCGCTACGGAGTATGTTGGCGCGATATAAATAAAGATAATAATAATAATAATAATAAGGTCCAACAACTGACTTTAGTGGTATTATATTTACTGAAACACCATCTTAGATTGAGACCCAGCAACAGAATAAAGTTATAGCCAACATGTCACCCATAGCTCTCATCCCAGTTGTTCAGATGAGACCTTGTTATGTAACTGTGTGTGTTTACATAACTATTATAATGGCTGTCGAAGGAATGAGGAATCAGAAGTGCTTTAGCAAAAATGTCAGTCATGCATATGAGAAATTCTCTGAGAGAGCAAACAATGTTTTGCTGAAGTATAAGATACAGCTTCTTGAATACATCAGCAGACCCACCTGAAGTGAAATAAGATCTGGAGTCTTTCAATACATTTACATAATCTTAACTGAATAACTACATTACAAGTTCTGAAAGAGAACTCCATCTAAAAAATCATCATTTAATATTATTCCCTGCTGTAGTCTATGAATCACCAATTACCAGTATCTGGTAACCGGCAATAAGTGTAATTGTATTGTGTTCCTTAAAATATTTATCTGGAAATTAATGTGAATTATGCGCAAGCAGCATTTCGATATAGAGGTTGGACACCGATAATATGGCATGCTCTGTTCCGGGGCTTTGCCGGAAAATAGATTTTGCCTGACCGGCTGTGGTTCGGCAGATCAGGTTAATCGGGTAAAGCCACCCGATCCCTCACTGCCTCCCTTAACCCACTGATGTACCAACACCAGGGCAAGAGGAGAGGTGTGGGGCTGCTCGGGGATTCCATCCAGGCACTGACTGACAGCAGAAGCAGTCAGTTACGAGAGAGGGAGGCTACCGGACTAAAGGAGGTGTTGAATGATCCAATCCCGGATAAATGGAGCCCTACCTGTGATATATATTTGCATTTGCCAGTAATACCATTATGATTACCCATTGAGATTGTAGAGAATATGACGTCTAGACCATGTTTTAAAACACTGGTGTTTTTTTTTATTATTATATATTTCTACACAAATATATGAATATATTTCATATGAATGTGTGTGCACCATCTTTACTTTATTAAATAACAAACCTCCTGCCACTATATATTACTTAACAGGTCAGGACCGGGAAATTCTCTGAGGGGTCATTTTAAAATGCATTTTCTAAACTATAACTCACTCATGAGGAAACTGTTTGTTATGTTTAAATAATGTTCTTATAATTGCACGATAAAACATTTCGGGCTACAATGTGCCTTTAAAATGTATATTTACTTGCCATGTTCTGGTTCAACAACAGCAAAACATGTATCCAACATTTGAATTGAGAAAGAACTGTAAGAGTTAACATCTGAAATGTGTCTTGATAAGAACTGTCCCAAGGAGCATACTGAACCAATGGAAGAGATTATGGAACAGTTAATATTGGCAGGGATGTCCGGCTGTGGAATGTACGGACTGTGCTCATTCGTTCACAAACTAACAACAAATATCCCAACAGAGAGGACAAGTTTCCCGCTTTGTGTTATCAGAAGAGGAACGGAATGTGGATTAAAATTGTGCAGGGCCAAAACGGAAATTATTCTCATGTTATTCAATACCGCTTTCAGAGTTTATCTTTTCTCCATAGTCACAACATCCTGCGTTTTTTAAATGTGTCCCATCCTTCTGTTTCATTACTTTTTTAGGTTGGTTCACCTTCCTGCAGTATATTGTTTTCTCTATTTTATACTTTCACATATTTGACTTATTACAAATAAAACCCAGCTGGGCTTAATAAAATAACTTTATTGTTTTTTTTTTGTTGTTTTTTTTTTATTTTGGAAAATCGTTTTTGGCTAAGGAACCTGGAAATCTTATCTATTCCACTGTCATTGGTTCTGCCTTTATTTTCTGGTCCTTATACAGAACAATCAACACTGCTGTCTTTTTTTTTCTTTCAAGAAACTGAAAAGAGGAATTGTGCCTTAATGGGAAAAGAAGAAAGATGCAGAGGAAATGTCACAATAGGAATGACGAAAGAAGCCATTTCCCCAGTTGCGAAGTATTATAGGGTTACTGCAATAATTACCAATTTACTGTACAGTAATGATGCACTGTAGTGTCAGCTAAGATTTAGAGTTAAAAAATATTGTATGTGTATGTTGTTGTCATCAAGTCCTATGACCCAGTGATCTTATTTTACAAGGGTCTAGAAAATGATTGACATGTTCTTATTTAAATCACCAGGTTATATAGAGACAGACAAGGTAGATGCCTTTACCCCTTGAAGATAGCCTCAACCTACTTCATGTTGTGTGTGCCTTGGGTGACCTTTTGTGGATTAAGTGACCACTGTAGTTTGTGTATAGCTTAACATATTTGTGAAGTATGTAACAAAGTAGAAAAAATACCAGTTATATAAACAAAGAACATAAAAGTATTTTTTAGAGAAAAACACATTTTTGAAGACTTTCTTTGTGTATAGATTGATTAATCTTGCCTGGCTTCAGCACTTTCCGATAGCTTGAGGTGGAACATCCACCTATCTATCAATGGAAATTACAAATAACATAGTAATTTAGGTTGAAAAAAAATACTATTGATCCAGAGGAAGACAAACAAAAACCAAACTGAAATATTGCCAGTTGTCTCATGAGTGGAATTTTTTTTAGCCCGAATACTAGTTATTTAGTGAATTTGCCATTAGAACCTCCTTTGGTAGTGACTTCCTAAATCTGAGAGGCCACGTTTTGGGGAACCCTTTTCTTTCTTTCAAAAAAATATTTTAACTAACTGCTGGGAATTGAACTTGATGGACATTTTTGCAACCTCAATTTCTATGTTATTTTACAATTGCCTCACATGGGGCAGGGTATCAGAAGCATTTTCAAAATCCAAACAGCCTACATCAACTGTGTTGTCTTGGTTGCTACTTACATCTTCATAGAAACAAACTAGAATTGTCTGACATGACCTATCCATCATAAATCTGTGTCAACTCTTTTTTCCATAGATATACGGTATATTCTTGAATACAATCCTTAGCAATGCTTCAAAGACATGTCCCACTGTTGAGGTGAGGCTTACTGGTTCCCCAGATTTACTCTGATTCCCTTTATAAATAAAGGCACCACATCTCCAATTCTCTTATATTGAACCATGGAGAGGTTTGAATAATTAAAATTAATGGTTTGACTAATTTAGAACTCTGTTGCCTCAGTAACCTTGGATGTATTCTGTCTGGACCTGCTGCTTTATTTAAATTTATGTGAATTTGTCCCATGAATCTATTTTTCTATTTTCATATTTTTATAAATATTACAGTTTAGATTTGTTTTCGGTTAATAACATCAGCAGAAGGAGGATGAGTGATGCTCCAAATCCACAGGGATATATTATACTCCCAAAATACTTAAGCAGCTTAAGAGATCTACACTTGCATGCAGATATACAAGATTATATATGCCCACAATATAATAAAAGGATATTATTTCCCAGGGCATCAGCAGTATTAATGTGAATGAAATTAATACAAGTCAATGAACATGGGCATGGATCTCAAACATTTTATCAAGCATTTAAAAGAGCATGTTTTTACATTACAACATATTTTGGTCCTTTTCTGTTATGGTTACGGCACCAGTCCGCCACTGCAGTGTGGCGACCAACCGCTAGATGGCGCTACCGATATTCCAGTGCCATATCAGAGTCAAGGTTTAGGTAAACTGTTAGGGTTAGGCTACCATTACAAGTATAGAACTTCTCTAACATATCGGCAGCGCTGCAAAATATCAGCAGCGCCATATAGAGGTTGATCGCCATTTTGCGGCGGCGTACCTGTACCGTAACTATTACAGGATAGATACCATATTTTTCTGCATTAAGAATAACTTTAGTAAAATATGTTTACATTTGCTTTAAATCTGCATTGTTTTAACTTTGTGAATATCCCTACCCCTGTGCAAAACCATTGTCAGTATTGTTCTCAATACCATCATATAAATAAATGCTGGTTTTACGAAGAAACTGAAAATACTTTACCTAGCTGACATAAGTGTGTCTATCTGTCCTGCAGGATAACATTTAAAATTAATAGATTTAAGATAACAGCGTTTATACAAAATAACTCATTTGTAACACTTAAAACATGCCAATTTTAACCCAAAACAGAAGCTTGCAGTTTTATCTACTCTTTAAAACTGCCACAATCTGGCGACACATTGTCAGAATGGCAAACAGTAAAAAAAAAGCAGATTTCGACATTGATGCTCAGCGCCTGCTGCTGTGCGCAGGGCTGTAACCCTCACTGAGATGATTGTAATAACAGATTGCTAATAGATTAATCAGGCAGCTGTGACATGGTGTTTTGTCATCCTTTCTGCTGCTGGAACAGATCCTACCAGTAACATGTGTTAAATCAAATGTTTCACAGAACCATTGGGAAACTCTAATGAGAACATCTTAGTCTCAGGTGACAAGTAAATTGATAATTAGCATGGATCATGTTATCTGTAAGATTACAGAGAAGCATCAGCAATACAGCCTTGTCCATAGCTAACTGTGTTCATCATTTTCACAGTATGTTTGAAAGATTTTGGCCATCCCCCAGCCTCGTTGGGGGTTCTCCAACAGTACTGTTTTCTGATTAATTAATATATTACAAGCTACTACAATATTGATCATGTGTTGCCTCTTTACCACATTAGCCATTCTACACAGAGATGTGTGTATGTTTTATGGTGCTATAGCCCAATGGACTTGATTCAGTAAAAGGAAAAGTGAAGCGAGTGTGAGGCACGCGCCCCATCTCTGCAGTAAGTTTTATGGTTTTTATTTACATTTCTTAATTCATTATAATGAGGGCAGCAGATCTCACCACTTCAGTCTTCAGTATAATTCATATTTCCTGCTATCGTACACTTTGCATTATAATAACATGATGTTAACTTCCAATGTGTGTATCCAGTTATGTATTGTTCTAGGTTCAATTCCTGATTCAATTATAAGTCACAATGTAAGGAAATATTAATTAATTATTTGCATTATAATGCAATGAGTATGTAATGATCTAATATTATTTTCATGATTAGGAAATAGGTCCTTTACTAGATATTACAGCTGTTTGTTGAGGCTGGCTATCATTTTATTATGGTATGAACATGGCACTCTTTGACTTATAAATACAGCCCCAATGGAAACAGGTGGCAGTTGTGCAACAAAGCAATGGCGTAAGTAATTAAAGAGAGGCCCATTGCTATCCGTTGACCGTCACTTCTCCACTTTAGTGAATTCAGGCTTAAGTTTATAGATTTTAAAGATATCTCTATGTGACCTCAGATTGGCCCATCAGAGCCTTAGTTATTCTCATTAACCATTAGTTGTATTCAGGGCCATGGGTATTTTAAATGAGAAAGTAATTATAAATGGCAGTTAAAATAAGATTTGAGGTATGACGTAAATGATGAAACTCTGGTTGGATGTTGTACACAGAATTAAACACATTAGCCCAGTCACTGGCATCATCTTTATATCTTTTGTACTCCTTTTTGCCTCACATGCTTGGAAATACCAGTGTTCATTGTGTGAAAGGTAAGAAGCCATATAAATCATCATGTAAACTAATTTCACAGCTAAGTAATCTGGTATATTGTCTTCATGGTGTCTCTTTCAATCTATAATAATCGCTAGATGGGGATATAAGACATTGTGTGTCTTGGGTTTAATAGGAAACATACAAAGAGCTGTAAAAATGGTTAGTTTGGGTAAGTACTTGGTCAGAGTGAAGCTTCATGGGATATAGAGTAATGTTCAGCTGCATGCATTGTGCAAAAGCCGGTTTATTTCAGAAATAATACTGGCTTACAAACAGGCATCCAGGGAATTCATTTCATTTAAGTTGGATCAGATGAAAATGATGAAATGAAATCCTTACCTGGGAATATATTGGTCAACGTCCAGGGCATTTGCCTCCTGCTCTGACTTTTTGTTTGCTTAACTCTCCAGCTGCTCTTTCTTCATAAACAATAAAACCTGTTTTCCAGGATGACCATTGAGAGAGATTGGTTGCATGCTCCCAAGTGGTAGCTAACTAGTAGCTTTGTAGTTATGGGCATATAGCAGGATGACATTGTTTTAGGTTTCTACCCAAATCAATGGCTTGCTGGCGTCATATATTATTCCAGGTGGCAAATAATACCCCACAGCTACACATTCTACATTCATAGATAAACAGACAAGTTTAAAGACATGGAAATTTAGAGATGAAATGGAAGATAGGCACTAGCAGGTCAAAATAAGACATATTATCTGCCATTGTCATTGCTGTTGTTCAGTCCTTCAGTTGCATCCGACTCTCGGTGACCATATGGACGCAGCACTCCAGGCAAATATGTCTGTGTTTCTGTTTGTGCTTATCCATATGTTTTTTTTGACAAAGATACTGGAGGGGTTGCCAGTTCCTTCTCCAGTGGACCATGATTTGTCTGATCTCTGTGCTATGACCTGCCCATCTTGGGTGACCCTACATGGTATAGCTCTCAGCTTCATTGAGGTACACAAGCCCCTTCACCACGACAAGGTAGCGATCCAGAAGGGGACCCTTATGATCCAATAGTATTTGGGTGAGTGTATGACAAGTATGTACAGGGCCAATTTTAGACCAGATGGTACCACCAAGGGGACAAATGCTACGAAGCCACAACAAACTCAGAGCAAACTCTGTACTATTTAGCATCCATGCCTACAGAAAACCTCAAGAGTCAGTTTACTGTGATTGCTTCATTTTCAGCTCATATTCTGTATCAGGAGCTCAAGAAAAGGTGCTGAATTGAACATACCCTACCTTCTACAGTGGCTAAATCAGCAAGTATTTGGTGTCAAGGATTAGACTTCTCCCTCATGCTTGCCTTACACAAAGACCACCCTAAGTATATATAGCAGACACTTGCATTATTGTCATGTCCACCGTGCACTCAAATTGCACATGCATAATATATACTGCACTTACCTATATTTATTTACTACATACATGTTAGCATATGTAATCACGCTCTGTACTTCTATATAGACAAACATGTTAATACAGTTTTCCTTCACTAAAACTTATGAACAACATACACAGGGATAGTTGCTTGTACATTAAATTGTACTAATTGTTTATTCTGAAGCTTCCAATCCCTTAAGTAATATATGGTGTTCTGTCCCAGGCTGTCACCCACTCTATAGACTTCATTCCTTTGTCCTTTTGAGTTCTGTGATTTGTGTATCTATAAAAATAAATATTGGATTCCTGATCCTGACATAATTTTGACATTAGAGAACCTTTGCTTGACTCCAACTTCAGTACTGCAGGAGTTGCTCTTGGGATCTGCAGCACAATCTGCTGTTAGGAATTTGTAGTGAGCTACACAACAGCTGCTTTATTGTGCATATGTTTATCTTTATTTGTATAAAACAATGTATTTTCCTTTATTAGTATAACATTTGTAATTGAGAATTTAGTTATAAAGCTACTGACATTTTTACTAAATTAATGTAAAAATGATTTCCTAGAAGTAAAGATTTTGATTATAGAGAATAACTTACCCCATCTCATTCCCCAGTTTTCTATTATCTTTCAAACTTCAGATATGCCTTTCCCTGGTACCCTTGACAGAACCATAGCCTTTCTATGGTACCCTCAAATGGTCTTAATACAAAATCTCTCTAAAGGATCTGAAAATAGGCTTAGTCTTCAAAGTCCCTCTCTAGGATCTTTGCAAGAATGCTGCAAAGTTTTCAACAGTTAGATTTTGGGGATAATTGTTATATAGTTACATAGTAATTGAGGTTGAAAAAAGACTTTCAGTCCATCAAGATCAACCTTTTAAAGTCTCCTCTGATCTGGTTTAAAAACTTAAATCCCCTGCAAGGTTTATTTGATCTATAAAACCTTCTGAATATTTATCCTACACATTCTAGTATCATAGCCCAGTATATGGATACTGGGAATACAGCACTTCTATCACATATATAGTTGTAAGCATGTGGGTTGTTGCTAAAGCAAGGGCCTCAGTTTCTGGCAGGAAGCGCCTTCAGCACTCCTTGCCAGCAACTGCAGACCTCGCAAAGGGCCTTTGGCGCTCCTTGACAGCAACTGCAGACCTCGCAAAACAAATTCCGAGAAACAAATACGAGACACGGAACTAAGAGAAAAAAACATTACGACCTTGCAAAAATACGACCTTACCGCCCGAAACCCGCGCACATGGAAACATTAAAAACACAATAAATACACACAACAAATACATAAAAAGCTTACCTACAGCAAGGGGGAGCACCCAGGACCTCGAAAACTGAAGTTACACCTCAATTTCACTCGAAATACAAGAGTTTAGACACCCAAAAATCCCCTAAGCGAGAGAAAAATGGCTGAACTGATTTGCAAATGAAAAATTATTACATTTTAAATATTGTCTGATGAATATTTTTACTGCTCTTTATTTATAAATTGCTTTCATTTTCAGCAGTGTTATATATATATATATATATATATATATATAGCAACAGCTGAATTAAAAATAAATGTGTAAAGATTCGTATTTGTAAGATCTTACATCTGTGTTCTTATTTTTAAGTTAATCTTTTTCCATAGAATCAATTTTATTCCAAAGGCTTTAAGGGATTATATGTTATGTTTTGCTACTGAGACAGATCCATTTGAGCGTATCTGCGAAATATTGGTTTGTTTTCTGAAAATCATTAATTGAAAAAAGAAATATGAAACCAAACTAAAAAAACTACAAGTACCTAGATAATATTTTTTTTATGTTTTTAGAAGCACCTATTCTATACTCGGACATAGTACATCAGATTACAACTGGCACACTAGCAATGCTTTATATTGTGGAGCTATTGAATGTCCAAGAGTTCTTGCTACTGAGTCATTGTAGTTGTGTTTAAGTGTTGGCAGCAGCTCCTAGCTGAAAAGACCACTCTCTTCCAATTACTGCATATACAGGAAACAATAAAAGACTTGGCTCAGATGACTTCAGTAATTAATTGTTCATTAGACTTCAGTTTTGACACAATACCAAAACAGTCATTAGACAATCATATCCATTGAAAGCCTTTTTTGTTGTGTATTTTGCTGCCTGAATTCAGTGTTAAACGTCTTGTGTTTTTCCATTTTCACAGAATATTGATATCACAAACTTTAGTAGCAGCTGGAGCGATGGCTTGGCATTCTGCGCTCTGCTTCACACCTACTTACCAGCCCATATTCCATACCAGGAGCTCAACAGCCAAGACAAGGTAATGAATGGGACTGTACTCACTCTCTAACTCACTGCCAAGCTTTGTATATGGGTTTTAATATTCTCCAAGCATCAATCCACAAAAAGGATCACTTCTACCAATCTAAATTATTTTCTGATTCAGTGATGTATATATTAGGCCCAAAGACTGATGAAAATATGACAATAATGAACCTTTATCTGAACATTTTCAAACATATTGGGTATATTGGATATGTTCCTGTTTACCCTATTTTATTACAAAGAAAGCAATATCAGTTGTGTTCCTGTCCAGACTTGTACAAGTTGTTTTTATTCAGTTGTTCAGTCTTGTCTGAGTCTCCGTAACCCTATATACATAAGGTTTTCTTGGCAAAGATACTGTAGTGAGTTGCCAGTTCCTTTTCCAGTGGACCGCGCTTTGCCTGACATCTGTGATATGACCTGCCCATCTTGGGTGACCCTACATGATACAGCTCATAGCTTCAGTGAGGTACACAAGCCCCTTCACCACAACAAGGTAGCAATCTGGATTTTATAAATTAGGTACATGTTACCTTAAATAAGTATGTGTAAGATTGTTCCTACTCCTCTATTATTATGTTCCTCACGTTCCTGATCCCATATATTCTGCTGTGAATCTAAAACAGCATTGGGACCTCTCTGGTTCGCTGACCTCCAGCATTGGTGGCCATCGGCCACTAGGTGGCGCGGCTGAGATTTTAGTACATTTTCTAGCTTTAGGCGTTAGGTTTAGGGGTTGGGGTGGAGGTTAGGTTTTAGGGTTGGGGTAAGTGATTAGTTAGGGTACTGGCAGATAATAAGCTTTACATGAACAGGAAATCGAATTAAAATATCGGCCACGCCACCTATTAGCTGATGTCCATTGTTGTGCTCAGTTATTGAATGGTATGATGTCATAAGGCCTTATTTTTACAGCAAAATGTTCAATGATACAAATAATGGCTTTAACATTAGATAAACAACTTTCACATCATTGTAAAAAAACAAACATCTTGGAGGCACAGAAAATTCCATTTATACTTTTCCGGACAAAAAGACTCAATGTAGACATAATAGACAGATAACATAATATCCCATATGCCACTGCATGAAAGCATTTTTTCTGACCCTCTTTCACCCTTTTCTCATTTTTTTTCTCCCTCTGCTCCTTCATTTTCCTCTCTCCTGACACTTGTGTCCTTTTATTACCTTTTTCTTCCTTCTTGAAACATTCTCTTCCCTCTTTCCCACTTACCGTGCCATTCTTCAGTTCTGTCACTTCCCTTGTCTCCTACTTTCTCTTTAGTGTGCTTCTGAAAACTGTCCTGGGGTAGAAGAATAGGCACATCTCAAATACAGAAACCATTTATAATCTTGACAACTCAGGATTAAAGAAACCGAGGAAGCACATTTTACATGAACATGTTTTAAGTTCTTGGGATTCTTTATTTTTTATCTAAAGTTTGGGAAAATTCCATTAAAATGGAAGTGCTTGCCCCTTGCCTAACCTTATCTCTTCAATGAAACAAAGTGAAAGAAAGCTTTATCGAATAATCATGTAAATTGTTTGCTGCTTTTGTTTAGTCAAAAGTATTTCTGCTACTTTCTTACTTTTACAAATCTTGTCAGGAGGAGGAGCAATCGCTTCCCTCTGCTGCTGTTCACTGACACTTTAATTTAAGTTTACTAGCTTTCTGATACCTTAATTTTATACAAAAATGTAGAGTTAGATTCAATTAGAAGCCCGCATCTCTAGGTATATAGGCTGTATGTCTGCGGGTGCTGCAATTCCGGTGCTATTCAGTTGAACAAGCCCACAAGTTATGGGCCGAACGCCAAAACCGTATCCATGCACTTGTACGTAGCAGTTCAGATACAATTAAGCATGGCGGTGACCACCCATTTCGAAACCGCCAAATATTAAATAAAAACCGCCATCATTACGGCAGTGAAACATGGAGGATACATGTCAATCAATTAGCGTTTGGGGGTCCAATATACAATCAGACTCGCAAACCCACAAAATAATAAAAATGAATGTCAATACTGTTCTAGTCCATATGGGTAACCTGTATTAACTCCCGATTCCCGAGATTGATCTAACCCCTAAATGACACATAAAAAAAATATTGCCGGTTTGCGAGCTTGAGACTGTTATGAAATTAATTCTGATGTATTTCGTCCCTTTCCCCGTCATTTACAGTGCAGTATTGCTTTTTTATTTGCATTTACTCTCTAGCACTCATAGGATTTTCTCCTACAATTGCTATTTATGGGTGTGAAAACATTTTCGGGCTTGGGGAATTGTAGCAATTGAATAGCGATTTGCGATTTTTGCGATCGTAACTTGCAGACGGGAAAGTTCAAAGGCTTCGGGAGGCTGTAAATTCCAGATTTAACAACCACAGAGTTTTCAAAGCCGTAAACCGTAAATCATTTGGAGCGCGCAAAAAGACGCCAGTTGAATACTTACGGACTCACTTACGGGCTCCAGTAACTTGCAATTGCTCAATTGAATCGGGCTCTTATTCTGCAAGTTTAAATGAATAACAGAAATATGTGAATGCAATGTCCATTTAAGACGTCTTATTATTATTGTATGTATTCTATGTTTGTTATAGTTTTAAGATAAGTGAAGGATTATGTTTCTTGAATAAGGAACCTCCGGATTATAAGATGTGTATATCTGTGATAAGATCTGATCTGATAAGATCTGAGATAAGAACAGATTTGAGGTTTAAAGTAAAATAAATAACTAGAAATTAAAATCCAGAGACACAAATGTTCTATTTAATAATAAACTCAGAATGGCTGTTTATATTATCCCTGCCCAAATGGCGAGACACCTTTTTATATTTTAATAAAGCGGTGCCTGCAGGCTGGTATCAGTGTGATTAAACGCTTAATGGAAATGAAACACAATATTTGCCCTGGAGGATATATGCTTCAGATCTAATATTTCCATTAGCTGGCCGTGTGCCTCGCACATTGCAAACTTTTAGCTCAAATTATTTATAGAGTATTTTGTGTTACAGAAAAAGAGAAATAAAACATTCAAGATGTTTCGCTTAATGGAATAATGTGGTTAGTATCGCCCCACAAGTTTATAAATATATATTTACTGCTAAATCTGCCATGTATTATGAATACATTGAGGCTTTATTTTAGTTTTTGACTCCATAATCACTCAAAATATTTTAACTGTTTCAATACTACAGTCTTTTTTATTCCTTGATCATTATCATATGTGCTGAAGCACCTCTTTTGCAGGTATTAAAGAAGGGGCGGAGGTACCAGTGGTGCAGGTGGTGCAATGCACCAGGGCCCTCCTCTGGGGGAGCCCTGTGCTCTGTATTTTATTGCTATATTTTTTTTTTTCTGTAGTGTAGGGGCCCCCAGAGCCCCCACACCCAAGCAAAATCTCAAATTAGCATTATGCAAAGAATGAGAACTGAACAAGTTAGTTAAAAAATGGTACGGTACTTATTTTAAAACCAACATGTAAAGTTTTATCAAACTACAGTGGTCTTTTAACTCTTTGTGTTTCTGAGGTGTTTTTACTATAATGCAACTGCTTTAACTATTGGCACATATCATTGTCAGAAATACAGCCCTTTTTGCTGCAGAATGTTAAATAAAAATGCAAATTATGATTTAGACTAGTAACTTGCCCGTCATAAATGACAGTGTCATATATGTTATGTTTAATTCTCTGTGCTGTCTCTGTGGGCACCCTCTCCCTCTCTCTGTGCATAGTTTATCTCTCTGTGCACACACTCCCTCTCTCTGTGCGCCCTCTCCCTCTCTCTGTGCGTAGTGTCTCGCTCTGCTGTCTCTGTGGGCACACTCTCCCTCTCTCTGTGCGTAGTGTCTCTCTGTGCGCAGTGTCTCTCTCTGTGCACACACTCCCTCTCTCTGTGCGCCCTCTCCCTCTCTCTGTGCGTCTTGTCTCTCTCTGTGCTGTCTCTGTGGGCACACTCTCCCTCTCTCTGTGCGTAGTGTCTCTCTGTGCGCAGTGTCTCTCTCTGTGCACTCACTCCCTCTCTCTGTGCGCCCTCTCCCTCTCTCTGTGCGTCATGTCTCTCTCTGTGCTGTCTCTGTGGGCACACTCTCCCTCTCTCTGTGCGCAGTGTCTCTCTCTGTGCACCCTCTCCCTCTCTCTGTGTGTAGTTTATCTCTCTGTGCACATACTCCCACTCTCTGTGCGCCCTCTCCCTCTCTCTGTGCGTCGTGTCTCTCTCTGTGCTGTCTCTGTGGGCACACTCTCCCTCTCTCTGTGCGTAGTGTCTCTCTCTGTGCGCAGTGTCTCTCTCTGTGCACACACTCCCTCTATCTGTGCTCCCTCTCCCTCTCTATATGCATTGTGTCTCTCTGTGCTGTCTCTGTGGGCACACTCTCCCTCTGTGCGTAGTGTCTCTCTCTGGATGCCCTCTCTCTCTCTCTGTGCGCCTTCTCCCTCTCTGCGCCCTCCCTCTCTCTGCGCCTTCTCCCTCTCTCTGTGCACTGTGTGTCTCTATGTGCCACTTCTCTCTCTGTGCGCCCTGTCTCTGTGCCACCTCTATCTCTCTGTGTCCTCTCCCTCTCTCCCCCTTCCTCTCTCTCTCCTTCCCTCTCGCCGCTGCCAATAGTGCAGCGTTGCCAGATTCCCCCAGCCTGTGCCGGCAAGTAGATGTGAATAAGCCTGCGCAGTAGGCATCGCACAGGCGCTATTCACATCTAATAACTATTACAGCGATATTATCTCCAGCTAGCAAAAGCTTTTAGTAAGATCCATGTATAAAGTTTCATCTAAATATTATTCTGGAAGAAAAAAAGCACGTTTTTTCTATTAACTTTCTTTAATGAGACATTACAATGTCATACGGATAGGTTATAGTTAACAGTCTTACGTAGATTTTTATATTTTGACCAGGAGATATTTTACATGTTTTAATAGTTTTAGATATAACAAGAGTTTTTTATCCACTGTTAGTGTCCTGTCTACTTATAAAATACATTTTCTGTACTCAGTGGCGTTCTAGAATTGCCTAAAAAGAGATAGGGCTCTTATCAGAAATGGGGGACACAGCGAGGACACAACATTTTGTATTATTTTACAAGTGATAATACATGTGTTATGTTGCTATCTATAAACTTGAGGACATGATTGTACCTTTAACACAAGGGTGACCCATCAGTGGACCTGAGATATCTGCTGACTACTGGTGTTACTGTAATTTGATTTTAAAATAATATATCTTGTAGTTATATGGCTGCGCAATGGGCTGCACAGTATAAAACATATTAATTCCACTAATCTCAAAATAAAAAGAACAAGGTAGGCGTAAAGCGACATTGAATTCCCAGTTAGTTATTTTGTTATAATGATCCTAGTGCTAATTAAATTGTTTTCAATGTAATAGCCTCATTGGGGTGTGTCCCTTTAATAAAGATTCATGGATTTAGTGGATCTAAGTGTATGTACAGTAGATTGTGTTCAACATATTTGTCTTAAAAGGACAAAAAAGATGTTCTGTAAAGATTTTTTTCCAAGTCCAGTTTAATTTGAGGAGCATACGTGTATAATACATTAAGTTATTTTCCCACAGAAGGCTGCTTAATAAATATAGCCGTTACTTTTGCTCAGAAACTTAAACTTAAGCAAGACTGGTACTTTTAACATTAAGATGCTGAATAAGTAGAAAAATGCATTTTACAGCTCACCTGTCACTGAGAGCTGTTAAAGCACTTTTAGGTTTAATATTTAATTCACAATAAAAAATAGAACAACGATAAAGTGTTTTCATTATAAAATTATGAGCAAATCTGGACAGGTCTCATTCTCTTTTCATTATGCTCTCTATGGCTAAAAAAAGGCACGCCACTTTGAGACATTGCAGAGGTTTTAAATATGGTATAAATGTAAACTATATGTAACAACCAGTGTTTTATAAATATAATGTTATATAAAATGCATTTTATTTTAATAGCAAACTCACGCTAAAGTTTGTATTTTTTTTTCCCCACCAATCAGGCTTTCGGATTCACCCACCACGCCTTTGCTATTATTTACTTCCACAGTGTTTATTACTCACTGGGGATCTGCTTGCATTGTTTTCACTGTAATATAATTTTATGAGACAAATCGGAGCACATGCAGAACGCAAAGAGTAATTAGGCTAATTACTTCCTGGGGTCTGCTCAATTTTGTCTCATAAATATAGGAATCTTTATAGAAACAGATAATGGCACATCCTTTGAAAGTGGCTCAGAAAAGCTGATAATAAGGTAAAAGTACACATTTAAATGTACGTTTAATATAAGAAAATTCATATTTGGAACCTGTACTGTGTCTCTGTAACGTACAGTACATGTAAATATCACATACTTAGATAGGACTACATTACTAGGCGCAGCAGGGTAGACTTGTTATACAGTAGACTCTTATTTAACCAGAACTCTCAAGCAACCAGAAAAAAAGAATACTTTACTTAAAATTAAAATTAGCAGGACTCAACAAATGCCAGGAGCCAGGTTGTCATGCCACAAAATGCACCTAGATTTCATCCACTGTAATTCAGTTTTACCTAGAAGCAGACAGACATGAGTGACTGAGCCTGGGCAGTGTTGGCGTTACATTCCCCGGGTTCAGCACCGCACCCTCCAGCCGAACGTACCTGTGTGTAAGTGAGGAGTGAAAGCTGCTGCTGCTAGAACAGCCCTCACTGACAAATATACTTTGCAGAGCATCCGATGTGCAGCTAATCTAGGCCTATTTTAATAGTAACTCTCAAGCAACCAGAAACTACAATTATCAGGCATCTACCAATCACTGTGGGTGCCGGATAACTGAGAGTCTACTGTATATTGTAAAGGTATGGCCTGGTGAAGTGGCATCTATGCCCAATTAAAAAATATAGATAGTGTAAGGATAGTGTAAGTGTAAGAAAATCAACAAGAAATATTGTAACTTTCTATTATTAAATAGCACAATATTTGTAAAGACTTGATAAAGTGACCAGCAGGTAATTTGTCCAAGGTTGTAACATCACTTTCTAGTTGCTTTGTCCCTATGGCCATTTGTAGAGTCATATTGTAGGTCTCTCATATAGAATATATATATTTTAATGTTATTGCTTACTTGCTGGTTTGCATGGATCCTTTTTTCCAGTAGCAGACTAATATTCTGGTAGCTTATTCTGTATCCAGCTGTAAATCACTATGTGTGTGATTTATTATTTTTCTGCTTGGGTTTTGTGTATTTTTTTATGACACTCAATCCTTGTAAATGCATTTTCTCAGGGACATATATCTCTGTAAAACCTGGGATTCTGTGTGTCTGGAAGAAATATGGAATGGCGTGACATGAGAGCTTGTGTTTTCAGTTCACATATCATAACTGATCATCATTTGGCCCTGTCTATGTTGGAGAGTTCATTCTGCAACAATTATATTTTCACACTAGTTCCAGATGGCACCACCAGCACAAGTATTTCATACAACCAGAACCCTTAATTTTTTTTATAATTCTTTTTTTTATCAGAAATCGAGAGTAAACATTACATGTGGTAAACATTACATACCCTTGGCCATGAATTGTGGCAACACAGAGGGAACACTGTATTTTCCAGATTCGGAGCTGGAAGTGGGTCTTATGGCCTGTCTTGAGACTTCCTGTCCACTCTAGTCAGAGAAGTGTAGATGTGTTTCGACACCAATCCTGGGTCTCATTTATGGCACATAACAGCTCTATCTTTCAGGTCTTGTCACTGTAAAGGTTTGAGTTTGTCCACTTACCATAACAGCCTATAAGATTTATGCAGTACCCTTACGGTAAAGCAGGACTTTCTTAGCACTTCTGCCAAATTTTGAATATTTTAATATCTACAGCTACTGAGATTGTGCTTTTTTCTTTTGCAATACCTGCAGCCTGATATCTGTGATGGTTTTATGTTGCTTTGACTAACCTACCAGTAGTGCATTTCAGTTATTTACAATCTGCATATACCCAACTTCAAATATTATCATTAAAGTTCTTAAAGGACCACATTACCGGTGTTAAAAGGGGTCTCTAAAAATATAGGTAGGGCTTGATGAAAACCAAACCTTTATTACACTTTTACTGTGCAATTAATTACAGTTTTCAATGATATTCATGCTGTCTAAGCTCTGGATCTTATTACCCCTTCAAGTATTGTGGCTGCCAAAGACACTTTTTAATTACCACCTACTACCTTCGTTAGGCTTCGATGCTTTCACCAATGCAACCTGGGTTCAATTCCAGTCAGGGAACCAAGAGGTCACTCCAACTTGAAGTCAAGCAGGGTTAGGCCTGGTCAGTACTTGGATGGGAGACCACCTAGGAATACCAGGAGCTGTATGCTGTGGCCCACCGGAGAAGGAACTAGAAACTCACTCCAGTATTTCTACCATGAATACCAAGTGGATTAGCATGTAGTGTTATGGTCAATGAGAGCGCGGAGAGTCGGGAACAACTGAACAACACAAACACACACACCTTACTGCAGCTCTGGTGTGCCAATTTAGATAGCCCTCCCCTGGGAGGCTCCACTCCAGCCACAAAGCATCATTCATAGGTGGAGCGATCTGGAGCTTATATAACCTGGGGTGTGATTGAAAAATAGGAATTATTTGTTTATTTAAATACACTGTAAAATATTTATTTTAATTGTTTTCTTATCAGGCTCTACCTAACTATTCTTTAGTGAGCCCTTTATAAGACCACTGAAGTGGTCATTTACATATAATTTCCCACCTGAGAAATTGGTCATCAAAAAGCTTTGTGGTTTTTGGTTATGGAAATTAGCCACTGTACCAGGATATCTTTTGATTTCTTAATTAATATAGTTTAATATCTATAAATAAATTAGTATCATGCTTTATGGACACAGAAAAAAAGCTATGGACTCAGATTAAAATCTAGGTCAAAAGTGAACATTTTTTGCAATTAATTTTTATTTAAAAAAAAATATTTAGTATAAACTTCTCACACAATATAGGGTTTTATATGACTGTAAATATTTTCATATGTTCTCTCATCTTCATATTATTGCTGATCACCTCTTGCTAATTAATCTCGAACAAGGGGCAATTATACTTGCCTGGGTACTTAGTAGCATGCCAGAAGCTCACCTGGAAGCTGTCAGATATAAAGAGAAATAAAGAGTTGTGTTTCACTTTAAAGACCTAACACTAAATAGTGTCATTATCAAAATTACTAGGTAATTGTATTCTCTGCATCCTGTTATTTTATGAAAACGTATGTATGGTTTCCACACGAGGAAACCTCTTAAAATAGATGATTATGAATGAAATAATCATTTGAAATAGAGGCACATGGAAGCTGCATAAAGCATTTAAAACACAGAGCATTGTTTTTAAAAGTGCAGATCAATTGGTATAGAATAAACTAATATTGGGACAAATCTTAGATGAAATGTTGCTGTTTGTGGCAAATAACCCTACCAAAGGCCTTTATAAAGACGAAGGCTACTGTATATAATTGGTGATAGGATATCACGGTTAGTCCTGAGCTGGAAAACAAAGGAACTATTGACCTACCATTGTATCTATTAAGCCCATAATAGATATGTACCAATTACCATACCCCAAAGGAGACACAATACATGGGAACAGTTGTTTTAACTAAGCTATGCTCTGTTATTGCTAGGATATTAATGTGTATTTTCTGTACGATGTAACTCAATACTAGGATTAACCATTCCTTTATACAGATCTGCACTTTAAAAAAATGTGTTCCTCTAAAGACAATTATGTTGTCACTAGTATCCTTGTATTAAATACCAGTAGTTTACTGTAACTCAAACCAAACATTAGTATATAACAATGAAGTGTTGCCTTTAAACATGTTGTTTATTTGTTTTTGTTTTTTTCATTGTAAATGACCATGTCGCTAAAATATAGTGTGAACCAATTCCAGGAATTGTTATCAGACAATTAAGACTGATTAGTCATAAAATGTAATAAATTATATTATTGTCTAGTACACCAAAACAAAGCACTTCAGCTCTGCAGGAGATAAAATATATCAGCAGGTGATGACAAGTGCTCCTTCAGCAAGCTGCAACATGTCACAACCTGTAGGATTAGTTGCACCTCTTGTGGCCACTAACCTGCTGCTGATTCTTTCCTAGAAATGTAACTGCTTCCATAGATACAAAATGTATTTCTGAACTTCTCATTGACAGTCATCTTCTACAGAGGATCATTATTCAGAATGATTTCTTATATTAGCCAATTAGCTTATTAATCATCAGTATTTGTAATACATATGACATTTTTACTTTTGAGATACCCTTGTTATTAGAAATTATACATTGCGTGACCAACCTATCCGGATAAAATGTGTCAAGTGATCTTTTTCCATTTGGGGGCCTTTACACCTTTGCAAGATAAGTCACACCAGTCCTCTAAGTGAGACCCAATGCAATTAATCAACTCATGCCGGTGAGGTGTCTTTTGCATACCTAAATGTGGTGATTAGTGATGTAAGGAGGAAAGCCCTCCAAGGACCTAATGGTTAGATGTGGTAAGTCAGCTAAGTGCTCATCAGAGACCTTGTGAGAAGAGTTGGAAAAAATTACAGATAAAGAAATCTTAATTCTGGGTTATCATTTTAATGAACATATATATGTATAGATATATATATCTTCATATCTATATATCTATCATTTGTGGGCACATTTGCATGTCCTAGCTCTTATCGGAATTCTGAGCTGGAAGCAGGTTTTTTAACTTGCTTTAGACATTCAAATGTGAATACAGATGTACTATTTATTTACTGTACGGTGGAGGGCTTCTATCGCTCTTTTTCCATCATATATAAAATTATTGTTGTGGTGAACTACCTACTCATCACATCCACAACACAGGCTGAGATCCCGCTCCATGCTGATGATAGCTAGTAAGCTTGAAACAGCTGTACATGGATAGGATTCTCAGCTTGTGTAAAATCCAGCCTTGGCTTTGCATTAAAGCTGTGTAATACAGCAGACATAAGCTTAAAGAAAGCCATGTTGGAAAATGGCTATGGATTGAAGAGCGAGGTATTTGTGGGCACATTTGCATGTCCCAGCTCAGCTTCCCAGAATGCAGTGTAATAACTTTTTTTCTTGGAATTCTGAGCTGGAAGCAGGTTTTATTAACTTGCTTTAGACTTTCAAATCTGAACACAGATGTACTATTTATTTACTATATATATAAATAAATATATATATATATATATATATATATATATATATATATACATATACATATAGGCTTGGCTTCACGAACAAAGATTAAAGAGGGGTGTCCACATCTATGGGCTCTTAGGTGGCTGAGGAGGCCAATGCGGGACAGGCAGACTCAACCACAATGGTTGCAAGGGAAAGTTTGTTCTTGGTTGGGTGCTGTAGTGACACCATTTTTTCTACGTTTCCTCTTGTCCTCAATACCAGCCCTGTGTGTGGTCTCGAAAGAGGAGACAGTCTGGTGAATGGTACGCCTCCATGCCTTTTGGTCTGAAACTAAGGTGGACCATCGATGGTCAATATGACAGGCATCAAGGGACTGTTTCAGTGAGTCCTTGTACCTCTTCTTTGGCCCTCCTCTGTCATGATTGCCAGTGGTGAGCTCACCTTTTAGAACAATCTTGGAAGTCGATCATCCTCCATCCTAGAGATGTGTCCTTCCCAGCGTAATTGCTTCTTCAACAGCATGGCCTTAATGCTGGTGATTCCTGCTTGTTCTAGGGGATGTGGTCATTCCAGTGAATGTTGAGGATGGTGCGGAGGCAGCGTTGATGAAAGCAGTCACAAAGTCGTAGTGGCGGCGGTAGGTAACCGAAAACTCGGAACCATACAGAAGGGTGGTTAGCACAACAGCTCCGTGGTCATTGACCTTTGTGCACTTGTTCAGATGCTTATTTTTCCAAACTCTTTTATATAACTTGCCGAATTCACCATTTGCCTTTGCCAGTCTGTTGTCAATTTCCTTGTCAACCCTTGCGTCTGAGGAGATGATGCATCCCAGATAAACTGTTGAAATGTTTTCAGCTTAAACTAGCCAATAGTGATGTGAGGAGGACAGTAATCTTCCTGAGGTGCGGGTTGGTGGAGAATTTCAGTCTTCTTCAAACTGACTTAAAGACCGAAGAGCTCAGCAGCCTCGGCGAAGCAAAATGTCATTTGCTGCACAGCTGTCGCCGTATGGGAAACGAGGGCAGCATTGTCGGCGACGAATAGCTCTCGAACAAGTCGTTCCACTGTCTTGGTGTGGGCCTTTAGTCACCTCAGGTTGAATAGACTGCCGCCTGTGCGGAATCGGATGTAGAGTCCATCCTTTTTTATATATATATATATATATATATATATATATATATATATATATATATATATATATATATAATATACTACTTGGGCTATTACATCTACTGCCAATTAAAAAAACTTTGCTGTTTGTAGAGCGCATCAAGCAAGCAGGAGGAATTTAATGGGGGAAAGTTTTTACTTTGTATCCTTTGTGGGTGGGACAGCAATGTATGGTAATTAATTGGTTCTAGTATTTTTGAATGCTCCCCCATGTACTACCTTTTTAGCTATACATTTACCTTTAAGTGAGATGTGAATGGATTGACACAGAAGACTGGATGTAAAAGTGAAGGGACCTGGAATTACTTGTAATGAAAAATCTCTTAGTGGAAGTGCCTTAAAATTGATATAGAATAGAAGGTATTTTTATGTATAAATTAACTGAACGATCCACCCTCTGAAGTAATTGTATTATCAACAGCAAATTCATTAAAATTAGCAGTGGTGGGTAATAAATTAGAAGAGCATGCACAGTTGAAAAATCAGTAATAGTAGCTGATATATTTAACAAGGAAGCTATTACATTTAATTGTTACCAGTTTCAGTTGGGTATGTTCACCTTCGTTATTACCCACACTTCTAATCTTAAAAACATATTTACATTTCAGGGATTATGAATGCATTAGATAGAGGAAAAACAGTAGTGTATGAAAACATTTTTGCATGAAAAAAAATCCCAAAATAAACATTAATAAACTTATTATTTGCAATTTTTTTCAGTTTTCTGGGACTTGATTTTGAGAAGGAATGTCCCTTCAAAACCTTAGCTAAATTAGCATAAAATTCTAAATTTGTTTTGGTCAGTAACAGGCGGCTAGAACAATGTTTCAAGTCTGCATAGTCAGTTCTCCACCAAAGTATCATGGAATGTGTAGTCCCCACCACAAGGAACCAAGTATTGGCACAGACATTGCTAAGTCAATTTCTGCATTGTGCTGCTGTTGGCTTGAAGGTTGGTATAGGGTTAAAAACATATTTGAATGCAGTGTTTCTATTGGTTAGTACAGGGTGCCTATGTAAGCAGTTCTGGGGGTGTTGAAATCAATTTTTTTTTATTTTTTTTTTAAATAAAAAAAATATGTATGTATATAGAATGCCCCACTGTAATGTGTGTCTGATATAAGCAGCGTGTGTTCGATTAGAAAAAGGTAAAATAAGGGAGACTTAGATATACCTTTAATTACTATTGATAAAGTCAGAGCGTTAATTTATACATAACATATACATAACTTTTGTACTAATTGTACGACACTTCCATTTGAAAACCATTACAATTGTCTTTATTTGTAGTTTAATTTATTCAATAAATAGGACCTTCTCTGTGTTGCTTTAACTGCGGTGGGAAGAGATGAAAAAACGGAAAGGAGAATTTAGGGATTTTCTCCAAAGGTTGAGTGGTTGTGTCCTACACAATCACCTTTGTATACTTAGGATATGATTTGACATTATATATCTCTGTGATGAATATGCATTACATTATGCACAAATGATTCATATATGTACCATATTGCAAAACAGTGGTAACGCATGATTGTCCATGCTGTGCTGACCTTAATCAATGGCCCAATACCGAAGATCCGCACTCTTAGCTATAATTAAATTAAAATAATGCTCCCCTTGGATATTCATTTCAAGTAAGATGGGAGCTGTGTTGTTCATTTGCCCATGGATATGCATAATCTTAAGGTTAATGTCTCGGACACCAATATACAAAAGTTGTCCATAATTAAATGGCTGGCTTTCAAAGGTATTGCCAAGTATCAAAAAAGAAGATTTAACAACATTTCTTTGTGGTTTACAATTTTCATTAATAAACAAAATCACGGGGAATGGCAAAGGGTAGCTGAAACGTGACAGGAGCTACGGACGTCGTGGCCCAATAAGAGGACCGGACAAGTCCTTGGTTATGGCAAGGATAGCTGATGATAATCGAAATCAGCAACATATTGCAAAAGGCAGCAAAAGCTGCACAGGGAATGGCAAAGGGTAGCTGAAATGTGGCAGGTGCTACGGACGTCGTGGCCCAATAAGAGGGCTGGACGATTCCTTGTATAGTCAAACAGCGACTGGTGGAAAATTGAAAGTAGGATATATTAGTAGGCTGAAGCAAAGGATAGACACAGGATAGATAAGGGGGAAAATTTGAAAAATGCAAAACTAATAAGAGCCATAGAAGCTACAAGACGGCAACATAATTAGTAAAGGACAGGCAAAAGCGACTGGTATGCAAGGAGCGTAAGCTTTTAGGAGGTCAAATTGGCAATGAGGTGCAGTGAGACAGCGACTGGTGAGAATTTTACAGTAGGAGTATTAGTAAGCGGGAGAACAGGACAGAAAGAAGATAGACGAGCGGGAAAATGTGAAAATGCATAACAAATAATGAGTGATAAGAAGCCAAAAGAGTGCAGCATAATTAGTAAATGGACGGGCAAAGCGACTGGTAGGCTAGGCGCGTAAAAAGTCAACATGAAAGCGAAAATCTGAGCAAAAAAAGGCCAAAAAGCAGCATAAAAGGGAAAAATCCCAACGGGAGGCTCAGTGAGGCCTACAAAGCAGCAATCAAAAGGAAAAGTGCAGCGCAAGCAAACGGAATGGCTGCATAAGGTCAACAAGGGTGCGCTGAGGTACACCCACCCAGTACAGGCTCAGAAATGGAATGAGGATTACAAGGCTTAAGACGGCTGAGAGAGCCGTCCCACAAGAAGAGGAGAGGCGGAGGAGAGCCCCTCCCACAGGAAGAGGATGGACCTGATTGAGCCCATCCCCCGCAAAGGGGAGGGATGGGAGAGGACCTCTCCCATAACTACCAGGTATACCTGGCCATATATATATATATATATATATATATATAAACGAATAGTAAATTCACTCTTTCCATCCTTAATCAATGGCCCAATACCGAAGATCCGCACTCTTAGCTATAATTAAATTAAAATAATGCTCCCCTTGGATATTCATTTCAAGTAAGATGGGAGCTGTGTTGTTCATTTGCCCATGGATATGCATAATCTTAAGGTTAATGTCTCGGACACCAATATACAAAAGTTGTCCATAATTAAATGGCTGGCTTTCAAAGGTATTGCCAAGTATCAAAAAAGAAGATTTAACAACATTTCTTTGTGGTTTACAATTTTCATTAATAAACAAAATCACGGAGAATGGCAAAGGGTAGCTGAAACGTGACAGGAGCTACGGACGTCGTGGCCCAATAAGAGGACCGGGCAAGTCCTTGGTTATGGCAAGGATAGCTGATGATAATCGAAATCAGCAACATATTGCAAAAGGCAGCAAAAGCTGCACAGGGAATGGCAAAGGGTAGCTGAAATGTGGCAGGTGCTACGGACGTCGTGGCCCAATAAGAGGGCTGGACGATTCCTTGTATAGTCAAACAGCGACTGGTGGAAAATTGAAAGTAGGAATATTAGTAAGCGGGAGAAAAGGACAGAAAGAAGATAGACGAGCGGGAAAATGTGAAAATGCATAACAAATAATGAGTGATAAGAAGCCAAAAGAGTGCAGCATAATTAGTAAATGGACGGGCAAAGCGACTGGTAGGCTAGGCGCGTAAAAAGTCAACATGAAAGCGAAAATCTGAGCAAAAAAAGGCCAAAAAGCAGCATAAAAGGGAAAAATCCCAGCGGGAGGCTCAGTAAGGCCTACAAAGCAGCAATCAAAAGGAAGTGCAGCGCAAGCAAACGGAATGGCTGCATAAGGTCAACAAGGGTGCGCTGAGGTACACCCACCCAGTACAGGCTCAGAAATGGAATGAGAATTACAAGGCTTAAGACGGCTGAGAGAGCCGTCCCACAAGAAGAGGAGAGGCGGAGGAGAGCCCCTCCCACAGGAAGAGGAGGGACCTGATTGAGCCCATCCCCCGCAAAGGGGAGGGATGGGAGAGGACCTCTCCCATAACTACCAGCTATACCTGGCCATATATATATATATATATATATATATATAACGAATAGTAAATTCACTCTTTCCATCCAAAAATAGCAATTTTATACATTGCTCCCTTAAAGCATATGCCTGCTGTGTTAAACAGCTTTTAAGCAAAGCATGGTTTTGTATTCTGCACAAACCAGGAATCACTTGCATACAGATCTGTTTCAATCTATTGGCTATCATCAGTGTGAGGCGGATTCTGTTTTGTGCAGTAGATTTTTGAAGGACTGGGTATTCCACAACAATCATTTAGTATATGGTGAGCACTAGAGTGAGAAAAGCTCTAATTTTCTCTCACTTCCTTCTCTTTCTCCCCCTTTCTCCCTTCTCTCTCTCTCCCTCCCTTTTTTCTCTCTTCCACCTCTATCTCTCTCCCCCACCCTTTTCCCCCCACCTCTTCCCCTCTCTTTCTTTCTTTCTCTCTCCCTTCTCTCACCCCCACTTCCCTCTCTCTCTGTCTCCCTTGTTTTTCTCCCTCCCTCTCTCTTTCTTCCTCCCTCCCTCAGTATCTCTCTCCCCCTTTCTCTCTCTCCCTCTCCCTTCTCTCTCTCCATCTCTTCTCTCTCCCCCTCCCTTACCTCTTTCACTCTCCATTCCCCCTCTCTTTCCCTCCCTCCCTCTCCTTCTCTCCTCTCTCCTTCTCTCCCTCCCCCTTTATCTGTCTCCCGCTCTTCCCCTCTTTCTCTCTCTTCCTCCCTTCTCCCTCGCTTCTCTTTTTCTCTCCCTTCTCTCTCTCTCTTCACCCCTCTCTTTCTCTCTCTCTCGCCCTTCCCCTCTCTTTCTCTCTCTCTCTCCCCCTTCCCCTCTCTTTCTCTCTCTCTCCCTCCCCCTCTCTTTCTCTCACTCAATCTCATTCTCTCACTCACTCTCTCTCTCTCTCTCTCTCTGTATATATAGAATCATATTGACCGAACAAGGAAGTGCGGGCATTTGACGTACGTAGCGCTTAGCATCTATATTGGACTAAAGATCCAATACCAATAGTATTTCCACTCTCTCCCTCCTCTTTCTTTCCATCTCCGTCTCTCTCCTTCTGTCTCTCTCCCACTCTCCCCCTCCTCTCTTTCTTTCTCTCTCCCTCCTCTCTCTCTCACAATGTCTCTTCTCCTCCCTTCTGGGAGGAGGAGGGAGCCAGGTGGAGGTAGGGGCATTTTTGCCCCAAAGAGGTGGCACCTGCCGCCCCTCACCCAGCTACGCCACTGATTGCAGAATTAGTGACTTATTTTTTTTTTTTTTTAAGTATTTTAATCAATAATTATTTACATACAACAGCATCATTAATTAATAGTAAACTAAACATTCATTGGGAAAATCACTAATAACTTAGTTTCTTAATTTATATTGCTATTAATTATTTTGTATCTAGCAATATTATTTATTAGTTTATTATCAGAAATACATTATAAGTTCTTAAAGAGCTTTAGGAGTTTGCGTTGTATTTGTTCATGTATTTGGATTCCATTTGTCTGATGATATCGCTTTATTACTATTAAATATTAGAAAGTCTTTTTCCATTTGTCTATTTCTATCAACAATTGTTACAATCTCATTCCAACTGGGAATTCTTTCAGTTTTCCAATTTCTTTTATGGAATTTTTGATTTCTTTTGGGGATTTATGAAATAAAATTTGAGGAGACATATCTATTTCTTGATCACATAAAATTGCTATATGTTTTATACACAACGTCCAAAGATTTTGTATTTTGGAGCAATTCCACCAAATATGGATGTGAGTCCCTTCTTCTCCACAATTCCTCCAACACCTATCAGATTGCTTTCCTGGGGACATTTTCGCTACTCTCAATGGAACCTTATACCACCTTTGAATTATTTTAAATTTAAAGTACACATGTTTTAAGCCATTTTTTTAAGCCAATATCTTTCTTGAGGTTTTATCTGTCTAAAATGTATCTCTTAATAGTTTATAACATTGGGTTATTGACATTTTCTTATCTTCTTGATTAGACCAAGTTTAAAATTTAGACAATGCTCGAGCTTCCTCAATAAAATATTTATATTGCATTAAATTACTTACTATATTATTATATTTAAACCAATTTATATTCCTAATTTGATACCCTTCTTGTATTTCCCTATAGTTTTTTATTCTTCCATCATTAAATAGGTCTTTCGGGTATTTAATTGTTTCACTTCCCAATTTCCTATATCCATGTATTATAAATTTGCTATATATAAAAGTAATAGGAATAACTGGAGAAGGTGCTCTAATCAAATTCCATTTTTTATTTATCCGTTGCCAGCCTTTAATTCCAGGTGTAATCACTTTAAGTGAGTTTAGACTCTTAGTTTCTTTTCTTGTGTACCAAATTATATATTCTAGTTTTATGTTAGTGTCCATTGATTTCTCAATAAACCACCACTTAGCTCGGTGGACCATAAGTGGCAAAAGCAAAATCTGTGAGAGTCTAATTGCAACATAATAATCAGGTAGATATATTTGAGATAACTCTCCTCTAGAAAGTTCCCTTTTAACTATATTTTGTTTTATTCTTGATTTATGTTTTTTATATACAAATGTATCTATAATGGTCTACAGTTTTTTTTTGTTCGTAGAATTGTACTTCAAGGGGAATAGCCCTAAATAAATAGGTAATTTTAGGGAGTATAATCATCTTTATTGCCGAAATTCTTCCACTCCATCCTAATGTTGGATCTTTCCATTGTAACAACAGTTTTTTTCATATGGAGGGTTGATTGTTTCAAATTATTCTTTAGCAGTTTATTTAATTGAGGACAGAAGATTACTCCTAGGTATGAAATCTTATTTTTCTGAGAATTGCATTGATATTGTTGCTAGTTTTTATCCAGATTTATACTAATTGTGTCCTTTTTTAAATACTACCGAAGCTTAAAAAACAATATAACCCTGAAAACAAATTATTTCTTTATTTTGCATTCCTCTAAGAGAACATTAAAGCAACTTACTCATCAATAGTTTTATTTTTTTAAGTAATAGTAAAATAAATTATTCTATGCTAGTCTGTTTAATATGCTAACTTGTGATTTTGATATGTAAATGTGTGACACATTGTGTCATACATTATCATGCAGCTGTGATTTCTCTCCTGTTTTAATTAAAAATATACAGCATTTTGATTTATTGACTATGATATGCACTTATTTCTTGAAATGAAAGGATGCATTTTCTTTCTGTTACTTTGTAAAAATGCTTGCCCATTATCAAGTCTAGACTTTTAAAATAGCATAAAGTGAATATAGAACTTAAGTGGTCCCTTTAATAGTAGAGCTCAATTATTCATTGTGATGTATTGTGCCAGTAAACTAGCTGCACTTTATGCAAATGGTGTTGAGTTCTTGTACAGATTGAAATTTTAGCAATGTCTAAATATATGAGCATAATAATGAGTTTCCTGTATTTCAAAGCTGATAACCAGGGATGTGTTTCTGCCTAGGCCCACAAGGCCCAGGCCTAGGCAGCACATTTTCAGGGGCAGCAGGCTGTCTGAATATGCAGTAAAGTGCAATGAAATATGTTTGAATATACACAGGAATGTCTATATGCAGTGATAATCACATATACTGTATAGTTCTCAGCAGCCGGCCTTGCCAAAACCCGTTAGTAACGCAATAGGGAAACTGCGGGCTTGCAAAGCGAGCCTGCAGCAACTGTGGCTCTCGCAAAGCAAGGCCCGCGGTTGCGGCCAGGCAAGGAGCGCCAAAGGCGCTGGTAGAGATGAGCGCCATAGGCCCCGTAGCACTTAGGCAGAGAGCGCCAAAAGGTGCTCCCTGCGATGGTGGAGATGAGCACCGTAGGCGCTTATCCCTACGACCCAGCAACACTTTACCATCATACCTACGACCCGCGGGACTATACATGAACACAAAACTCAAATACACAATTCACATTGCGAGACCCGTAGCACTTTGAAAAAATTGCAGGAAAAAAAATACTGCCCGTAACACCTACAAAAGGAAACCGCAACTTGCATAAAAAAAATACAAACTTAATTGCCGAACCCCGCACACCGAAAAACACGAAAACAACACTAAATATACACATAATTAAAATAAAAACATCACAGACAGCAAGGGGGGACACCCAGGACGTCTGCAAGTTATCTTACACGTCAATTTAACTCCAATTTCCAGAGTTTAGACACTTGACTTGAAAATACCCTAAGCGAGAGAGAAATGGCCGCAGAAAAAAAAATGAAAACGAGGCTACACAACTCCTAAAGCCGCAAAACACCACCAAGCACATATGACTTTTACAAAAAGCCGTACAAGATACACTATTACCAAGGACGCTAAATCACCCACACCCGCGTACCACATACACAATCGCCGCCATTTTACAACACTAACTTACAGAATGCGGAAGTAAACAGCTACAGTGGATATAAAAAGTCTACACACCCCTGTTAAAAAGTCAAGTTTCTGTGCTGTAAAAAAAATGAGACAAAGATAAATCATTTCAGAACTTTTTCCACCTTTATTGTGACCTATAAACTGTACAACTCAATTGAAAAACAAACTGAAATCTTTTAGGTAGATGGAAGAAAAAATATAAAAATAAAAGCATATGGTTGCATAAGTATGCACACCTTTTGATTTTATTACAGCTCTCAATCTGTTTGGGTATGAGTCTATCAGCATGGCACATTTTGACTTGGCAAGATTTGCCCACTCTTTGCAAAAACACTCAAAATCGGTCAGATTGCGAGGGCATCTCCTGTGCACAGCCCTCTTCAGATCACGCCACAGATTCAGGTCTGGGCTCTGGCTGGGCCATTCCAAAACTTCAATCTTCTTCTGGTGAAGCCATTCCTTTGTTGATTTGGATGTATGCTTTGGGTCGTTGTCATGCTGAAAGATGAAGTTCCTCTTCATGTTCAGCTTTCTAGCAGAAGCCTGAAGGTTTTGTGCCAATATTGACTGGTATCTGGAACTGTTCATAATTCCCTCTATCTTAACTAAAGCCCCAGTTCCAGCTGAAGAAAAACAGCCCCAAAGCATGATGCTGCCACCACCATGCTTCACTGTGGGCATGATGTTCTTTTGGTGATGTGCAGTGTTGTTTTTGCGCCAAACATATCTTTTGGAATTATGACCAAAAAGTTCAACCTTGGTTTCATCAGACCATAACACCTTTTCCCACATGCTTTTGGGAGACTTCAGATGTGTTTTAGCAAAATGTAGCCTGGCTTGGATGTTTTTCTCCGTATGAAAAGGCTTTCGTCTTGCCACTCTACCCCATAGCCCAGACATATGAAGAATACGGGAGATTGTTGTCACATGTACCACACAGCCAGTACTTGCCAGATATTCCTGCAGCTCCTTTAATGTTGCCGTAGGCCTCTTGGTAGTCTCCCAGACCAGTTTTCTTCTCGTCTTTTCATCAATTTTGGAGAGAGCTCCAGTTCTTGGTAATGTCACTGTTGTGCCATATTTTCTCCACTTGATGATGACTGACTTCACTGTGTTCCATGGTAAATCTATTGCCTTGGAAATTCTTTTGTACCCTTCTCCTGACTGATACCTTTTAACAATGAGATCCCTCTGATGCTTTGGAAGCTCTCTGTGGACCATGGCTTTTGCTGTGGGATGCGACTAAGAAAATTTCAGGAAAGACCAACTAGAGCAGCTGAACTTTATTTGGGGTTAATCAGAGGCACTTTAAATGATGGCAGGTGTATGCTGACCCCTATTTAACACGATTTGGAATGTGATTGCTTAATTCTGAACACAGCTACATCCCCAGTTATAAGAGGGTGTGCAGACTTATGCAACCACATTATTTTTCTTTTTTTTTTTCTTCCCTCCACCTAAAAGATTTCAGTTTGTTTTTCAACTGAGTTGTACAGTTTATAGGTCACATTAAAGGTGGAAAAAGTTCTGAAATTATTTATCTTTGTCTCATTTTTTTACAGCACAGAAACCTGACATTTTAACAGGGGTGTGTAGACTTTTTATATCCACTGTACACTAACGGTTTCTCCTTGCACACGCAGCCTATTTACACTACACACTGCACACATTGCTCACACTTACACCTCAGCTCAACAACAGTGCAAATCTACATTGTATGCTGCAGGAACATCAAAACAGATTGTTAGCTCTTCATTACATTGCTTGCTGCATATGTTAATTACAAATAGGTAAAGTATATTAATTTATGATTTCATTTATTAACTAATTTTCATAAAAAAATACAGATATAGAAAACTTTATAAAACACCACAACACACGATCGCAATAAACGCGAAAGGCGCTTATTGCCAGCCACACGATGAGCGCCAAAGGCGCTCCCCACGAGCCTTGCAATCAGCGCCAAAAGTACTCACACAACAAAAAAAACTTAATTTGTATGCCAAAAACCATTCCTTGACTTACAATTCTATTGCCGTCATTTTTTGACGGGCACTTCGCTAGTATATAATAGAAGTGTACATGACACTCTCTGACATCTGGTCTATGACCTGCCCATCTTGGGTAACCGTACATTGTTTAGCACACTGCTTCATTGAGGTACGCAAGCCCCTTCACCACAACAAGGTAGTGATCCAGAAGTGGATATATATAAATAAATTGTACATTTGTGTTAACATTTGAACATCTAAAAGTAGTTTAAAAACTTGTTTCCTGCGCAAAATTCTGAGAAACACAGTTATTACACTGCACTCTGGGATCCTAGGCAGGGACATGCAAATGTACCCACACAGGTTTCATTTTTAATCCAAATACCATTTCAAACATGGCTCCTTTTAAGCATATGCCTGCTGTATTACACAACAAGGATGAATTAAGTACAAGCCAGAAACCTACCCACAGACAGCTGTTTCGAGGTTACAGCCTCTCATCAGTGTGGGGACGGTTCCTAGTTTGTGTAGTAGATTTTGTGGAGAGAACACAAATGTGATTGACCGACAGTAGCATAAAACTTACATGTTGATAACAGAAGATACTTCCTAGCATTTGACTGTTAAATACCCTATAATTTATACATAGACATTTCACTTAAATGAAACACTTAATCATGTTTTAGAATTTAACAACATATAATTGTATTCCTAAATTTTTACTTAAAAAAATAGTCAAAGGTCAATGCTATAATTCATTGTTCAGTTGTGTAAATGTCAGTGCACCAGACGTCCCTAACCATTACAACTTCAGCATTATGCTGTGTGAGCCAGTGTTTTATGTTGTTCATATTAATGTTGGATTCCAGTATATCTTGCTTGACATTAGTGGCTTCTCATAATACACCATTTACATCTCTGGGGCCCTATTTTGTTCTCTAAGGGCCATACTTTTATTTATCTTTGCTTGGCAATAAAACATGAAGTGAAAGGGTATTAAGGTGACCTTCTGTTTCATGATATATTTATTATATGGCTTAGTATATATTAGCAAAAAGGTGATAGCTGTGTTCATTGCTAGGAGCTGCTCATTCATTGAATATTTTAAAGGGTAGTAAATGTGTGTGTAGGTATATATATATATATATATATATATATATATATATATATATAGTTCCCTGGTGGTCCAGTTGTTAGGATTCGGTGCTTTCATCACTACGACCTGGATTCGATTCCAAGTCGGGGAACCAAGAGTTCACACCACCCCGAAGCCAAGCAGAGTTGGGCCTGGTCAGTGCTAGGATCTGAGACCACCTAGGAATACCAGGAGCTGCGTGCTGTGACCCACTGGAGAAGTAACTGGCAACCAACTCCAATATCTCTGCCATGAATAACAAGTGGATCAGCATGACCATGGACATAAAGATGTCCTGGTGTGTTACCATCCATGAGGTCACAGAGAGTCGGAAACTACTGAACGCCTCAAACTAATGGATATTGCACCATATTTCATAATTGATAATGGTTGATATTATTATAAGTTATTGGGTTATGTATTATATTATTCATTTAAAGAGTCACATTTCCAGTATGCTGTTATATAGAATTTCACTTGATAATGGGCAAAATGTTTTAGAATTTTAAAATAAAGAAATACATTTTATAATTTTTAATTATAAAATGTATTCTAATTTTTGTTGGGGGTTATGGGAGAATCTTTTGATGAAGAATAAATTGCTATTCAGTTCTGTTGCAAGACTGCCGTTATATATTTGTTTAGTCATAAAGTTGTGTCCTACTCTCTGTGACACTCTGGACTGCAGCACGACAGTCACATCTGCCAGCCACTGCCCCTCTGAGCTCCGTCAAACTCATATTCATTGCTTCAATTACTTCATCTATCCATCTGTTCCGCTCCCTCCTTCTTGTGCCTTTAGTTTTTCCCAGCACAAAAGTCTTCGCTAGGGAATCATGTCTTCTTATGATATGGCCAAAATATTAAATCTTCAGCCTCATGATCATACCTTCTAGTGAACAGTTTGTCTTAATTTAATGGATCTGTTTACAGACCAAGGGACTCTAAGCAGTTTTCTCCAACACCAAAATTAAGGCATCAATTATTTTGACTCTCATCCTTCTTTACGGTCCAGCTCTCATATCCGTATGTTAGTACTGGGAATACCATAGTTCTAACTATGCAGAGCTTTGTCTAAAGTGTACCATCTTTACTTTTGAATAGCTTGTCCAGACTTGCCATAGCTTTCTTTCTTTGAAACAAACTTGACAACAGTAGTACAGAAAAGAAAACAACCCCGAAGGAACATTCACCACGGGCTCCCGGCAATTTAGCAATCCAATTTTTTTTAGAAAGTGCCTTTATGCTCATAGTGTACACAACTGCTAACATTGTTAGTTTGTTACATACTTCACAAATGTCATCGTTCTCATTACAAAGGTGGTCCCTTAAAGGAAAATGGAATACAACTTTTGTTTCAAGCCTATAAAAATGTGTGTTTTAAAATTACACAAGTTGTTTTTGCATGAAGAAAATACCGTAGTATGTAGGTCTAAGTGGCAATTTAGTATGACTCATATTACTGCTGAACATTTGAATCTCCTTATTGCACTCTGAGACCTTCAGTTAAAAAATGAAAACACATTGTGTCAAGCTAATAATTATCAGATGCTGAAAAGAAAAAAAGACTTCCATGGTTCTTTAACAGAGTCCATATAAAAATATTGATTGCTTTAATGTTTATGGATAATAGAAATACCTCTGCAGGTACAGCAGTTACATTTCAGTTGACCAACATCACTGTATACAACATTTTAACGTTTCATCTATTGTTGGTTAGTGTCTTTAATAGGTTCTAACTACAGCTTGTAATGTGTAACTATAGGGGATATTGCCAGAACAAGAGCCTGTGTCATAATTTAAACATAAACATAGCTTGTCAACTACAGTTTCTGTACCTTTTGAATTCATCTTAATTACTTAGGGCCTCATTCAATTGCGATTTGGCCAATTAAATAGGGCTCTAAATGAGCACATAGCATATTTTTTTTACAGATGTTTTTAGTTAGTGAAGACCTTGCTTTTGGATAGATGTTCACTAACTAAAAACTTATTTCAAAAAAATATGCTATGTGCTTATTTAGAGCCCTATTCAATTGGCCAAACTGCAATTGAATGAGGCCCTTAGTGAGGGTTATTATCTTCCTGTGGGTATGTGTTAATCTACTGAAGAATGGAGGAAGGGCGGGAATTTGTCAAATGATTGAAACTGTTGGAATGTTATACCTGTCCCCTTCTCAGAAGCAAGCACCCTGCAACAATAATTGCAATCACTCCTCTCTCATGCATGCAACCAAAATAATGCAAATTCCTCCATCATTTTATTTATTTCTGATAAACAAATTATCTTTATGTTGTTCTCCTTTTCTATTCATGCTCATAGTATATGTATGTTTATATATATATATACTAGCAACTTGCCCGTCAAAAAATGACGACAATAAGATTGTAAGACAGGTAATGTTGTTTGTGTGCAAAATTAATTTTGTTGGTGTTTTAAGATCCTTCGGCACTCATTGCGAGCCTCGCGCTGAACGCCTTTGGCGCTCATTCCGAGGCTCTTGGTTGTTTGTGTGCTATGAGCAGCGTTGGTGTTTTTCTTTTTGGTATGGCAATGAATAATTAATAAAATAAGAAATTAATATACTTTACCTATTGTGAAATAATATATGCAGGAAGCATTGTGTTGAAGAGCTGGCAATCTGTTTTCATGTTGCTGCAGCATCAGTGCTGTGGAGCTGCTGTGTAAGCGTCATGAATGTGTGCAGTGTATTAGTGTGTGTGCGCGAGGCAAATCCGTTAGGGTAGCTGTGTATTTCCGGATTGTATAAGTTAGTGTTCTAAAATGTCGCCTAATGTGTGGTATGCGGCTGTGGCTTATTTTGCGTCCTTGTTTTCATAGTTAGATAGTTACATAGTATTTAAGGTTGGAAAAAGACTTTCAGTCCATCAAGTTCAACCTTTTAAGATCTCCTCTGATCTGCAATATGCGGATTAACTATTAATTAATTAGTTGTATATAAAAAAAATAAAAAATAATCAATTCCCTCCTGATCCCAGACACCGGCGACAGGACTTCTCCCTGGATCAATACTGCCTCTCTAATTATCGGATGTCGTCCGACTTTTTCGGAAAATCCGTAGGTGTTTGGTGGTGTTTTGTGTGTTACGGTCCTTTAGCCTCGTTTTGGTTTTGTTCGGCGGGCATTTTTTCTCTCGCTTAGGTGATTTTCGGGTGTCTAAACTCTGAAATTTGGACGTAAATCGAGATGTAACTTTACTTGCAAAGGTCCTATGTGTTTATGTGTTTGTTGTGTATATTTATTGTGTTTCTAATGTTTTTTCAGTCGCGCGGGTTGCATCCTTGTTTTCGGATCTCATACGTCTTTTTCGGCGAATCCCTTGGTGTTTGGTGGTGTTTTGCGTCTTTAGAGTGCTGTAGCCTCGTTTTCGTTTTTTTTTCTGCGGACATTTTTTTTGCTCGCTTAGGAGATTTTCGGGTGTCTAAACTCTTTTATTTTGAGTTAAATTGAGGTGTAACTTAAATTTTCGAGGTCCTGGGTGCCCCCCCCCCCTTGCTGTAGGTAAGCTTTTTATGTATTTGTTGTGTGTATTTATTGTGTTTTTCATGTCCGCGGGTTTCCGGCAGTTTTAGCGAGGTCGTAACGCGTATGCTGTTTTTGTTTTGTAAGTCTGTAAAGTTTGCGAGGTGCGCAGTTGCTGGCAAGGAGCGCCTTCTCACAAGTATATTTGTGATATATATATATATATATATATATATATATATATATATATATATATATATATATATATAGTAATTTAGTAATTATTCATCCATATTTATATAGATAGATTAATAATGAGCATTGCAATATAATTTGATACATTTTGTATTGGACAAACGTCTTATTTATAATGACGAGCTTTCAAGAGGCTTAACCTCTCTTTATCAAGTCTCAAGCAATACTCAAGAGAAGAAAGGGAAAGGGAAGAAAAACTCTAATATATAAGTTTTGTGAATTCCGTGCAGATTGAAGCCGTGTTCCTGGCAATTAGCTGTGTTCATTATGAGGGGTACAACTGCTAGCTACAATCTCTGAACATCCAGCACACCTTGATCTTACAGAATCATATTATTTGCTTGCTCACATGCTGATGGATTCCTGGAAGAAACTGCTCTCTTTTTTCAGACACCTTGTTTGACGTGCTAAATTTCAAACTGTAAAAGTGTTGATGCCAAACTGTCAGGGATGCTAGATTACCAAGCAGAAAACCTTCAGGTTGTTAGATGCTGCTGTAATGACACCATGAATCTTTCCTTCCTCTTCTGTGACTCATCCATTTAATTGCATCCATTTCACCCCTTCAAAGGCTCCAGCTCTTAGTGATTACAAATGGGAAGCAAAATAAGACAGATTGTTGATAAACTAAATGCTAAATTCCAAGAAGCCCGTTCTTAGATTTCTTAGCCCAGAGTTCATTATCATAATGTCTGTGTATTTCTGTTACACAATAAAATGTTCCAGCCAGATGTAGATGGGTGAATAAGCAACAAAATTAGTAATGTCGTTTCACACTTTTGTTGTGGAACTCACATATTTGTCTAGCTTGGATTTAAATAGAGAACTATTAATATTACTTATTTTGCATGAGGAAGAAATGCTGCAAATGTTACAAAAATCTAATTGTAATACCATAAAAAATCAGCTTGGCAGCACTTTTGAGACCTGCTTCCAATATATTATGATGTGGGCTTGTCAGCTGCAGCCAATAAGTTTAGAGTAGTAACTTCATTTTCCACAGACATCTATACCTTGGCTAACCCCACTGGTGACAGATTCTGGCACACCCTAATTAGATTGCCAGAACAAAGTCCTGACATTATTGCAACTGCGCTCTGCGGAGAGGTTAATAGCTCAGTTTTTTTTTATTTTCCTGTTCTAATTCATCATACAAAAAATGTTTAAAATCTTCTCCTCATCACAGAATGGCATTGTTTAATAAATGTTGGCATACAATCTTAAAATAATTCTTGAAGCCAACAGCTTTAACTCTAAAACCTTTGCAATGTGGCCCTTGTGAAATACATTTTCTATTCTTTTTAGACTATTTCATAATATTTTACTACATATAGTTTTTGCGGCACCCCGGCCCCATCACGCTCACCAACAGCGCACAGAGAACTGCGCAACAGAAAACAGCACGGACGACAACTGCGCGCCACCCTGCATCGCATCACTCTTAGTGAGTAAGACCCAGCGGTGTTCCATTTTACCTGCCTCCCCTCATAGTCAGGCGCCTCATAGTCAGCCAAGGCGCTGTCTCCCCTCTCCAAGTGCGAAGGGAGAGCTGTCATGTGAGGGATGCAATATGGCGCTACGGTCGGGGTGCCGTCTACGTGTGCATCCATCGGCGCGCTTTTGGAAAGCGCGCCATGGTGGTGCTACCAGTTTTTGCATGTCTCGTGTTTCTGATAGCTAAATTATCAAAAAAGCACTTTTCTTTTTTCTTTTTTTATTTGATGGTGTTTTTTTTAAAGGTATATCTAAGTTTCCCTATTTTTCCCTTTTTCTAATTTCTAAACATGAGCTGCTTGTATCGGAAACACACATTGCATTGAGTCATTCTATACACATACAGATTTATTTTATTGGGTTTTCACACCCCAAAGCTGTTTACATAGGCAGCTGGTGCCTACCAATAGAAACACTGAATTCAAATACGGATTGTAACTCTTTATTAAACTTCAAGCCAACAGCAGCTCAATGCAGAGATATACAGATCAGTGTCTGGCTCCTCCTGTTTCCTTCTACATGGAGACATGCCATGATTCCTTTCTGCACAAACTGCCATCATTGGTTGTTACATTGTATTAAAATGTATTAGCTGCCTGCAATTGGCCAAAACTAATTATGAATTTTATGCTAATTTTAGCAGGAATTTTCAGGGGTGCTAACTCTCAAAAGCTGCTTCTTGCAAACTTAAGAGATTTAGCAAACATCAGTGTGAGTTTGTTAATGTTTACTTTGGTATTGTTTCATGCAAAAATATGTTTGTATACACTACTGATTACCCTCTATCAGATGAATTCATAATCCAGGAAATTTAGATATGCCTTTAATATTGACAAAAGTAATTAGCTGTATCCTCTGGAGATTAAACCAAACAGATACATTTGTTATTTTACAAAGTGAACAAAAGCCAAGTTAAATAATACTTAACAGTACAAGCCCTCATCTATAGGCATGGTTACATTTATATTAACTAGTGCCCGATCGACTAACTATTCTGCTGTGGGATGAGTTAGTTGTTATCCATTATTTGGGTTTCCAAATCCTGTAAAAGAAAATGAATCTAAAGCAAGTTTAGAGTTTTTATGTAGAATGAAAGTGTCATTTATTTTAAACTATTAATATTCACAAAAGGCAGTGAAGTCATATGCAAACTACTGCTATTGATATAAAAAGGATGCCCTAAAGTGATTAATTTATTAAACATTATGCAGTTTGCAACAGATGTTATGTAATATGTCACAATATTGATTGGCCATGGCCCAAAATAATTGCAGAGACTAATAATAGGACCCAAATAATAGATACTAATAAAAAAAAACATTTTCTGCAATCTTCTTCAGCCTAATAAGTAAGGCCAGCAAACCAAGTCCTAGTCATTAAGCTAATGATTCCCTATCTACATAAGCACCCCAACACATCCTCATTCCTCATTCTCTCTGTTCCCCACATTTCTTTTTTATTTTCCTGTATTTTATAGGGATTTCCTCAAATACAATACAATACCGATCTTTGTTTAGTATAACCACATGGGCATTATTTACATTGCATTTGAAAGAGGGAATTTGTTTACATATTTCACATTGTATTTTTATTTTTTTAATAAAAAAAAAGGTACCATTGGAAAACAAATGAGCATTTTCTTCATCCGCCAAGGAACGGTATGAGTAATGAGTTTCAACCAAGAAGAAAACATACACCTGTGCAATCTGTGTGTTTCTGTCAAGTATCAAGAAGTTTAGACATATTTTCCATTAATAAAAAAACTTTCTAGGGTATAATATAAAATTCAGTGCTTCTGTAAAGGACATTAATGATGGTATAAGCTTGTGATTTTTTAAAATTCTAACACATTCTTCTAAGAACACTTTTTAACTTAATTTTCTGCTAAAAGGATCTTGTCCTTATGCACTTACGGCTGCAAACCATATTACCATCAGAGCGTAATGTGATTTGGACAGCTACTAAAATACTGTCTTGTGTTTTGTCTTACAGAAGAGAAATCTAATGCTGGCATTTCAAGCAGCTGAAAGTATAGGAATCCAACCAAGTCTGGTGAGTTTCGGCAAATTACATTTGTAGGCAACAACTTTAATGCTTATACAAAAAGCAAAAGTCTCCATGCAATACAATACAGAGCCTGGCAGTCTTACTACACACAGTGAGTAGAACTCCATTGGTTTTAGCACAGCTCGAACATTACAAGTGCTAATTAATTAAAGTTACACAATATCAATATTCTTTTATTCTCTAGCTTGCAAATTAAGTGTGATAAAATGTATCAAGCACTGAATACGACTCACAACAGCTTTTTAAAACACTTATTACAGCTGCAACAGCAATTTAAAACACACTACTGCACTTTTACAAGCATGGGAAGGCATATAAATGTATTATAATTAATTGCAGTCTCAGACCCACAAATATGCAATAAAAAAAAAAATGTAATGTTATTTTTGTGTAATATGGATCCTGGGTTAATACATATCATGAAATCCACATGGAGTAAAACAGATGATCTAATGCATTTTATTGATTGCTACATTGCTGGATTGTGAGTCCGATCGGCAAATATTACGATTGCAGTTTAAGTCTAACTTCCATATTTTACCGACGTCATGATGACGGTCTTATTTACTATTGGCTATGTCTAAGAAGTAAATTACGGCTTCCTTAAATATTGTCAGATCATATAATCACGCCCCCTGAAAAGCGTGTGTGGGCGTTTAAAAACGTAAATTGCGGCTTCGAATCAATAGAAATACATCTAAATATTAATTTAAAAAAAAACACCTGCTGCCAAAATCGCAGGTCTGAGTCATTTGCGAGCTTCGAATAGAACTAGTCACTCGCCTGTGAAAAATGACGGTATAATATTGTATTAAATATTGTGTGCTCTGTCTCTTTGTGCGCCCTCTCTTGGTTTACCCTGTCTCTCTCTCTGTGCCCTCTCTCTGTGCTCACACTCTCTCTCTCTCTCTCTCTCTCTCTCTCTGCGCCTTCTCTCTCTCTTCCTCTCTCCTTCTATCTCTCACACCCTTCTTCTCTCTCTCCCTCCTTCTTTCTCTCCCTCCTTCTCTGTCTGCCTTCCTCTCTCTCCCTCCCTTTCTTCCTCTCTCTCTCCTTCCCTTTCTTCCTCTCTCTCTCCCTCCCTCCTTCCTCTCTCTCCCTCCCTCCTTCCTCTCTCTCCCTCCTTCCTCTCTCTCTCTCTCTCTCTCTCTGCGCCTTCTCTCTCTCTTCCTCTCTCCTTCTATCTCTCACACCCTTCTTCTCTCTCTCCCTCCTTCTTTCTCTCCCTCCTTCTCTGTCTGCCTTCCTCTCTCTCCCTCCCTTTCTTCCTCTCTCTCTCCTTCCCTTTCTTCCTCTCTCTCTCCCTCCCTCCTTCCTCTCTCTCCCTCCCTCCTTCCTCTCTCTCCCTCCTTCCTCTCTCTCTCTCCCTCCCTCCTTCCTTCTCTCTCTCCCTTCTTCTCACTCTCCCTCCCTCCTTCTCTCTCTCCCTCACTCCTCTCTCCCTCCCCTCTCCCTCACTCTCCTTCTCCATCCCTCTTCTTCTCTCTCTCTCCCTCCCCCTCCTTCTCTCTCCCTCCCCCTCCTTCTCTCTCCCTCCCCCTCCTTCTCTCTCCCTCCCTCTCCTTCTCTCTCCCTCCCTCTCCTTCTCTCTCCCTCCCTCTTCTTCTCTGTCCCTCCCTCTCCTTCTCTCTCCCTCCCTCTCCTTCTCTCTCCCTCCCTCTTCTTTTTGCTCCTTCCCTCTTCTTTTCTCTCCCTCCCACTCCTTCTCTCTCTCCCTCTCCTTCTCTCTCCCCCCTCTCCTTCTCTCTGTCCCTCCCCAAAAAAATAATATATATATGCACAGATATATATTTACATATACACATTTATATATACATATATATATATATATATTTATATATATATATATATATATATATATATATATATATATATATATATATATATATATATATATATATATATATATATATATATATATATATATAGACATGTATTTATCCAAAAATATATATTTACGTATCTATAGTTAGAGGGAATGGTTTGTTTTCACTTCCCCGGTTCCTATTCCCCTGCATGCAAAGTATGATGGACTCCTCCAAGGTGCAGCGGTGACATAAATATTTATTTATTATTGTTAAAGACTAGCTTTATGATCATTAGACATTGTTATATATATATATATATATATAGCGACTTCCCCATCAAAAAATGACGGTCAATAAAATTGTAAGCCATGGCAATGCTGTTTGCCACACAATGTGAAGTTTTTTGTACTGTGAGGACCTTCGACGCTCATTGCGAGCCTCGCGTGTACTTTTGCTCCTCTGAGTAACCTCTGCGCTCATCAGAAAGACAAATACATATGTTTTATATTTTTGTAAATAATAATCAATTAATTAGTTACTTAATGAATTAATATACTTTACCTATTTGTAATTAATATATCCATCAATCAATAGGCTGAAGAGCTAACAATCTTTTTTTATTTTCCCGCAGCATATAATGACTGTTGCTGGCCTGTCCTAACTGTGCTGCGTGCGCGAGGGCAAACCGTTGGTTTAGTTGTGTAAAGCGCTACTGTAGAGGCGTAATGTTGTGATGTGCAAGTTCGGAGTGTAAAGTGGCGTCGTTTGTGTATGTGCTACGCGGTTCGCGAGTATTTGGCGTTCTTTGTAGTAGTGTATTTTGTACCTTGTACGTTACTGTGTAAAAGTGGTACGTGGTTGGCAGTGAGTTGCGCGGTCCAGGGTCGTGTAGCCTTGTTTTCATTTTTTTGGGCCTCCATTTTTTTTCTTGCTTAGTTGATTTCAAGTGACGAAACTCTTTAAAATCGACTTTAATTCGCTTTCCACCTCACTTCCAGACGTCCTGACTGTTTCCCCGTGCTGTGTGTGATGGTTTTTTTGTGTGTTTTTCGTGTATTTTGATTTTTGCGGTTCGGCCGATAACTTCGTATTATTCCTACCTTGTATATTTTTTTTTAAGTCCCCGCGTCTCGTATTTTATTTTTCGTGAACTGCTTGCAGCCTAACAGCCTTATTAAATTGCGAATCGGGCAATTGATTATGGCTCTATATTGGCACATAGGATATTTTTTTTACATACGTATTTAGTTAGTGAACTTCTATGCAAAAAAGGAAGGTCTTCAGTAAGTCAAAAGTTATTTTTAAAAAGATGCAATGTGCTTATATAGAGCCCTATTCAATTGGACAAATGGCAACTTAATAAGTCAGGCAATGAGCGCCTTCGGCGCAAATTGGCCAAGTGCTGTGTGTGTTAGTGCCTTTACGGCTTGCCTCGCTATGCGAGGCTCCCAGGCAATGAGCAACTTAGGCGCTCATCGCCCAAGTGCTGTGCGTGTTAGTGCCTTAATGGCTCGCAGGCAATGAGCGCCTTTGGCGCTCATCGCCTAAGTGCTGCGAGTTAACAGCTCACCTCGCCTAAGTGCTGTGCTGCGAGTTTTAGTGCCCTATCGGCTCGCAGGCGATGAGCACCTTTGCTGCGAGTTAAGGGCTCACCTCTCTACGCGAGGCTCGCAAGCGATGAGCGCCTTTGGCGCTCGTCGCCCAAGTCGTACACACCACACAAAGCGTGACAATGTCTAGTAGTTCGACAATTATAATATGTGATATATATATACAGAAACAATTGTGGATATGTGGGCTAGTATTTCTGCCAAACTGAGGCACAAAAATTTAAGGAAATCTATACAGAAATAAATGAATGGATATGCAGGGTCGTGTAGTTTTGTACAAGCAAACATAAGGACTGATTGTGTTTCACTGCTGTGCCTCTACATAAATAGACCTGTCATAATATAGAAACCACAGGTGGTCTTCAGATACTTGCCACACTATATATACTTTTTTCACTGAGAATTTGCAGGGAACTGTAGATCTTGTTTTCCTTCTCAGTTCTCTTATTTTCTTTATTAGAGAAAAGGGGAAGGGGAGTTCTCACTGTATAGGGATATTTGGCTGAACAAGTCCACACCAACTTTCCATGGTACCCTGTAACTGTAGTATACAATCACTGTATATTTTGCAATGTAGGGCACATTTTTTAACTCTCAAAGTTATGTATTTTACATAGAAAAGGGCAATGGGTATGAAGTCCCCTTGTTCCAAAAATCTTAAAGTCTATTTATTTGTAAGCAGTAAGGTAAACAAATGAGCGCATATGTAAGGACGGGTCCTCCTAAGTGCTTGTAAGCCATTAGAGGAAGACATTTTGGAATGTTAAGTTAAAGGTGAACTTTTGGGATGGTTCTTGAAGATAGTAAAAGTAGGCAGATGTTGAGACAAGTTGACAATTAGAGAAATAGGTTTTAGTTTTGCAAGAGCTCTGAACGTGTATGGAGTGAGGAGGAGACATTCTTGAGAGGAACTTAAGAGGTGAGCAGTTATTTAACATGAAATTTGAGATATAGTGAGTGAATATCTTTAAAGGAGAAGTGGAGAAATGTATGCTATGCATGTCTTACTCAAAATTCAGTTTTGGGATTTAGGTGACTAACAGACTGAATTCAAAAAGCATAATTACACATTTCTATATGTGCCTATCCATATCATGAGTGTGAAAACAAACTAATTTCACAAGACAGAAATTCATAGAGAAATCTGTACAAATAATAACCATGATGACTATTTATAGTCTGACCTTTCACTCATTTATTTTTTACTGTTTTAGTCACTTATTGATCCTTGATTTTCTTGGATATACAGATAGTTTGTTTGTCCATAGCATGTTTGGGTGGCCCTGTTGTTTAAATGAGTGATGAACAACAAGTGGCCAGGGGGTTGTATGTGATTCCCATCCTTTTCTCAGCCGTATTGGAGAGCATTCTACTGTTTAAGCTCTTAAAGTTCATTTTACCTATCCACTATTGTCAAATTAATCTCTCCTACTACAAAATACTTTCCCTCTATATCCATACTTCTATTAGCAATTAATGAGCCTCTATGTGTCACCCACAGTCTTTTTACAATTTTAGCTATGTTTACCAATCAAAGGTCATTTAAAACACGCTGTGAACTTCTTAAGGACTTTTCACAACCTTTTCCAGCATCCCATACATGGACATAGCCTTCTAGAGAGCTGTGTGTTCAAACACTGCAGTCCCTTTCAAACTTAAAAGCGCCAATCTGTACTGCTTTGTCATTTTCATTTTCCTTTACATGTATTAGTACATGAACCAGGATCGATGGAGCTGATCTGCCCTTTGACCTCAAGGGTAGTCCAGGATTGACAGACTCTTATCCCTTAGGCCAAAGTAATTGCTGGGTGAAGAGTAAATGTCCAAGAGAGTTTGAAAGCCCATAGACCGTTGCTGTGTCATCAGGAGATGTTTCTGTGATTTAAATAGCCCACTGGGCATATTTATAGCATTGAACATCAAAACAACACAAAAACGACCTATCTCCCAGGAGCCAGGGAGTCTATGGAGTTCAATAGATCACGGAAAGGTCCTTCTGGTGCCGATTAAAAAAAAATGCTAGATTTTCCTTATAAAAAAAATATATAAATATATATACGGTATATATATATATATATATATATATATATATATATATATATATATATATATATATATATATATATATATATATATAGTGCATTTGATTACCCTTAACCAAAAAACACTGTACAATCATTTAATGGAGTCTCTTAGTCTTGTTTTTTTGTGACCCAAAATAATCTTAATATATATATATGGGTGTTTTTTTATATATTTTTTCATCTAATATATTGTGTGTCAAAATGTGACTCTACTATGAACAAATAATAAATTGGCATCCATTTTACTAAAGGAAAGGTAACAGAAGAAAATTGCTATTTTATACATTCAACTTTAATGATTAACAAAAACGAATCAAAATGTGTTGCTTTGCTTGCACTGCGGTAAATGTGGACTTCATTTCTCACAATGCTCCTCCTGACTTGTACAGTATAAAGGCAAGTAACATCAGAGTGAAACCACTTTAGAGACTGTACAATGAAATAATATAGATATACCTATAAACTTTGAGTCGGGATAAAAAAATTATGCAAGGAAAAAGTCATTAAGCCTTTTTTAATTAGAAAAAAAAATACATATTGATGTCTCTGCTGGACCCTTTAGGCATCCATGATATGCTGGTGGAAGCTGTGTGAGAGAGCAGGCTATTTCTGGCCTAGGAAAGGGGTGTGCTATCACTTTCGGTCAGATACAATTATCTAACAAAGACATTTAGTGTCTGCCTGTTCCCTCAACTGGTAAATAAATATATCATCATGATAAAGCTCTCAGGAAGTGATGTAACAAAAATAAAATAGGGTCTTTTAAAATTAATTAAAAAAAAAATGTTTTCTGTCCATGGCTTACATAACTGATCTTGTTAGTTACATAATTCACAACAAGTGTCTTTTTCATGAACTACAGCGGTCCTTTAAAGTTTTCAGGAACTCTGTTAGAGCAGAAGCAAAGTTACCCTGGACTGGTACAATCCTGGCAGTGCCCAGTTGGCAGATAACCCGGTTAAGCCTGTTATACAACTGTATGTTAACAACAGCCACTATTTTAATGAAAAGCATATAGCTGCAGTGGGATAAACTAAGCTTGGATTTCTAATAAACCTTGTATAGGGTGTCAACTTTATTCTGGAACTAAATAATCCCAAATTATGTCTACGGAACATAAAATATAAATAGTACATATAAATAGTAATTAGTGGTTAATTATAGATTGCAAGGAAAATTCGAATAGAATTAATTAAAATGTATTAATTGATTGTCAAACAAAAAAACAATAAGATTTGGTGAGGATTGTGACATTGATGTGACCTAGAATAGACTACAAATAATTTAACAGAAGACTGGAAAAATGATTTGTGCACTTAATGCTAATCCTTGTAGAGACGTGTGTAAGCTGAGTGACATACAGACTTGTGAAATAAAAGGCCATTATCTACCGTAGGTAGAGTGTGTGGTTACAAAGATGACCGTGACGGCCTTAGGGAAAGGGGGATAGTAACATGGGATGTGTTTTTTTGCAGGTAATTTCCTTTACATCCCTCTTCCTGGTTAGAATTTCTATTGCATCTTGTCATATGGTCATATCTTGTTTATTGCTACTTTTAAGTCGTAATCTTTGTATAGAATAATTTATGTCTGCCATGTTTTTCCTTGAAACTCCCATTCAAGGATTCAGAAAATACATTTGATACTTCTCAGTTGTGTACAGTATTACCGAGGAGGCAAAGAAATTTGACTTTAAAATGTATCTCTATTAAATAAAGCTTTCAGGCACATTTGACATTTTACATGTAAATTAAAGTCTTTTAAAGTGTAATTATGTGTCCCAAACAGGTCATGAAATTCTGTAAAAAATTGCTTCTAGTACAGCTAACAATTCTGAGTATTGATATGCAAATGAAGTTCAAAAGTCCTATTTCTATCCATGTCTCAGTTGATGTAAACTGCCCTTTGAACATAGTCTTTAACTGGAGTACCATGTCAGGAAACCATATCTAAATCACATTGTTTCTGTTGTAAGTTATGGGAGTGGTATTCGTTCAATAATGTAAATCACTATTATAATTTATAAAAGTATTTTTTATTATTATTCAATTTTTTTTGCAGAGCACCCACAGATTTCATAGTGCTAGAGTAGTGTAATATGTTTTGGTGGTTGTATTGCATTTTATAACTTGTCCCTTCTATTACGTTTCCAAGGAGCTCAATGAGTTGATGTTCACAGACCGGCCAGACTGGCAAAGCGTCATGCAGTATGTGGCCCAGATCTACAAGTACTTTGAGACCTAGAAATGGAGTATGAAATTGCCAACACTACAGAGGAAGCACACATTCACTTTATTGGCCAGGTCTGTCCTAGTCATGTGAAGAGCAAGAGCTTCCCACAACTCATGATTCAAGAGTCTTGATTCTCGCATCACAAGAGGAGAAGACAAAGGAGGACTACCTTCAGATCATCAAGAGTCAAGCTTCACAGAGGGATTATGGAATAAACATTGGACTAATGGATTTAACTTAAGTACTGTAACCCTTCCTGTTTGCTATTAACTGTTCAACTTAATGGCTAGTAGCATGTGGTATATAAAGCTACTCTATAGGCTTCTACAGGTCTCATCCATCCATAACTCTCCTCCACATTTTACACTTGAATGGGTATTTGCAGTCTTACAGAAAATGCAATTATGCATTCAAACAAAAAAACACACATTTCATTTAGATATATAATATTCCACAGTCAACAGTTTTAAATTAAAGGCCAGAACAAACACTAAAAATACATAAATAATAATAATAATGACAGGTAAACAAAAGGCTTTTATATTTTTCTCACTATTTTTTCAGGCATAATTATTGCCATTTTAAACACCATTTGCTAACATTTTTTACATTTTTTTATAGCTGAATTTCCACAGGGCACAAGGAAGAAAATGATTATTTTTAAGATAAGAATATAATTGTTTGGGGCTCTAGGTATAAAGACATAGCCTGTGTATGAGGGGAAGTAGAAAAAAAAACTAAATGGTCATAATGTCTTGTGCTCTAAGGGTGAGAACAGAGAATGACTCAAGATCTTTGTAATGGGAACATTGCACAGCAAATGAACTTATTCAGTGTAAATGTGAGCAATACAAGCCCTGTGGTCAGACATACTTTGCATGAGACACTAATACTGTACTAGCTGCAAATAGATTAAAAGTATATATGTGTACAAGTCATGCTCAACACATACACCCTCCACTGACGCACACAGTTACAGTGTAGGAGTCGCACATGGGTTACCCCATGGATATGTATTTTTGCAGATTTTTTTGCTGGTACTTGCCAGGAAAGGGGAATTATTATATTACAAAGAAGTGTCTGAATAATGATCACTTACCAGCCTTTAGTGAATGATCCCTATTGGCATGCATCATTCCTTGCATTATCTCTGTATGGTGACAGAGGATCTTCCCGTTCGCAGCAGAAAGGTGTAGGCAGTCCATTTAAACTAAACTAATACCTCACAACTACTCTCAATCTTCCTGTATGCTTTAATTGCATCCTTATTATTATTCATGTTTAATATTTGAATAATCTTAACATGAAATGCTCTGTTCAAAACAATAAACATCCTATGGATTTTGACCCTAGTTGTTTCTGCTAATTCTAGACACAAATAATTACTTTGAAATTTAGGATACAATACGGAAATGCAAGCAGAAGTTACACTTCAGGTCCTTTGTTAGCTGTGGTAAATGAAGTCCTTGTTATATTTTATGTTGTATTAACTTGTCTTTAATATGAGAAATTTATCCTGATATGTGTTGCATAACTGGGATCAACACAGGATGGAAATGGTTAAGTAATAAAAAGTGTGTATATTGAAGCTAGAGGGTGGAAGGGTCATGAGTAATGTCAGACCGGACCGTGGATACATAGCATTGGCTACCACTAGAAGTAAAGTGTATACAGGTACTCAAATATGCTTATTTAGACCAGGATTATCCATCTCCATATCTTGTTTGAATATTGGTGGGTTAGTACTTTTGCTCAGAAAACAATATCCTAAAATAGTGGCCTATTTTCTACCCTTGGAACTGATCAAACTCACCCATCAAGATATCTCTGGCCAGGATTTAAAGCCATCTGCTTGAACTTAGGTGGTGACATGGACTACCCTATCTAAGGTAAAGTAGAGATATCCTTCAATACTAGCCTATTTGAGTTCCCCAATAATTGCAACTGAGGAACTTGATGTAATGATTCAAAGCACATGCAATGACAAATTAAATGGGTCAATAAGTTATTATATGCCATTAAGGTCTAAAAATTACAGAACAGACCACAAGAGAAACCACTTACAGAGGTTGGTTTTGTAACAAGTCAAAACCTCAATTTTTAACATAATGATGTGGACATATTTTCCACCACATTAAATGTTAACAAAAACCTTGCTTTATTCAAGCACAGATATCACATCCTGAGAACTGTTAGCTGAAGCAATATTTCTCTAAATAAAATGGATTATACAACAAATATGAATGTGCAAAAAAGCACCAAAGACTAATCATATTCTGTACACAGCAAAATAGCAGATATCCATAAAAGGTTATTATATTAAAGGACCAACATAGTCATCTGTTTACAACATATTCTTCTGAGGAACTGCAGTCATTACCTATTACATGCATTATTTTGTTTTGCTGATCTACGTGCACAGAGGGAAGGAAACCTTAAATGCAACAGCAGTACCAGAAATGTCGTATGAGTATTGCAATAGTTGCACATAATAAGTATTCATTTAAAGACTGTATTTATTTTTAATTTTAGAATACATTTTACCTATTATCCTCATCAATGAAGAATATTTAAAAAATTGGATCCATTAAGATGATACTAAACCTGCTGTGTAGTATTTAAAAAAAAACATTGTTTTGCATTTGTTTTTTTCTGCAGTTTAGAGGCCCTTCCTGAGGCCTCCTTCCCCAGACCAACCCTCCAAGGCCCCACTGGGACCCTCCTGGGATCGCCTGTTTCTCGTTGACCACACACACACACTCCTCAAGCCTGAAATGTGTGTGTCTCTGTTTAAAAAGAGCATTTCTACTGAAAATACAGGGGGGTGGGTTCAGTGAGGGAGAAGCAAAGGAGATAGGGGTGGGTGATATGTGAGGTGGGTGCTCAGTGGGGTTGAGTTGGGATGACTGGGTACTATGTCTTGATGGAAGCTCAGAGGGGAGTGAGGGAGATGTTTAAATATGTGTGTGTACGTATTAATATACATATCAGTAGAGGATGTTGCAGGAAAGTGGAGCGCACGTCCCTGGAGCTGTGCTGCAGGCAGAGGAGCTTTGCACAGGCAGGAGCGCTGAGTGATTTGTCCGGTGGGGCCCAGCGCAACACATTTTTTACATTTATTTTGCACCAAGGCCCTCCATTCTCTAGCTCCTCCACTGCTCCCATTATCTTACTACTAAATATATTAAAAGAAAAACTTATAGTACATTTAAAGCACAGGTTTTTCTTTCTGACCTATAACAAGTTATCTTGCAGAGAGGCTACAGTTCATCATGTCTGCTAAAATAATTCAGAAGCAGGCTCCTAGATTTAGTGGCACAAATGACTGACACAGGAAACCACACAGATAATTCAGAATAAAACAATGTTATTAAGCTTTGTTTGATATTTTACTACACAATAAAAATGAAGACAGTTCACAGCCCCAATCACTCAAGGGAGCCTTGTCATCGTAAGTCCTGATGTCCCGAGGGAGTGAGGGAAATGTCCAATGATTGCACAACAGGGGACCCACCATCAGCAGTAGTCCTGGGTGGGGCTCAAAGTACATCCCCTCTGTTCACACTTTATATGTTACTAAGAACTTTCTATAATAATTACCTATATTAGAACCAATCAACAATAACTGTATGGTATGTTAAAATGCTAACTTGTAACAAATTTGCATTTAACACATAATAACATTACATGTAATGTGCTTGGTTACAACATAATTATTTGTAACATTTATCTGCTAGAAGGCATGCACCATCCTCCCTCCCCGCTAAGAAGTATTGTTAATCAAATGTGATCTGGTTCTGGACCACATTCCATTCTACTACATAAGTAAAGCTCTCTTGCAAGACATGGTTCCCCTGATGTTATTACCAGCTGTGATGATTAATATAGCATCCACCTTAGTCATCATGATCTCTTATAGGTCACAATATAACTTTGACTCATCCCATGTGCAGTATGCCTGATTCTCTATTATGCACTCAACCTGAGGTTGCACCATAATACCACCGAGCCTCAACTTCTAGTCAGTGCTTGGACTTTCACATCAATTAATGAGATATAGACTTTCTCAGTGCTGCATTAAATAGAGCAATGGAAACCAAACCAAATATCTATCCAAGTGATGGATATTTCACAGTTTTTATATAATCTAGTAATTTATTCAACAGCCCTGCTTCATCACAGGTTGTGAAAGAACCAGAAAAATCACACCCTTTCTGCACATGCAGATTTACTCTGATGCATTTCCTTTGGCTTCTACAGACCCAGTAAACACAAACAGCCTTATAAAATTGCGAATCAGCCAATTGAAAAGGGCTCTATATAAGCACAGAGCATATTTTTTTTACAGAAGTTTTTAGTTAGTGAACTTCTATCCAAAAGCAAGGTCTTCACTAACTAAAACTTCTGTAAAGAAAATATGCTCTGTGCTTATATAGAGCCCTATTCAATTGGCCGAATCGCAATTTAATAAGGCTGAAAGGCAATAAAAGCTAAAGCATAAAAAGCCTTGAAAATAATATAGAAAAGTAGGCTGCATATGTACTGTACTATTTAAAAACAATTATACAGTGGTGACAAGAACCTGAAATTACAAAGCTTTGCCGGTCCTAGATTAAATCTGAAGAAGTGGGACATGTTTACCCACAAAATGCAGAAAGGTGAATAATTTTGATCCATTTTTGAGTTTTCAGGGCTTGTACTAATGAGTGCGATATTACAAATGGTCTTCAAGGACTGCAGCGATCGTAAAAATGCTATTGGTAAAGTTCGATGCTGATATCCCAATATTCACTTTAAGTATTTGTATGCAGTTTTACTCTACTGTTTTGATACAGAATGGTTACTGAATTTATTTTGGCAGGAACTTGGATTACATAACTATTTGGACTTTTTAAATATTTTTAAAGATATATTTTTTTGTAATTGCTTGAAATTATTTAAGTTTAAACTTTTATTTTTACTTTTATTTATGTTTAGTTTAAATCTTCTCTTGATAATATTAGGCCTGGTACGTTTGAAGATGGTAATGAAAGTTTTCACACCTTTATCGCGTGAGAGGAACATTTGTAACCATGTATGAATTATGTCACAGATATGGAAAGTATAGAAAGTATCACACAGATGTGGAAATAAATCTGTACCAGTAACATGTCACATCTATGTAGGAGAAGGTAGACCTGTCCAGACTTGTCCAGTTTCACTTCTTGAGGATGGGAATCAGGCTATCCTTGAGTGAGCACAAGTTAGTAAATCAAAATCAGCCATTGTTCGACATACCTGTAATTCCATGAGATATCTTGAAAATCTGGTATTGTACCAGTCCTTGAGGACTGGTGTTCGACAACTCTGCACTAGACATACTGAAAACATTTGCAGCTGTTCCCTTACGAATTAGACAAAAATGGCAGATCATTTCCATATTTTTATCCAAGATGATCTACTTCTCATCCATAAAAACAGTGGTTATGGCTAATAGATATTGTGATTGTTTGCTCCTTGGAAGTGATGACAAGCAAGTGGAGTGTGAGTTCTTGTCAGAAGTGAAGGAGTTAACACTTCTGAAGAACTCCTAATTGGAGCAACTCCCCTTTAAAAGACTGGAAAGCAGACATGGAAAGGTGGAGGAGGGGCTGACTAGGCCCTAGGCAGCTGTGCTGCTGAGAGGAACAAGCACAGAGTGGAAGGTGATCTGCTGTGGAAATACAGTGAAGTTGTGAACTACCCTGTCAAGGATCACCAAGTGACTGTTACTGGGAGAACGGAGACTACAGCAAGTTGTATGAGCTGGAAGATTGACTTCAGACTCAGGAGGAGAAGTCACAAGGAAGCCAAGTAAGTGAAGGGAATAAGTGAGGATTCCCAGGCAGAGTTTTGCCTTAAAGGCCTAGGCACGGTTGGTGCTGAAGTATTATGCCCCAGGGAAGAAGTGAAGATAAAGAGAAATGAATACAAGTGAGTTTGTGTATGCAAGGGTCCCTGGGGTGAAGCATACGGGAGAGACGGGCGGGCCCTATGCTTCACCCGCAACCGTGTCCCAGAGAAGAGAGCTGTGTCCCAGAGAGGAGCGCTGTGTCCCAGAGAGGAGCGCTGTGTCCCAGAGAGGAGCGCTGTGTCCCAGAGGGGAGCGCTGTGTCCCAGAGAAGAGAGCTGTGTCCCAGAGAGGAGAGCTGTGTCCCAGAGAGGAGAGCTGTGTCCCAGAGAGGAGAGCTGTGTCCGAGAGAGGAGCGCTGTGTCCGAGAGAGGAGCGCTGTGTCCGAGAGAGGAGCGCTGTGTCCGAGAGAGGAGCGCTGTGTCCGAGAGAGGAGCGCTGTGTCCGAGAGAGGAGCGCTGTGTCCGAGAGAGGAGCGCTGTGTCCGAGAGAGGAGCGCTGTGTCCGAGAGAGGAGCGCTGTGTCCGAGAGAGGAGCGCTGTGTCCGAGAGAGGAGCGCTGTGTCCCCAAGAGAGGAGCGCTGTGCCCCCGAGAGGAGAGCTGTGTCCCACAGAGCGAGGAGCTAGAGAGGAGAGCTGTGTCCCACAGAGCGGAGCTGTGACCCAGAGTGGAGCGGGGTCCCAGAGGTTGCTGCAGAGGGCGACCTAATCTCGCCGGGACCCTCACCTGTAAAGAGACTGTTTATTTCCTGGCCACAAGGTGGCACTACCCAAGTTAAAGGACTGTTTTCAAGCTGACCACCAGGTGGCAGACTACCCAAGATAAAGGACTGTCTACAACCTGGCCACAAGGTGGCATTCTCCCACCTCGCGGAGAAGTAATTGTTTTTTTTAGGCAGAGCTACGGCTACCGCTGTTATTTCTTTCCTGTAAATAAACCAATTTGCTGCACTTCCAAGCCGTATCAGCCCTCATTTCCAGAAACCACCGCTATACGCGGCCATCCTGATCACAATATATACATGCATTTCAATAAATAACAGATTACAAGCTCTTTTTTAATAACAGAAGAGCTAAAATAGAGAGCAAAATGTTCTTGTAGTTTGAATGAAGTAAACCTAGACTAGAAACTATTTTATCACCATGATAGCTTAGAGATGTAGAGCAGCTGCTGTGCAACACACTAGAGACCCCAGCAATTGATTCTCAAGTGGAGTCCGACATCTGCCCCATTACGAATCTACATCAATATCTGACTATTAAGCATCACAAAAATCATAGACAGTTATGATTCTGCAAGCAAATTTTAAAATCATTGGGTAAACGCCTAATCTGACTCCTGGTACAATACATGCTGATGATAGCCAGTAAGCTTGAAACAGCTGCACATGGATAGGATACTCAGCCTGTGTTTAATCCAACCTTGGCTTTGCATTAAAGCTGTGTAATACAGCATGCATTAGCTTAAAGGAAGCCATATTTGATAATGGCTAAGGATTGAAGAGCAAGGCATTTGTGGGCACATTTGCATGTCCCAGTTCAACTTCCCAGAATGCAGTGTAATAATTCTTGGAATTCTGAGCTGGTAGCAGGTTTTTAAACTTGTTTTAGACATTCAAATGTGAACACATATGTACTATTTATTTACTATATATATATATATATATATATATATATATATATATATATAATTTATTGTAAAACTCTAATCAACCGTGGTCTGCGTAATTTTTTGAAAAAGATAAATAACTTAGAAACCTTAGTTTCAGTTTCATTCTTAAGTTTTGAATTCAGACTTCAGATAGGTTTGGTGCTGTTTTCCCAAATGTAACTGATTCAATCACACAAGGGTAGATATTTTGTGAAAGGCATCTAGGTTGCTGTTCTGCCTTATACAGGCTTATACGCACAAATTAAAACACTTCTGCTTGACTGAATTTGATGCTAAAAACCATTTAATTTGACTAAGTGACCACCTCAAAATAACTTGCTCAGGGCACCTAGCCATTGAGGCACACTTCCCAGGGAGGCGCCCCTAGGCATCTTTGTTCAAAATCCAGCCATAGATAGATTTTGTGTGTTGTTTTTCAGAGCTAATCCGATTAGTTGTTAGAATAAGAAAGGTAAGTGTGATTTTCCCCAAAACTAATTACTATGACCTGTACTCCATGGCTCAATAAGGCTGACTTGTAGCTACAGGAGTTTTGAACAGCAAGTTTGTGGACCTATACTATGACTCCCGTAAAAAATAATCCCTTAAAACGCATTGACTCCCAACCAGGGGAGTTTGCCCATAGTTCTCTCCTGAAGTAATAGTTATAATACAGACACTACTTCTCTACACAGGAATACAAAACATTATCCGGTCTTGAGATGATTGGTTTGCTTACATGTCCAGTATTGTTATGAATGTTCCCAAATTAATCTAGTCTGAAAAAATATTTGTTCATAATGTCTCATTTAAAGCATTTCTACTGGTGCTTAAATATTTAAGTATATTTCTTTCAACTGGAACCGTGCCCGCCCCCTGCTGTACTTCTCTGCGTGAGCAAGGTATGCTGAAGAACAAAGCTCTTTGTTTATGTTCGGGTGTGTCCAGCACGTAGCGTTTCACTAAAGGTGCTTTGATATGTGGTTTATTGTTGTACTTTGAAGAAATTTCCTCTGCTGTGTTTATTGTTCTCCACAATGTTGAATTTAAAAACAAACCAAGTAAAAGGTTATTTATCTTAATAAAATGACATGTAACTCAAATTTGTTAACATTTAAAAGTGCAAGCTATAAGTATAACTGTTTTTATGCATGAAAATATTTTCAGATCTCCCACTGAAAAATGAGGATGTGCCAGCTGTAGCAAATTAGTCTACATGGAGTAACTGATTTCTCCCTAGACCTCCCTAAATGTGATGGTGCTGTACCCTCACAAACCTTAAATAGAGTTTGCCAAAAGGAAAGTCAAAGATATTTGCAAAAGAAGTTTGCAGACGTATACACATTTAAAAATTCCTGCACAGAATTTGGAGAAATACACTTATTTATCTAATTATATAAAGAACAGTTTGTCACACAGACAGAAAGCAACGGCAAGCGAGAGACACACTAAAGAGTGGGAGAGAAGGTGCCACACAACACAGCAAGTGGCATAATCACACCATTACACACCTCATAGACAAAGAGAGACACAGCACCAAGAGAGACAGCACAGAGAGACACGGCACACAGACAGCACAGAGAGAGAGACTGAAAAGAAAGTCAGAGAGACCAACATCAAAGTGGAAAGAGGCGTAACAGCCCGCCATTTCAGACCTCAAAGAAAGAGGGAGTCAGCACACGGACGGCAGAAAGAGCGAGAGGCAGACAGACAGACAGACAGACAGCACACAGAGAGAGAGAGAGACAGCACAGACAATTCAAGATAATATGACAGGCAAGTTACTAATATATATAGATATAGATATATATATATATATATATATATAACGTATATACTCGAGTATAAGCCGAGTTTTTCAGCCCTTATTCAGCTTATACTCGAGTCACTCCGAACCCCCCCCCCCCCCGTGTCTCTCTAACCCCCCATGTCTCTTTCCCTCCCCCCTCCTCATCCTCAACCCCCCCTCATTCTAAACCCCCCCCCTCCTCACTCTACCCCTCTAAATACCTCCCCCTCTCCCTTTCCCCTCACTTACCTGCATCTGAAGCTTCTGCTCAGGCCTCCGCTCCTTCTGGCGTCTTGACGTGGCGCGCATGTGACGTCACGTCATTATCATATACCGGGTGCCGGCACCCGGTATATGCAGGTGACTTGATGTCACCTGCGCGCCACGTCAAGACGCCGGAAGGAGCGGATGCTGGAGCAGAAGCTTCAGATGCAGGTAAGTGAGGGGAAATATATAATAAATAATATTCTCTATTATATTATATAATTGAGGATGGGGGGTTGAGGTTGAGGAGGGGGGTTGAGGAGGGAGGTTGAGGTTGAGGAGGGAGGTTGAGGATGAGGAGGGATGATGACGAGGGGGGTTGAGGATGGGGGGGTTGAGGTTGAGGAGGGGGTTGAGGATGAGGAGGGGGTTGAGGATGGGGATCGAGGTTGAGGAGGGGGGTTGAGGATGAGGAGGGAGGATGAGGAGGGAGGTTGAGGATGAGGAGTGGGGTTGAGAATGAGGAGGGGGGAAGAGAGGGGGGAAGAGACACAGGGAAGGGAGAGGGAAGAAGAGGCACGGGAGAGAGAGGGGGACACAAGAAAAGGGCACACAAGAGGGGGACACAGAGGGCAAAAGAGGGACTCATTTTACCCAGTATTTTGTGGTAAAATAGGTGCCTCGGCTTATACTTGGGTTGGCTTATACTCGAGTATATACGATATATATATATATATATATATACTGCCATACTCTGATTATTCATCTATTTTAAATGAGAGAAAATGTGGGTGTGGGCACAGAGAAAACACGTTTAAAGCAAGAACCCCAAGCCTATAATCCTCTAATCTAAGCTCTGTAAAATGTGAGTTAGCCACTTACTGTAAATTGTCACAACTTCATCTATCTTCTGTGTAGTTGCGTGGTCAGTATTATAAAATTAATTTTGCAATTTTTTTCACAAGAGGCCTAGGCTTTTCCTGGTGTCCGACACAAGTACAAGATCATCTTCATATGTTTGTGTTTCCCAATGCATAGCCTAGCACTTTCTGTCCAGTAAATTATTATTATTATTATCATTTATTTGTAACGTGCCAACAAATTCCATAGCGCAATACATACGTTGTGATCAAGGCAAAACAATATTAAAACATTACAAAGATGGAGGCCCCTGTCTTTAAGCTTAGAATCCAATGCCCATAGTTCTTTCCCCAAATCCCTGTGCAAGATTGAAAACTTGCAGACTTGCAATCTAAAGGTTTAGGGTGTGGTACAGGAGGGTGAGAAATACAGTGTGCATGTTGTGGAGGGAGGTTATAGTCTTCTTTATACAGTTGTGTTTTAGTGAGGTTTTGAAGGATTTGAAGCAAGAGGATAGTCTAGTGGAGCGAGACAGGAAGTTCCAGAGAGTAGGGGCAGTGCAAGAAAAGAAAAAAAAAGAAGGACATTAGCAGAGAGAAGAGGGTGGGTGGGGGAATATTTGGAGATGATAGCAGAGATATAAGGGGGTGCAGTGTTGTTGAGAGCTTTGTAAGCTAGGGTCATGATTTTACATTTTATTCTGGAGGCTACGGGAAGCCAGTGAAGTGATTGAGAGAGAGGTGCTACAGACATGGAGCGTTTAGTAAGGTAGATGAGTCTAGCGGAGGCATTGAATATGGATTGAAGGGGGATAGACGGGTGGCCAGAAGTGAGTTGCAGTAGTCAAGACGGGATATGATGAGTGAATGTGTTAGAATCTTAGTTGTGTTTTGTGTAAGGTAATGACATATTTTGGAAATGTTTTTTAAATTGAAAAGACAAGATTTTGTCAGTGATTGTATGTGAGGAATGAAAGAGAGGGCAGGGTCCAGTAGAACCCCAAGACAATGGGCTAGGGAGGTGAGAGGTGACAGTGAGACAGATGTGAGGAATTAACGCTGTAGTAAATGGTGGGAAGATTAAGAGTTCGTTCTTAGACAAGTTGAGTTTGAGATGGTGGGCGGACATCCAGGAGGATATGCTTGAGAGGCAGTTGGAAACACGTGCTAGAAGAGAGGGGGATAAATCAGGTGCTGAGAGGTAGATTTGTGTGTCATCTGCATAGAGATGATATTGAAGTCCAAAAGATTTTATTAGGGTGCCAAGTGGGGATGTATAGATGAAGAATAGTAAAGGGCCTAGGACTGAACCTAGGGTTAAACTAATAGACAGTGGGTGAGGAGAAGAAGACATGCCAGAGAAGGAGGCACCAAATGTTCAATTTGTAGGTATGAAGTGAACCATAAGAGAGCAGTATCTCTGATTCCAAGGGAGTGGAGGATTTGGATTTGTAGAGGGTGATCAACTGTATCAAAGGCAGCAGAGAGATCCAGGAGAAATAGAATAGAAAAGTGACCCTTTGACTTGGCAGTGAGCAAATCATTAGTGACTTTTGTGAGAGCTGTCTCAGTGGAGTGTTGGGGTCAGAAGCCGGATTGGAAGGGGTCAAGAAGGGAGTTGGAGGAGATACATTGGTTAAGGCGATTGTAGACAAGGTGCTCAAGCAGTTTGGAAGCCAGGGGAAGTAGAGAGATAGGGCAGTAGTTAGTTGCAGGATCAGTGTCAGATGAGGGTTTTTTAAGAATCGGTGTAATTATGGCATGTTTTAGAGACGATGGAAACGTGCCAGTGTTTAAGGAATTGTTGAAGAGATGTGTGAGAGCAGGAGTGTTGAATATAGCAAACAATTGTTTGGGGTTAGAGGACAGTGTAGATATTAAAGATGTAAAATAGTGCTGTTTGGCAAGGTTGAGGGCAGAGAAGTAGGAGCGCAACAAATTTGTAGTGGAGGAAGTCTGCTGAAGTGCGTGATTTTCATGTTTGTTTGGTGTGTGATGGTTGTGGATGAGAACGAGGGTGTCTACGTGTGGTTATGGGGGCCAGAGTGTCAAGGGTGGAAGTAAGAGTCATGTTGTACTGTGAGGTGGAAATGTCAGGACAAGTAAGATCAGTAAGGGGAATGAGAAGGGGTTTTAGAGGTAGTGGGCAGATGGTGAGTTTAGAAGTTGTGCAGAGATGGGTGAAAATAAGGTCTAGGGAGTGTCCATCATGGGGAATCTGTCAATTGTGAGAGGCCGAGGGAAGAGGTGAGTGAATGTAGTTTAGCAGCGGTAGGGGAGATGGCAGTGTCAATGGCAATGTTGAAGTCACCAAGAACGAGTGAAGGAACGTTGGAGGAGAGAAAGTGAGGAAGCCAGGCGGCGAAGTGATCAAGAAATTGAGAGGCTGGTCCAGGAGGGCGATAGATCACATAGGGAGATAGGTGAGAAAAGGCGGATGGTGTGAACTTCAAACAATGAAAATTGTAGGGAAGGAATAGTGGATATGGAGTGAAATGTGCACCGAGTGGAAAGTAATATGCCAACACCACCACCATGTCGGTTCCTGGGAAGTGTGACTGAAGTGAAAACCACCATGGGAGAGTGCAGCAGGGGAGGCAGTGTCTGAAGGAGAGAGATAGGTTTCTGTGAGAGCCAGTAGATTCAGGGAGTTCAAAGTGACTAGGTCATGGATGAAAATACCTAATTTCTATTGCTGTAACAAAAATAAAATTAAAGGTTTGTTTATTCTTGCTTACTATTTAAAGGCACAGTGTACCTACCAATAGAAACACTGCATTTGGGAACATGTTTTAACCCTTTACTAACCTTCAAGCAAGAAGTAGCTCAATGTAGAGATATACAGATCAGTGTCTGACTCGTCCTCTTTCCTTCTACAGGGAGACTACACATCCCATGATTCCTTCCTGCAGAAACTGCCATCATTGATTGTTACATTGTGTTAAAATGTAGAGCTGCCTGTGACTGGCCAAAACGAATTATACAGTTCATTCTAATTTTACCAGGGATTTTCAAGGGTGTTAACTAACAAAAGCTACTGCTTGCAAACTCAAGAGATTAGCAAACATCAGGGTGAGTTTTTTAATGTTTATTCTTGTATTTTTTAATGCAAAAAATGTTTGCATACACTTAGTGGCGGAGCTAGTGCATGGGGGGCCACTGTGCAAAAAGAAAATTTGGAGGGGGCCGACACAAAAATTTTTTTGCACTTCCCGAACCCCCTCCAACATCATCTCACACAGTACATATATAAAATGTATATAAAATAGATTACAAAATCTAATATATATATATATATATATATATATATTGTGGGTCTGTGTCTAATATATTTATATATATAAGTGTACATACTCATATATACATGTATATATTCATACCTAAGGAAACTATATGCCTTTAATACTATTTCTTTTTACCCTTTTGTGGTTAGTCTACAGCTGAGAAAATACAGAAAATTGTGAGAAAATTTAATCAGAGGGGGAGATTAAATTCTGGTGCTTACTTACAATGTTTCTCACCACTTCTTCACCAGGAGGGGAGAGGTGCTGAATGATAGAATAACCTTTGGAAGCCAGATGTGCCCCTCTAAACCTTTGTCACCAGTATATAACCTTTTGACACATTTGTCTTACAGTATGTACTCACTGTATCCCCTGTACTCAATACTATGGAATATGTTGCCACTGTACAAATAAAGGATAATAATGATAGTGATAATAGTACTGTAAAGTATAAGAGCCTGTACAAGTTAAAAGTGTAAAGACAGTGTTTACATAAATAAAACTAGTCGGCTGATACCCTTATATTATCCTGACCAACATTTGCAGACAGAGGTAAAATTAAGGAAGTGATAGAATATACTTTAATTCATATCCTAGGATCAATGGGATATATTCATTCAACCAATCCCAAATCTCAGGGTATAATGATATCCACTGGCAGACAAAATGGGTGCAGATTATTAAACACTTAAAAATTAACTTGTATTTGACAATTACAAACTTTATGTACAATTGTCCTTAAAAGCTGTAGTTTAGATCACTGACATTTATGAATCAACGGTGAAACTTAATAACAAATTGTAAAAGTACAAGTGTGACTTTAAGTGCTTATCATATAAGAGCAGATAATTTTTAAAGGTAAATCAGTTATTTATTTTTCTGCTTAACAATAAGCCTTTTTTAACCAATGTGCTTCAAGGCTCATAGCTTTATAATGAGGTGGGACAAGTAAAATAATATCGACATTTCCAAAACTTGATAGTCAATCTGTTGGCAACTTCTAATACAAGCCAAAGTTATTATAGTGACTCATATATCATTACCTTTCACTTGTCCTACCATAGAGGAAACCTACAATACAGAGGCACAAGGATAAAGGCTAACTGGGCTATACAAAGCTGAGCCCTGTATTTATATAGCGGAGAGTCCCTGTCAGAAAAATAATAAATAGGACTATTAGGGCCCACTATATGCCCACTAAAGGCCCTTTAATTCTGTCTAGATATAAATAAAATAGATACCCTGCACTTGCAATAAGACGATCATTAATATAGGAGCATGGGTTACCTGGTGGTCCAGTGATTAGGATTCAGTGCTTTCAGCGCTGTGACCTGGGCTCAGTTCCTGTCAGGGAACCAAGAGGTCACACCACCCTGAAGCCAAGCAGGGTTGGGCCTGGTCAGTTTATGTGTACTAGTGGATTATTAGCCGTTGTCATGTCTTTTTGTTTATTCTTCACAAGAAATACCACTTATCAAAGTTATTAATAATTTAATTTTTTACCTTGGCTTTATTAGCTCAACATTGGGCTCCTTTGAATACAGAAACTCCATCTTTTCCCTTTTTCTTTCTTTATTTCTTAAAACATTTCCCCATAATCAAGTTTAATTATTCAAAATACCATACTGGAATTAAAATATCCACAGTGACCCTTTAATTAAACACTGGGTTATTATCACACATGATCAAACTTTTGGCAATTTATAAATTTCCATTGTATTATTGCATAATTATTAAAGCTACAAATCCCAATAATTATATTAAAAAAGCCTTATTATTAACTTAAAATTACTACTTACTCAAAGAAGAAGGGATGAAACACTTCTACTGAGGCTAGTTAAACTATCAAGAATGATTTATGGAGACACACGACACTGCCAAACGTAACAGATCTCCAAATTCTATTATGGTAATAAAACAGAATACAACAAAGGGAACCATACACAAACAATGTACATGGTGTGTGAGGCTTCCACATGGTACTGCAATAATCTGTCACACGACACCACAATAATCTGTCATTGACCTCTTGTTTTCCCTCAAGTGGTTTTAAGCGTTACCTCTCTACATAGCGGTTTTTGTTGTGTTGACCTCTCTCCACCTGCACTTATCAGTTGGTTGTGGCTGGAGCGAGGCAGCCTAGTATTGTTGGTGTGTAGATCTGTATTTGTGGGTAAACTGTAAAAAAGAAACAACAGATAAAACTGTTAACATGAGAATTCCTATGAACGTACTTAGTTTTCGTTTTACAGCTTGATGTACGGGCCATTCTTATAAATGATCTAGAACAGTGGCGTGCATGTTTTCATGAGCGATTCTAATAAAACAAATCATACACAAATGCCAGTGTATTAATCAAACCCAACACACACACATATATAAATATTAAGAGTTAAAAGTTATTTTAAATATAACCTGCTAGAAGTCGTCTAAATTAAAAAAAAAAAAAATATGTAAAATGCGCCAAGTAATGGGAATAAGAAACCTGGTTATTTTATTGGTCTTTTTGGGTGCACAGACATAGCAAGATGATAAAGTGAATCCGTCCTTGGGTAAACATTTTATGTGAGGTCAGAACTGTCATTAGTTTTTGTGTGTGGTCCCTTTAAGGACTTCATTTGGTTGTGATCCTTGGTCCCCACAGCACTGCTATACAGACGAAAAACGCTATGGCAGCTCCCTGCACAGCCAATATATTTGTACACTATAATCTATCTATCTATCTATCTATCTATCTATCTATCTATCTATCTATCTATCTATTGTTATGTAGTTCAGTCATGTCCTACTCTCTGTGACCCTATGGTCCATCGCACACCAAGAACAATCATTATGTCTTTGATTGTGCTGATCCATACGTTTTTTTGGCAAAGATACCGGAGTGGGTTGTCAGTTCCTTCTGCTACTCTCTGCTATGACCTGCCCATCTTGGGTGACCCTGCCCATCCACACATTTTATCAGTTTATATTGCCCTTCATAAAACGCACAAATATTGCTCCGTTTGATCACCAAGTCCTTGTCTCACCCACCACAAGACTCCTTTAGTACTGTAGAAAACTGAACATTTTCTGCGTCTGCCATCTTTTAAGTACTGTTCAAGTGCTGTGTTATTGTAACCTATTCAGTGGGTTATAAAATCCGCTCTCATGGTTTATGCATTTCAGCAGTAGCAGTCTACATAATTTGGAAGCTAAAGGTTGTAACCATGTATTAGATTTAACTAACAAACAAATTGCTTTGGAGTTTAGGCTTCTTGCTTCTCCTGGATTCTTGGCTTTAGGAGATGAATGACACTAATCCTTGTTCTTGGGATGACTGTTGAAATCTGATCTCCTACAATTGTTTGTTGTTCGCTAGGGTTTATTTTGAATGACTTTGGTGTTTTCAACCTTTCATATTATAAATCTAAAAGAAAACAAACAATTGTGTGTCTGCCAAGAAGCTCTAAGGGATTCTGTTTCCTTAGAAATAAATCAGACCACATTTACAAGAGAAAAATTAATTATTGCATACAGTGGTTATAATATAACGTATAGTATATAGAAACAATTAGTACTCTAGAAATCTCTAGTGCAGACTAAACCCAAATGAGCACGCACACCAGAAGATGAGCAGCACTAAGTAATATAGTCTGCAATTAGCTTAGCCTGATGTTGCCCCCAAAGGCAAGCCAGATCTAAAATGCTAGGCAAATATGTGTCACTATAGTTACTATGCTGAAATTGTGTTCAAGATCTGTCACTATTGTTACCATCTTGAGATAAAAATTACTGTGAGAGGGAGTTTGGAGGGTTAGCTCAATGGGATGGCTCATACCTCCTTACATTTCAGATGGTCAAAAAGAGACACAAATTTGTGTAAAAGTATGCACTGATAATGTTACAGTCATTCTGTAAACACATGAGATGTACAGAATGATCCATACAGACATATATATTGTGTACAATAAACACTCCAGGCTTCTGTCTTTCTCCCAGACTTTTTGAGAAAACAAAAGGAGGAACCCGGAGAAAGTGGGACATGGTCAATGATAGAAAACCGGGTCTTGCCTTTAAACATAGAGCTTTCCTTCAAACGAAGGATATTTGAGGGGCTAGGAAGGACAGTAGGATTTATCATGAAAAGGGAGGCAGTTGAGAGGTATGATAGAGCTATAAATAGTTGAAGGAGACAAACTGACTCATTGTAAAGGGCAAAATACTTGGAGGAGGGTCACTGGCTTCCACTCCACAGAAAAGGTTTGGGGGTTCCGGTCGTGTATAGATGAATGGGATCATTTCTAGGGTTCTCCCAGTAGCAGACAGGTGCAAAGCACTGAAGCACACAACAGGCCCTCCATCACTAGCTCCCCCCCCCCCCCTGTTTTTTCTCACCTTATTCTTGTCTCCCCAGTACATTGATGTATATTCTCAGTAACAGTTTAATAGATAACTAGATACTTGTTACGTATCATTGATGTACTTAATTACATTACAGGAAGTCATCGACTTAATGACTGAAATAAAGCCATACTCGTAACTTCAGTTACTGAAGTTCCTGAACGTTTCACTTGCAACTATTTGCGAGTTCAGCTATAGAGGTTTTCACTGGTAGTGTAAATAGCCTTGACGTACACGCAATGGCCGGTTCTTGGATAACCCAGGCAAAATTATTAAAAATTGTCTCCCATCTACCAAGGAAACTCCAGTAATATTAAAAATTAAAACTTAACATTTATTATTGACATATAAAATACTTGAATTAAAAACTTGATTCTCTGACATATAATTTGGGAAGTGGATGGAGGTGACCCTATTATGAAAGATCAATATTTGGACAAACGATAACAGATATTAGACAGTAGGCACCAAGGCTCAGTTTATTAAGAGGAAGTGGTTATAATAGTATAACCCTTTTTTGAAGTGTAGTATACATCTTATTAATCTATTTATAGGGTCTCTTCATTGCTATTCTAAGCACTGGCACTTTATACCATTAGCACTTATACTACTCTCTACCTCCTAAGATTATACATTGTATATGATAGCACTTAGCACTTTATTCTGATTTGAGAATAATATTTATGGTCATTTATCATCATTTATTACATTCACTGGTCACTTTATATTGAGTTATTTATTTATTTTACTCATCTCAAGGAGAAATTGAATAGAGGATTCTATAATATGAATTTTAAATATTGATCTTTCATAATAGAGTCACCTCCATCCACTTCCCGAATTATATGTCAGAGATTCATGTTTTTCTATATTGCCAATTTGGCTGAGGGTGTGCACTATAAGTTCTCTCTCACTCTCTCTCTCTCTCATAAAAGGTATATGCATCATAAAAAAAATATTTCCTGCTTAATTATGCTCTTAGTTTTCAAACATATTATTATTTTCATTGTTCAGTTAAGAGTAGTCTTTTTAGTTTCATAACCTTAGTTGACTGTCCTAACTTCAATCCAAACTACTTCCCCCAGGCTTATACTACCTTCGACTGCTCATTGAGGGTCACATTTGCATGGCAGATGCTCATGGAGTCTTATATTGGGAGTCCCAGAGTTTCTCAATTTCTTAGTGTAAGTGGTATTTTAAGATATACAATATGAGTATTTCTTTTGTGTGTTTTCCCTGTACATAAAGGATTTTGGATACGATCACAATACCTGACTCCTGTGGGTTTGTTCTTGTTTTTTTTCTCAATTAGATCTATGATTTGCTTCTTATACTTCTTATACTTCAGGCACACAACCTGAGAAACTATGAGATTATAAGGACCCAGGCAAAATAGAACAGTTATTAAATGTACATATGAACAATATAAACTTTTATGAACAATATAAACTTTGATTTGCTACCGTATGTTACCATTTTTTTCTGGTGCTCCTTCTTTTGACCCTTCTGAACCTTACATGTAAAGTACAGTATTCAATAACAATTTTATATTTTTTCCTTATCACAAAATGTGACTTTACATGCAGATGCAATTCCCATTTTTTAAACTCATGCATTTAATGCCAGTTCTCATATTCAACTGATGCTAGGCTGTCTGGTAAGATACTCGCTCTATGTAAAGATTTATAATTAAGGAACCAGACTAATTCAAAGACAGAAATAGAGGTATAAATGATCTAGTATATAAGAAAGCACAAGCATTAACAATAAAATAATAACACAAAATATAGATTTCAGGTACTTAACTGTATCCCCGTTCAAGACATTTAATTATGGCAACTGAGTACAACACTGTGATTACAAGACCAGCCTTACATCAAAGTTGACATTTGAAAGATGCTTACCAATTTTCTTTCCCCAGCATAACATTTAGGTAATCCTATATTCAAGTATACTGGTGAAAAAATTAGTTTTGCCTAATTGTTTTTTTTTTTTTTTACTTAAAACTGGCAAGACACTGTTCTGTTCTATAATAATAGAGGACTCTAGTATCTGCAATGATGTCCGTAAATTGTTGGTTTTCAAAAACACAATGATAAACAAAACTGGAAAAAAGCACTTGTTTGTCCAGTGTGTACCAAACTAACAATATTAGCAGCTGTGTAAGCCATGGACATAAAGAACTCTGTTTATAAGTACAGGAATCCATTATTTGTTGGCTACATCACATCATGAGAACTGGATGATAGGGGGGTGTTTGTAGTTTTCAGTGCAGGGAACAGGCATATGTTCAGAGCTTTTGTTTGATAACTGGATAAGATTGAAATTAATACCACACCCCTCTTTCCACTGACCCAGAAGGCGACACCTTGCATCATTCAGTTCATCCATATCTCTCCAGAAATGTAAGTGCCCAGTCATACACAAATGTCCATCAATGTATCCTGGATCCCTCCAGGATCCATTAGAGGCATCACGTTTTTTTTCCTAATAATAAACTATCTGTATGACGTTTTTCCCCAGCATAATTATGCTCTTACTCAGACTTCAAATTCTTTTTTTCTCATTGTGCTATGGTCCTTTAAAGCTCCCCAGCACCTCAGGCAGAAGGGTAACAAGTAACTGAGACATTTACACTGAACAGTACCATCTGCATGAAAGATTTATAGACACACTGATAACTACTAAAATACTGATAATAATGGATGGTATTGGGAATTTAGATTTAAAATACACTTTATATTATCTGGCAAATCTCCTTTATGGAAAATAAATCTGTATCACTAAGTAAAGCACAGCCTAAATGTAGTCATTTCCAGGAAGAAATAAACACTTTTCATTTGTTACAAATTAAGAAGATGTTTCCCATCAAAATCTCATTTTAAATCTGTTGGAAAAAATGTACTAACTTTGGACAAATATTATCATTTTTTCCACAAATTTGAGTCACTATTACTGTCTACCACACCTTCTGAAAACCTTCATATAGAAATCCCATTTAAACTCTCACATATCTACCGGTAATCAAATACATTAGGGTATATCTACCAAGTGGCATTGGAAGACTTTACAAGCACTTTTTACCAATTCTTGCCAAAATGTATAAGAGGCTGTAGGCAAGGAAAAACTCTTCCAATGTCATAAATAGACAGAAATTATTTTTTTAAATGGTCCTTTTTCACAAATACTGTATAAAAAACATTTCACAAGGGTGAAGATACTGCTGGTCAATCGGGTGCAAAGCAGTTACCTACCTGCATAGAAAGGTGATCTGATCACCAAGAGGTAGTTCCATCACCCACATATATTTTTTGCTTTATTATGGACTTATAGGGAAACTCATTTAGCAGAAAGAGCTCCCACAAATAATTTTGCATCCAGCTATCCAATCACTAGCTCCGCCACCAATATTACAGCCAGTTTGACATGAGTCGCTAGAGACTAGACAGTATATCATCATATAAATGCACTGTCCGACCTCTACATTACCACACTACAACTAGACATATTCTCTTTAATAATAAACATATCTTCCATTCATGAAGAAATCTAGACTTACAGATTCTAGTTATATTTAGTAAAACATTTAGTGTACTGCTCAACACTAACATTAATGACTCAAGTGTAATTCCAGAGGGCTTAATATATCACATATAATAGTTGTCAGCGAGGGACGCAGTTCAGGTTGCAAATTTGGACCCTCGCGAAGAGAGGGCCGCATTTGCAGAAGGTGGAGGCTCCCAAAAAATACACCAACCAAGGGGCTCGCAATGAGCGCCAATGGCGCTCAGCGCGAGGCTCACAGTGATCTTCAAAGGATCTCAGACGACAAAAACACTTACTATCTGCTGCAAACAGCATTAAATGTCTTACAATTGTATTGCCCGTCATTTTTGACGGGCAAGTCGCTAGTTTATATATAAACATGATAGAATCACTTGGCACACTGAGTTTTAAACTACATGAAATAAATGTGAACAATCTTGAGCAAGGTTTTACTTAAATAATGATGTAATTACACTATTTGGAAACAATAAAGTCACTAGGTCAGAAGATGGGAAAACCTTTAATTGCACAATATTTTTTCCATCATACAACGAACTAGGATGGGATGTTGCTTGAGGTCAGCTGCATGTTTAGCATCACGATCCTTTCAAGATAAGTGTGTAACATGATGTGCAACAAGTGGTTTGCAAATGGACTCTAGGGATTTTACTTTTACGCACTGAAATAGATGCATTGAACAACTCTGGAGAACATTTGGTTTCTGTGAGAATCAAAAGACATTTTGACCAAAAAATGACTTGTGATATTCCTTTAGTATGTATGAAAACAAATATTCACAGACGTCAAGATATGTGAAGCAATTTTGTTCACATCTGTGAAAATCTGTAAAAGGCAAGATGTATTTCCCTTTTTAGGTTAAACATCCTATGGGGTTTTTGGAAGCTGTAATAACATAATCAAAAAGTATATCTAAGCTCTTTTTTATAAAGAGAATTATCATGATGTATTTATGCATAGGGCGAATTTTCAATCTTGCACGGTGCTTTGGGGAAAGCACTATGGACACTGGATTCTAAGCTCAAAGACAGGGGCCTCCATCTTTGTAATGTGATCATATTGTTTTGCCTTGATCACAACTTATGTATTGCGCTACGGAATATGTTGGCGCATTACAAATAAACAATAATAATAATAATAGGGCAACTAGGCCCAGGTCTAGGGATGCACACATGTAAGGGCTGCATGTAGTAAGCACGGTAGCAAGTAAACAAGATGTAGTTGAAAGAGCAAGAATGGAAACAATTAAATGTATATGCAAGTGAGATGGGTTATGAATGCATCCTGTGGAATGCATCATAACCCACCTAGCAAAAAAATTTGCATGAAAAAATGCAAACATTTTTTGCAGAAAAGAAAAAATGTGCTGGGTGCGATGTAGACTCCCCCAGCAACTGAGATTTACATCTTGGATATCTAATTTGTAATGGGATATCCAATATGCAGACCATGTGCATGCTGATTGGCTAAATGAAAGGAAAGTGTCTGAAATCATGTGACTTCCCACAGTAGGGCAGACTACAGGTGCTAACTGAGCATGCCTGCACAATCCCCAGGCTAAAAAGAAACAATGTATTAGTTATGCTAATGTGTCAACATTCAGAGAAAACAGTTTGCAAAAGCAAGAAATTCAGCAAACTTCAGGCTAACGGTTTAACTGTTTACTTTTGAATTTTTTCATGCAAACTATTTTTTTTTCCAAACACTATAAATGCTCCTCTATCAGATGCATTAATAACCCAGCTCACTTATATAGACCTTTAAGAGAAAAAAGAGAATAAAAAAAAGAATAGCAGCAGAAAAGAATATGTAAAGATAAGAGGCAAAGAAAGGGCACTTGTCCAACTGAGCCTTGGGCAGCAAGGAATCTAAGGGTATGTCTAGATAAAGCTAAAGAAATACTGCATTCAACATGGTGACATACAAGAGGAGGCACATCTAGGAGTTGTGTTGGCAAGAAACGTTGGGGGTTTATAAGTATTGCCCTGTATCCAATGGTGCCACTAGAATACAACCAAGCATTGGAAGATGAATATCAAAGGAAGGCACGATATTTTAAAATTATTATACATTTTTATAAATACACACATAAAATAATTTTAACTATTCTCATAATAAAGTCCACAGTCTATATTACAAAATGTAATTAGGAAAAATAGACAATATAAAGGATTTTTTTTTTATTAGTTTGATTAAGATTATTGTCTTTAAAAACTGACAATTATATTGATGTGTTTAATGAAATGTTTGGGTGTACTGTTGAGCGGCCCATGTGGTAACAGTTTGCGCTATCTCAATTATTAAAGATTAAAGCATTACTTTACTAAATACCGTATTTATCGGCGTATAACACGCACTTTTTCTCCCTGAAAATAGGGGGCAAATGATATGCGCCTGTTATACGCCAATATTCCCTCCTCCCTCCTCATCCTCAACCTCCCTCCTCACTCTAAACCCCCTCCGCATTCTAACCCCCCTCCTTAACCTAAAGCCCCCCTCCTCAACCTAAATCCCCCTCCTCAACCTAAACCCCCCTAAATACCTCCCCCTCACTTACCTGCTTCAGCTCCGGCCTCTGCTCCGCTCCTTGATCCTGTGCCACCCGGTATATGCTAATGACATGGTGCGCTGGCGCACATGTGACGTCACCGGGTCAAGGAGCGGAGCGGAGACCGGAGCAGAAGCAGGTTAGTAAGGGGGGTTTAGGTTGAGGAGGAGGTGGGTTTAGGTTGAGGAAGGGGGTTTAGGTTGAGGAGGGGGGGTTAGAATGCGGAGGGGGGTTAGAATGAGGACGGGGGTTAGAATGCGGAGGGGGGGTTAAAATGAGGAGGGAGGTTGACGAGGGGGGTTGAGGTTGAGGAGGGAGGTTGAGGTTGAGGAGGGGGTTGAGGATAGGGGGGTTGAGGTTGAGGTGGGAGCATCAGGATAGGGGGTTGAGGAGGGGGGGTTGAGGGGGTTTGAGGATGGGGGGGTTGAGGAGGGGGTTTGAGGAGGGAGGTTGAGGAGGGGTTTGAGGATAGGGGGGTTGAGGAGGGAGGTTGAGGAGGGAGGATGAGGAGGGAGGTTGAGGATGAGGAGGGGGTTGAGGCTGAGGAGGGAGGTTGAGGATGAGGTGGGGGGTTGAGGATGAGGAGGGAGGTTGAAGATGAGGAGGGAGGTTGAGGATGAGGAGGGAGGTTGAGGAGGGGGGTTGAGGTTGAGGAGGGGGGTTGAGGATAGATGGGTTGAGGAAGGAGGATGAGGATTGAGGGGTTGAGGAGGGGGGTTGAGGGGATTTCAGGATGGGGGGTTGAGGAGGGAGTTTAGGATGGGGGGGTTGAGAAAGGGGGGGTTAGGAGGGAGGTTGAGGAGGGGGTTGAGGATGAGGAGGGAGGTTGAGGAGGGGGGGTTTAGGTTGAGGAGGGGGTTGAGGTTGAGGAGGGGGGTTGAGGAAGGAGGATGAGGATGGGGGGTGGAGGAGGGGTTTGAGGATGGGGGGTGGAGGAGGGGTTTGAGGATGGGGGTTTGAGGAGGGGGTTGAGGAGGGAGGATGAGGAGGGAGGTTGAGGTTGAGGATTTTGCTTCAAAGTTCTTTATTTGAATCCCCCCCCCCCCTGAAATTCCCTTCTTAAAATGAGGTGCGTGTTATACGCTGGTGCGTGTTATATGCCGATAAATACGGTATTTCTTAGATACCTGTCATTGTTTTAAACCAGTTGTTTGGTTCTATTTTTATGCAATATGCAAAATTGTCTTGATTGCAAGGGAATTGTATGCCATTACATAAAAGTTATTTGGCCAGATTTACTAAAGGGTGAAATAACTTCCCACTCCTATTTTATCCCATGGAGCTACCCTTAGATTGCAAGTTTGCGAGTTTTCAATTTTGTGTCAGTGCCTTGGAAACAAGCTCTATGTACATTTGATTTTATGCTCAAAAACAGGGCCCTCCATTCTTTATAAGGTGTTACGTTTGTTTTTTGCTATGTACTAAACCCTTGTACAGCGCTATGGAATATGTTGGCGCGATATAAATAAAGATAATAATAATAATGGAGCATATACACTTTGATTTGCCAAATGCAAGAGATCTTCACACTGTAATACATAATAGCCAATTGTTTTAACATTTTCTGCCTGATGAAACAGGTTGAAGCCAAAACAATGAGCCCGATACAATTGAGCAATTTTAGGCTACTGGAGCCTGTAAGTTAATTTGCTATTCAATTCTTTTTGCGGACTCGAAACGGTTTACGTGTTACAGGCTTGAAAACTCTGCGGTTGTTAAACCCCGGAACTTACAGCGTCCCGAAGCTTTTGATCTTTAATGCCCGCAAGAGTTAAGATCGCTAAAATCGCAAATCCCTATTCAATTGCTACAATTCCCCAAGCTTGCAAATGTTTTCACACCCGTAAAAGGCAAATGTAGGAGAAAATCCTTTGCGCACTAGAGAGGACCCGCAACGCGGCACTGTAAATGCAAAAAAAAAAATCCATATACACTGTAAATGAGAGAAAATGCGATGAAAGACATAAGAATTAATTGCACAACAGTCTCAAGCTTGCAAATCGGCAATAAAAAAAAAAAAAAATTTCCTTTCGAGATTATAATGATCTCTGGAATCAATGAGCTAATACATATCAGGCCACCCACATGGACTAGAGCAGTATTGGCATTCAGTTTTATTATTTTATGTTTTGCGGTTTTGCGAGTCCGGTCGCATATCGGACCCCCAAACGCTAATTGATTGACATGTAACCTCCATGTTTTACTGACCTAATAATTACGGTCTCTATTGGCAGTTTCTAAATGGGTTGTTACGGCCGTGCTTAATTGATCATGTTCCCGCCCTGAAATGCTGCATACGATTGCATGGCTTACGGTTTCGGCTTTCGGACCCTAACTTGCGGGATTGTTCAATTGAATAGCACCGAAATTGTAGCAGACTTCAAGCCCGCAGCACGCCTGCAGACATACGGCCTGTATACCGCGAGATGTGGGCTTCAAATTGAATCGGGCTTAAACACTTTAAACTACCACTGTAGTCCCAACACTTTTTTTATATACATTTAAAAGAGCATGTTTTACATATTACAAAAGATTTTCTTTTGCATGGGAAATCCTTTCCGTTAGTTTAAATAATTATCACTAAAGCAACACAGAAATAGATGAAAGACAATGTGACTGATCTGAAAAACTGGAGGAATCTTGAAAAGAAATATATACAAGCACTCATGAACAGGTTCTCATCTGTATTTTCGTTTTTACTTTACCATTTAAAAGAATGCGGATAAAAGCACAATGTTGATGAAGTCCAGAGATTTCCACAGTCCCCTGTCCGTCAGTGTAATTTTTCTACATGGCAGGCCTCTCGTTTCCATTAAAAACACTTTTTTAATGATTAAAACATTATATTTGAAATACATTATGGAAAGCGAAGATTTTAAACTGTATTGAATCAAACAGACTGATGATCACTGGTCACTATGGTAGTGAGTCATATGGACAGACAGAGGTCAGTTGAGCAAGAAAATGGGAAAACCGTTAATTTCACAAGTCTCTAGATTAGAAGCCTTACTCATAACAAGTAAAAATGATCATTACTGAGTAAGTTGTAAAATTATATTTCACCATTTCTTAGACAGGAAAAAGTAATTAGTTCAAAGGACTGTGTACTAAATTTAGACAATATATACCCGCTCCTAAGGGGCCCGTTATTTGCTACATTTAATGTATACACTTTATATTATTTAATAAAACTATATTTTTCATGCTGAACTGTAAACTATAAAGGCACTTTGATTATGGTCTGATTATTGATATTGTATGAACTAGTAACAAATAACAAATATGTAGCATACATATAGAAACATCATTGCTGTAAACTATAGAATCATAGGGAACCTGTACACCATAAAGGAGGGGTAGTCAATTTTAATGAAATCCACTGGTGTCCAAATGTATTTTTGAAATTAAGCATGATCTGGGATGCATGTTTTTACTTATATACACACAGACATATATTAATCTAGGAACTTGCCCGTCAAAAATGACGGGAATTACATTTTTATTCAGGAAATGCTGTTTGCCACTCAATGCGAGTCTCTCCCCCTGTTACATAATGTATTTTTTAATACTTTTCATGGCATATTACCAATGTATATAAAACTCCAACAATTATTTGATTTAGTAGTTAATGTGTATATTTTTATAACATGCAACTTTTATAGTTATATTTGTAAGCCACTCATAAATCATGGTTTCATCATTTTTTAACATTTTTTATTGTAAGCTATACATGAATATTATAAGAGTGTGTAACTTTGGTTTGAAACAATCTGTATATTGTAAAGCATTAAAAAAATGTATAACACATGTGTAAATGCTTATATTGAATCCAGAGGAAGGCAAACAGAAAAAAAAAAAAATATTGAAATGTAGCCAATTGTCTCAAATGGGAAAAAAAATAGAAATTTCTTCCTGCCGCAGATACTGGCAATTGGATTACTTCCAGGATCAATACTCACTCTGCAGTTATACATGAAAAGGTACAAAGCACTAAATACATAAAATCAACCCCTTAACTAATTACAATCCACAGATCATGCGGGGCGTGACTGGAAATGGGTAGTGCAGATGAGTGAGACGCCTGTGGGGTGAAGGTGAGAGGCAGGGGAGTGAAGATTGCCTGAAGGATATCCACTCATAACTCCCATAAATGCTGTTTATTAACGGTTGAATAATCCCACTCTGAAAGCCAATTTTCCCCATACATGTTGGGATGAGAGTAATCAGTGTTATGGGACAAGTTTTCCCCTAGCAGCTATGTTACTGTCAGATTATATGTAGATTCAACCCAGTGCCAGACGGAGGCTCTGAGAGGAGCACTGCACTGTGCAGAGGTGCATTGTGGGAGGACACCACGTGGGACGCTGATACATCTCAAAGAAGGAAAGATCTGGAGGTTGGTTGGACCCTGATATGTGCAACAGTACACTGAGAGCTGAAGCAAAAGGCACCTTGTGAAGCAGGGAGCTGAGTGCTGTGATGCTGTACCGAGGGAGAGCAGGCCTTATACCAGCTTGTTACGGTACCCCCACACATATAAGGGGGCGCCAAACCGTTTTAGTCGATCCGCCCGTCCAGTGATATAGGGACAGCTACTGCAGGACACCCATTCCCCCAAACTGGATCAAAGGGGAATATGCTCCAAGCCTTGAACTGGAACCTCACGAATAGCTGCTAGCAGCTGAACAGGAAAAGCACCCCAAGATGCTTACACTCCTGGCAGTCAGTCTGTAACAGCATCCCATGTATCCCCCCAAAAACGAGACATAAGCTCTGTGGTTGAGGGTCAAGCAGTGAACTCTCTTCTTTATTAATTACAAAGACATATTAAAACCATTTTCACATACACAGTAGAGGGAGGGGCTACCTGAGGTCAGCCCTACTGGCCTCTGGCCAATCAGACAGGGTTAAGGCGTGGGAGCCAGGAGTCCCCTCCCCCAGGAGCCGCCCACTAGGCGTGGCTAACTGCTCATTCTACCTCTGGCGGTGGAGAGAGTAACATCTCTAGCTCACTTATTCCCCTGCTGGGAGTATGGGGAAACCCCAGGTCATTTCATTATTCAAGAGTCCCTACCCCCATTGTTCATGGTGCCATCTTGTCTGCTAAAACCCTTTTGTTAAGCTATCTCCCCTGCTGTGCATGTAGATAACCTTTGCTCTTAACCATCTGGCCTTAGTGACTCATAGATGGGGGTGGTCAGAATCGGTAACACATTTTTCCCCATTATTCATAACTTTAGAAGTATGCATCACATTCACATAAAACGTACATTTTCCGAATCAGCATACTTCAAATACAAACATATGTCCAAATGATATAATTTGGTCCAGTGGTTCAAAAGTTAGATCATAGTCCTTTCTGACCAAATGAAGCATGGCTTCCATGTCTTTGTAGGGGGGAAATCAACATGGGCCGTAGCCAAAAGGGAGGATTTGGGCAACCAGACTTCTCCAATTCGCAGTGACGAGTCTGATCTCGTCACATCTCCCCCCTTTTCCAAACAGACTAACAGGGTATCTGACCTCCTGCCGGTCAGTGCCCTGGTTAGTTCAGCAGCCCACCCACAAAACACAATCAGCAGTACAGCCCACCCACAATAACTGGTTACTACACCTGGGTAGAGGAGAAACTTGTCCAGGTCCAGGTGCCTCACCACGGCTGGGCGGGGTACTGGGAAGCTGCCTTGGTGGGTTGCTGAGTGGGCAGAGACCAGCGGTACTCTGCCCTTGTTGCTTTAGGTGGAGACCGTCTGTCTCCCCTTTGGATCCATAGCTCTGCGGATGTAGGTGGAGACCGGCTGGCTCCCCTTTGGCTAAACAGCCCTGTTGCTGGAGAATGGAGTCTGAGCTCTCAATTCCCTACATATCAATGGGCCGCTGGGCAATGGAGACGGGGCTCCCAATTCCCTGCAGCTCACCCTGACGCTGGGGAGGGAGGACGCTGCTCTCCTCTCCCTGCAAGGTACACTTCCGCTGGGGAGGGGAGACAATGCTCTCCACTCCCTGCACTCCACACTTGCGCTGGGGATCTGGGCTGGCCACCCAGCATCCCTGTAGGGCCGGTGGAGAGACCTCGGTCCCATCTCCACCTGCCGCCTGGGGTTCCTCCCAATAAATCTCTACAATATCTTTTCAGCTGAAGGGGTCTGGATCTGGGTCTGTCACCTTGCTGTAATGCTGAGCCTTCCCAATGGAGTGGAAGAGATCTCGGTAGTCCTTCTCCAGTTCCCACTCCAGGGTTGCTAGGTGAACAAGGTCTTGCTCTACCTCATGGGGGTCATCCCAGTCATGCCTAGCCTCCCTCTCATAGAAAATATCCTGAAGTCTGGTCTGCGCAGGGCTCCCGAAGTCAAGATCTCCAAATGACTGCCATAACAACCCAGGACCATCAAACTCCTCTCCCTCTGGCTTGTCATGCTCGGCTGTCCAGGGTATATACTGTGCCATATACCACCAGAGTGCCTGGTAGGCATCCTCCAGCCATAGCTCCTGCCATGCACGGAGCTTGAGTTCCTCCACCCATTCCTCAAGGGGCTGCTCTCCCAGGAAGGGCATGCGCAGGGCCACTTGCTTCTGCAACCGCTGCTCTTCACTGGGGAGACTCTCACCCCGCTGGTATTCTATATTATCCAGGGCCTGGTACCAGATGCCTTTCCTTAATGCATCCCGGCCATCCAGGTCTTCATCTTCGTATAGCACTGCTGGTTCCATTCTGCTGCTTTTAGGGTCGCTGTGCTGGGACATGCATTGCCCCCAACTTGTAAATCCACAGAATGGTGTCTCCTGTAGCTGTCCTTCTGGCTGTGGGAACAATCCCGCCGCTTGCCACCAGTGTTACGGTACCCCCACACATATAAGGGGGCGCCAAGCCGTTTTAGTCGATCCGCCCGTCCAGTGATATAGGGACAGCTACTGCAGGACACCCATTCCCCCAAACTGGATCAAAGGGGAATATGCTCCAAGCCTTGAACTGGAACCTCACGAATAGCTGCTAGCAGCTGAACAGGAAAAGCACCCCAAGATGCTTACACTCCTGGCAGTCAGTCTGTAACAGCATCCCATGAATCCCCCCAAGAACGAGACATAAGCTCTGTGGTTGAGGGTCAAGCAGTGAACTCTCTTCTTTATTAATTACAAAGACATATTAAAACCATTTTCACATACACAGTAGAGGGAGGGGCTACCTGAGGTCAGCCCCTACTGGCCTCTGGCCAATCAGACAGGGTTAAGGCATGGGAGCCAGGAATCCCCTCCCCCAGGAGCCGCCCACTAGGCGTGGCTAACTGCTCATTCTATCTCTGGCGGTGGAGAGAGTAACATCTCTAGCTCACTTATTCCCCTGCTGGGAGTATAGGGAAACCCCAGGCCATTTCATTATTCAAGAGTCCCTACCCCCATTGTTCATGGTGCCATCTTGTCTGCTAAAACCCTTTTGTTAAGCTATCTCCCCTGCTGTGCATGTAGATAACCTTTGCTCTTAACCATCTGGCCTTAGTGACTCATAGATGGGGGTGGTCAGAATCGGCAACCAGACTTCTCCAATTCGCAGTGACGAGACTGATCTCGTCACACAGCTAATTTGAGCAGCCTGAAACTCAGAAGCAGCAAACGGAAGCAAGCAGTGTCCTGAGCCCTAGGAGGTGAGAGCTCCATAGGAGCTATATTTATAAGCCAAAACAGGGCTGGATTTGAACTTGTGATTCTATAAAGCACAACCTCTGAATAGACACCATGTGTATAGCCCCATAGGAGCAATGTGATATCTATAAACCTTAAGCAAACAACAGAAGATTGGGAAGTGAAAACCCAGTGGGAGCAAAAGGTTACAAAGATTACTCTCTTTGAATGGTACTCCCCTATATAGCTCCATAGGAGCAATTTGTAATTACAAGATCCTTACAAGCTTTGGAATATTGGCAAATGAGAACTCCAGGGGAAAAATCTGCTAATAAAAGCTACTGCCTCTGAATATACTCCCTTTACATAGTTCCATAGGAACAATTTGATATCCACAGGATCTCTGTTAAATCTGGAGGATTGGGAAGTGAGAACTACAGGGGAATGTTCTGCTACTACTCTGGGTTTCTGAAAAGTCTTCCTCTATACAGCTCCACAGGAGCAATTTGCCACTTGTTTATAGTGAAGACAGGGAAGGGAAAAATCCCTTAGAAGCCATCTAATAATGAGTGACTTGAAATTGAACATTGAATAAGCAAATAAGTGAACTAGCTCCCCTTTCTCCTCTGTACTTTGATACAATAATAGAATAATTACTCATCTGAAATATACAGATTTTTTATATCCCGGGTGGTGAGAGCTTCACAGAAGTAACTGGTTTAACACGGACTTTAAAATAAATGTGTTGGAGAAAAGGATATCTATGGTCCTAAAAAAACTGTTTAGAGAATGTGTATCTGTTTATACACACATAAGGAGAAATATTATGTATATATTCCCTTGAATAGATCTCTGTTTTAAGAACTTTATTGAGGTGGAAATTGAACTGTTGCCTGGTAAATTCTGATAGAAATATCATAAGTGAATTTTATTTATGATATAACTAAAAGGATAGATTAAGATGAACTGTTAAAGTTGTTTTTGAATTTAAAGGTTTTGATTGTGTGTTATATAAAGGCTACAGGCATTTTACCCTGTGGGTTGAACTTTTGAAGGTTGGGTGCTGAGAGCTCCTTAAGTGACATAATCACTAAACTAAAAACGACAAAAGGAAAAAAAGAAAGAAAAGAGAGAGGAAGGAGAAGGGAAAAAAAGAAGGAAAAAAAAGGGAAAAAAGAGAGAAAAAGCTTTAACAGTATTGCATGTTTAAAGAGGCCTAGATATTTGAAGTTCCTGCCGCTGTGGAGTCTGGGTTGTAGGTCTTTTGTTAGGCCCCTTACACTTGAAGTATTTAGTAACACCATATTATATAAATGAGCCTTAGATAGAAGAGTTGGTAAACATTAAACAGCTAATGAAAATATCTATTCTAAAAGATTTGTAAGTAAGGAGGGATTCTGGTTAGTAGGTTAAGAGAGAAGATATTGAATTGGCAGAGAAAAGGGACTTTAAATATTAGATACAAATACTATTTAGGTCTCATAGCATACTACAACAACTGTTTGAAATTAAAATGGCTAATAAATCTAAGGTAAAAGTTAAAAAACTTAACCCTCAGAAGGTTTAAACATTTTTTGCCCCAAACATTAGTAAGAGTAATAAATCTCTTTCTGAATTTATACTCTTTTATTAGAAGGTTTGCAAATTCCATACTTAAATAAAACATCTTTAACAGTCACAAATGTCAGTTTTATCGAGCTATATATTCACAGTGTTATCATTTTGCCACATTTAACTGACTAAACCTTCTTATTTTTTAATTTTTTGTGAGTACATTTTCAAGTGTCTAAACTGATATTCCAACTTTAAAAGAAACATAAGGCATAATAAACCAAGTACATTCAAGAGTACAAAGTTGATAAGAGCATACAATATATTAGTTAGTACCTATCTATCTTTACTAGGCTATCGTGTACTATATCATAATAAGTGATCATGAGCACCTCTAGACAGACTAGGGGCAATCCGCGGCTGGTTACTTCACCTTACCTCGGGTAATACTTGCCATCTAGTACCTCTGAAAGATCTCCAGGGCTCCCCCACTCCAGTCTTCAAAATCAAAATCGCTTCAGTTAATTGCAGGCATTATATTAGGGGCACACTAAAGGAGGATGTTATCCAAGGGTCCCAGACAATAAATCTCTTTCTGATAGTCTAGTGGCTGGGGGAGAAAGTAATCAAAGCTTGGTAAGCAACAATGAATCTGCATTCTCAGCAGATTCAAATGAAACAGATGAGGAAGCACTGACTACTTCAAAACTTAAAGAAATTGTGAGTGAGTTTCAGGCTAATATAACAGCAGATCTTAAATCACAAATTGGGGAAACTATAAAGCTATTAAAGAGATACACCAGAGAATAGAAGATATAGAGTCCAAATTCGACAAATTGGTGGTAGATCATGCTTCAGTAATAACATATACAACTTCCCTTGAAAATAAAGTAAATGAGCTAGAACATAAAATTATAGATCTTGAAAACCGCTATAGAAGAAGAAATCTCAGGTTGAGAGGTATTTCGGAGGATATTTTAGATGTAGATCTTAAAAAATATCTGAATGAATTTTTCTCTATACTCACTCCTAATATTAGTCAGGAATTAAATGTTTTCGACAATTTCCATAGAATCCCACTCCCAATCAGATTGATAAACGGAAAACCAAGAGATGTTATGGTCAGTTTCCAAAGGGTATGTAATAAAGAAGAAATCTTGAAAGCTAGCTATAAAATTTCAAGTTTTCCCTCTCCGTATGATGGAATACAAATCTTTTCGGACATAGCACCAGCTACTTTAGCCCTACGGAAAACATATATGAATATTATAGCTACATTGCGAAAACATGATTTGAAATATAAGTGGAGATTCCCAGAGGGCTTGTTGATCTTAAAAGATGCAACATGGCATAGGGTTTCCTCAGTGAAAGAGGGAGAATCCCTGCTTTCATTGTGGAAACTAGAGGTGGAGAATTTACTGAGAGCCACTCGTAAACCGGTCCTGCTACTGAAGAAACCAGATTGGCAAATTATAAAATAGAGAATGTAAACTAATGGTGGTTGGACATTTTAAATTTTTTTTTTTTCAGGAACTATTTAAACTTATAGACACAGAAGGTAGATTTATCATCTGGCAGGGTATGATTAATGAGGTAATTTATACTATAGGGAATGTGTATGCTCCAAACCAAGGGCAGATCAAGTTTCTTAAAAAATACTGAAACAGTTAAACCAGATTAAAAAGGGTAGAGTTATTCTATGTGGAGACTTCAACATGCATATAGACCCCATAAAAGATAGAATAGCTACACGACAAAAACTTCCTAACTCCTCTAACAATTTAGCAAATCATTTCTCTAAGGAGATATCTAAGAATAGAATGAATGATTGCTGGAGGGTGTCCAACCCAGAGCAAAAAGATTACACCTATTACTCTGGTAGACATTTGAGTTATTCCAGGATAGATTATGTCTTTACAGATAAAGATACAGTGGCCCTCATTCAATTGCTATTTTGGACAATTGAATAGTGGTCTAAATAAGCACATAACATATTTTTTTTAAGTACGTTTTTACTTAGTAAGCATCTATCTAAAAGCAAGGTTTTCACGAACTAAAAACTTATTTAAAAAATATATGTTATGTGCTTATTTAGAGCACTATTCAATTGGCCAAATCGCAATTGAATGAGGGCCAGTGAGTTTAATTTAAAGTGTTACAATTGGAGATATTACTTGGTCGGACTATGCAATGGTTAGTTTGAGAATAAAGGATACACATGAAAATAGTAATAATAGACAGTGGAAAATGGATGCAATCCTATTGAAGTCAGAGGAACTAGTTAATAAACTCAAATATGAGATTATTTTTTTTCCCTTTTAAATCATAACTCGGTTACTTCAGAAATAACCGTTTGGTGTGCGCATAAGGCCTTTGTTAGAGGTCTGTGTATAGCAAATAGCTCTCATTTAAAAAAAACAAGAGGTAGAGCCTTAACGGATCTTTATATTGACTTGCATAAGCTACAATTAGAAAATAAACTTTCACTGAATAGAAATATAAGCACACAAATTAAACAAATATCACTTCAGATACAACAGATACTCCAACTTCAAATAGACAATATGATATTTAGATCCCAACAGAACCACTACAACTTAGGAAATAAGGTCGGTAAATTCTTAATAGATAGAATTAATAAACAAAGTATTAAACAAAGGATAACTTCCATAAAAGATCATCAAGGTAAGAAGATAACCCACCCCAAGGAAATAGGTAAAGTTTTCGAGTCATACTACAGATCTCTATACAATCTAGAAGAAGGATCCAATTTTTTTAAACCCACAAAGAGGGATATAGATGACTTCTTGAGAAAAATACATTTACCTAAAATAATTGACGAAGACCTGTTAGAATTAAATAGAGAAATTCAAATAAAGGAAGTCGAACAAATAATACTAGAGTTAAAATTAAACAAAGCTCCTGGTCTTGATGGTTTCATAAACTCATACTATAGGGTTTTTATGAAAGAGATTAGTCGGACCCTATGTATTATGTATAATGAGATAAAAAATACATTAAAATTGCCCCCAGAATTGACAGAGGCTAATATTATTAATATTCTTAAGAAGAATAAAGATCCTGAAAACTACTTGAGCTATAGACCCATATCGCTTTTAAACTCTGATACTAAAATCTATGCTAAAATATTGGCTAATAGGTTAAATAAATGTATGTCCAAATTGATACATTTTGACCAGGTAGGGTTTATGAATAATAGACAAGGGCCAGAAAATACCAAGAGATTGCTAAATTTAATGACATATGTTAAAAAAAGAAATACTCCGACAATGTTTATCTCCCTTGATGCCGAAAAGGCTTTTGATAGGGTTAATTGGCTATATATTGAAGCAGTATTGGATAAATTTGGTTTAGAAGAATTTGGGAGTAGTGCGATTATGGCTCTATATAGAAATCCTAGTGCAGTAGTTACAGGCATGGATTTTAGATCAAATAGGTTTAATTTGTTAAATGGGACAAGACAAGGATGTCCCCTGTCCCCATTGATTTTTATTCTATCACTAGAACCCCTAGCAGAATTAATACATACAACAGAATCAATTAAAGGGATCAAAATTGGAAATAACCACAACAAACTGTTAATGTTTGCGGATGATATGGTACTAACACTATCAGAACCGGTTACGTCCTTGGTATCTTTATTTGATATATTAGGAAGGTATAATAAAATTTCTTACTTGAAAATCAATGAATCTAAGTCAGAGACTTTAACATTGGCTTTAAGACAGCGTGAGCTTAATATACTCAAGAGTAAATTTAATATAAATTGGGAAAGTATGGGTATTACACACTTAGGTATTCGTTTTCAGTCAAAAGTCAAAAATACATTAAGAGATAATATTTTAATAGTTCATGAACAAATAAAAAAACATATTGCAGAATGGAAACCAGATTTCTTGTCGTGGTCAGGTCGGATGGCCCTAATTAAAATGATAATTATCCCAAAGATAATGTATGTCTTCAGAAGTATTCCTCAAGTAATCCCCAGATATATCATCAAGTTATTGCAAAGTACAGTGAATAAATATATAAATAATAAGAAAAAACCACGACTGAGTCTAAATATTATAAAACGACAACCAGAAAGAGGAGGCTTAGCAGCCCCCTCTATATCAAATATAAGTAGAGCAATTTTGATAAACCACCTCTTGGGGTGGAATTTAGCCTCTAAAGAATCAAAATGGATTAAAATAGAAAGAGAACTTGTAAGTAATTTTCCCATTGAATTATTACTCTGGCTTCCGAAAATGGAAAATTAAATAGTTGCAAATTGTTTTATGGGAATAAGAACAATGGTTAAAAGGTGGTATAGACAAAGAGATAAATGGTATTTGACTAAATATCCAGCGTTGGTCACTCCTCTGAGTCTATTACAATATAAGTATAAATATAGTGAAGTATTACACTGGGAGTCTGTCGGTGTTAAGATAATTGGGGATCTATTTGATAAGGGAGTGTTTTTATCCCATACAAATCTTCAGGAGAAATTCCCTAGCCTTAAATTGACATGGCTGGGCTATGGGAATATGAAGCGTATTCTGGAAAGATGTGGCTTCCAAGTGGAAGGCCATAGAGAGAGCTTACCTCTGGAAAATCTTATTGTTAAAAAGAATAGTATACATAATATCTCTAAATGTAATGACATCTTTAGTATAAGAGAAGAACATTTTAAAATAAATAAAATGATAAAATGGGAGCAGGACCTCGAAACTACCTGGTCGGAAGAAAAATGGTTTAGAGCTTGTAAATTTGTTAAGGAAAATTCTATAAGCATGTCGTATAGGGAACAATATATTACATTAATTCAGAGATGGCACTTAGCGCCAACCATTATGAATAAGATTAACTCAATAAATTCGGATGAATGCTGGAAAAAATGCGGAGAGACTGGTTCCCTGACACATATGTTGTGGAAATGTCCTAAGATGCAATCCTTCTGGTTTCAATGTATCAACCACATTAGGACAATTACAAAAATACAGTTAAAATTGAACCCAGAAATAATTTTATTTCATATCTTACCCATAATGCCCTCTATCCAATCTGCCATGTTAATAACACATATACTAATGGTATGTAAATGGCAGTTAGTTAAATTATGGAGGTCTAATAAAATACCATTATGGTCAGACATTGAAGTTAGATTAGAATCAGATAAAGTGATGGAGAAAGACCTTATAATGTGTCAGACTAAGAAACGGAAGAAACTTTTAGCAAAATGGTCGATATGGGACGACCACTTTAAGGTAAAAGAGGATGCAAGAGACCGTCCTCTATAGATAAACAACGTTGGCTTACCCTCTGTTTTAGTTAAACTCTGGAAAGTTAAACTCTAGAAATTTTATTGAAAACCCTATATCAGTTATTCTGGGTTAAAATTCTCTTATTCCCCATTCTGATAACTATTATTATGTATTGTATGTAAGTTGTGTATGTATTCTATGTTTTTTATGTCTTGTACATGTAATTTTGTAATAAAAACAAAACAAAAACTAATTACAATCCAATTGATAATTTGAATCACTGAAACTCAGAACAGCGTCAACAAAGTCAAAATACATACTGTACATGAACACTGATAAGTACGTGCAATGTACTAACTATATTCAATGAAACCATTAAGTATTACATTGTAGCTTAAATGTTCCAAGCCACTAAAAACATACAATGAAACCCATAAGTAATTACAATCCAATTAATATTTGCATTCCAGTATCTCAAAGTACATAGATTGAAACTCATACGTACATACAATGAAAGCATAAATTATATTCAATTAAACCAATAATTTTTTAATTTGAAAAAGATGTTCTCTTCTTTAATATGGTTCTTAACAATGTTTTTGTTTTTGTGTGGCGTGCTTTGTCAAGTTTTGTTAAGGACTTTTTTTAATTTTTTAATTTTGATATAGAAGTTATTAGGGGTTCCTCTAAAAAGAGCCCATCAGACGAATAATGTTGTCTTTGGGATGTAACCACTGTAATTTTTTTGTTGTTCTTGAAATACTGGTCCTCAGAAAAGACCCCAAGAGTCATTAAAATTAGTCCTCAACATCACCTTTTTTGTTAGGCTTTTAGGGCCCTATAAAATTCGAGCTGCGTAAATAATAGATGAAAACGCAAGGCCTACATAGTTGAAAAATTAGACCGTTTACAACGCTATTAAATTCCAAGTGCTGCGAGATACGAGCGATGGATGGAATTTCGTACACGTTAGGATTTGCGAATGAGGGACGCTATCTCGGATAACTTTGATTTCCGTGGCCGCGCGTATCAATTAATCAATGAAGGTTTGCTTAGGAAAAGAGCGCGAAATACGTGATACGTAACACTTAACCAGACGGCAGTATGCCTTTAAAAGGGAGCCAAAACAGAAAATAATTGACTGTGCTGGAGCTTTTGCAAGTAGACACACAGGTCTAGGCGTTGGTGGTTTTTTTGTGAGCAAGGAGAGTCAGCGAGAGAGAAGAGGGCATTGTAAGTTTTGATCTTTTGACCTATCAGATAATTTAACCCTTTGTTTACAACACACATAATTACTGATATCTCATAATTCACACACATAGATTAATACGTACACATAGCTACACCTAGTGGTAGGCCACTGCACACCACACCCCCCCCCCCCAAGACCTACACCCCCCCATACAATTACTGAACTACACATAATACTTGCATCTTTTTTTACATCCTAAACCTACACACATATTATATTTATTTATCGTTACTTTATTTTCAGAGGAGGGTAGAGGAGGGGAGGAGGTAAGGCAAGAGAGGCGCGGAGGAGAGTGAGGAGAATATCTGAGGAGAGGAGGAGGATGAGGAGGAGAGGAGGAGGAAGAGGAGGAGGATGGAGAGGAGGAGGAGGAGGGAGAGGAGGAGGAAGAGGAGGAGGAGGGAGAGGAGGAGGAGAGCAAGGAGGAGAGCAGGGGGGCAGGGAAGTTCCCCCAGAGGTAGGAATACCAGTTGAAGGTGCAGAGGGTTAGGGGTCTGATCCCTTGGTGGGAGGTGGGGGGGATGAGGGAGCGGCCCCAGGCAGAGAAGAGGAAGAGCAGGCACCGTCCATAGGGCAACGGGTTGTGGCAAGGCCCTGGGCCCCCAATTATAGCCCAGAGGAGATCCAGGTTCTCCTCAGGGAAATCTGTGCCCACCAGGGGATCATATGTGGTGGGAGAGACATAAATGCCAGCCAGAGGCAGCAGGCCTGGTCCCAAATTGTCAGAGCTGTGTCGGCAGTAGGGGTCACCCATAGGGACGGGAGGTCATTGCGTCATAAGTTTGATGATCTGAAGATGTTTGTCAAAAGCAAGATGGCCAAGGAGGCAGCAGCAGCACGTAGGACTGGTGGTGGCCCCGCGGTCCCTGTTGTATATAAGGAATGGGAGAGGACTGTGATGCGCTTTATCCCTTCTGAATCTGTGGTGGGCATAGCAGGCCAGATGGACACAGATTGCCCTAACACCCTGCAACGTGAGTATCATATCACACACATGGTTGTATGAGATTGTGGGGGGATGGGCTTTCCAAAAGCCTGCAGATAACATGCTGTATGTATGTATAAATAGGCTTGTGTTCTGGCTGTTGTATATAATGAGCTGTATCCCTCTAGAACAGGGGTGGGTAAGGAGGGCCACATACATGCCGGCCTTTCAAGATATCCTTTCTGGGCACAGGTGAGTCAATCAGGATGACTGAAAAGGCGATTGGCGCACCTGTGTGGCCCTCCAGGACCGAACCTGCCCACCCTTGCTCAAGAATTATATGGCCTCCTACACCCCTGCCCACACACAGGGATAATTCACATACAATAGCACTGTAAGCCCTATGGTTGACTAAAGATATATGGGGCGACAATAACCATTTCAGTCCTGGTAGCAAACCTATCATGTTCATAATTTGTATCCCTGATATGTCAATTTCTAATTATATCCAGATTGATTGCAATGGAGCAGGGTGTCCAAAGTCAAACTTGCTGGGCTGCGCACAGGCCTGGATATGTGGATTTTCCTTTATGTGCACAGATGAGTCAATTAGACTTAATGACTTGGAGAATGATATTCTCAGCTGGGTGCAGCATGGCTATCCACAAATGCATGCCTGACTTTGGCCTCCACTGCGATAGAGTAAAAATCTGTCTGTAGGGCATATGTGGATACAGACTCTGTAGCACTGCATGTGTGTCATATACTGTCCTAACCTGGCCCATGTCTTAGCTGCATATTAACAACCATTGCTGGAAACTTGTCAGATTGGTCAGTCTCACACACTGCACAGCAGATCCAGCAGAGCAGGTGTCTGATGCACATGCAGTACACATTCATATGTGGCTCATCTGTGTAACACATGCACCACAGTCACTCACAGGTGACCATGATGTCAATGATATGTAAATGCATAGCTGTCAATTGTGTATGGCAACCAACTAAAATATATGTTTATTCCATTGCAATATCCACAGGTTCAGAAGAGGAGGAGGCAGGAGTGCCTGAAGAGGGCTAGGACATTCAGGAGGGCCCGGGACCATCTACATCACTGGCTCATGAGGAGCGGGAAGTGATGCCCGGGACCTCAACATCTAGCCAGCCATCATCCTATGCTGCCCCCTACCATGAAACACCTGGCCATTCGTCGTGGCCACCTCAGGGCCTGCACCAGCCACATTATGCTGTGCCTCCCTCAGCGGCTCCACCCTCAGCGGCTCCATCCTTCAGGGCTCCACCCTCATCCTGGGCTCCACCCTCCTGGGCACCACCCTCATCCTGGGCTCCACCCTCATCCTGGGCTCCACCCTCCGCAGCGGCAGGAGGAAGTGCTCCAGCAGGAGAAAGTGCTCCACCCGCGGCGGCACGAGGAAGTGCTCCGCCCCGGCGGCAGTAGGAAGTGCTCCGCCCGCGGTGGCAGGAGGAAGTGCTTCGCCCGCGACGGCAGGAGGAAGTGCTCCGCCCGCGACGGCGGCGGAGTCGCCGGCCGCAGCCGCTGAGTCGCCATCTCCATCTGCAAGACAAACACCTCCAGACCCTCTGCCACCGGTCTACGCACAATTGTGTGATATAATGGCGCACTTTCGCCAAGAGGACCAGGCCCAACAGCAGAGAGCAGAGCGAATGCTTCAAATTAGTGAGAGGCAGTTGAGCATAAGCAGTGCCATCCTGGCTGGCAACCGGGTAATACAGGCAACCACCCAAGGTATATATGCTGAGATGAGGAGGCACAACCAAAGGATGGAGAGATATGAGGAACGCGCGAGTAGAGAGAGCCGCGCGTTATTGCGTCAACTCCGACGCCAGCCCATACCTCTCCAGCCTTCGGTTGAACAACCGCAACCGGAGATGTCTGCCTCCTCATCTCAGACATCCCCCACCCATGAACCCCAGCCACCTACTGTAGTGGCACCCCCTGCTCCCACACCACGTCGTAGAAGAGGGAGACGGTCCGCGGGCACGGACGGTGGGGGCCCGCTAACTCAGAGTAGGAGATGTTATAGATGTTGACATACTATTGTCTGGCTACAGAGTGTTTACATGTCTGGTTATGTTTAACATTTCAACAATTGATGTTCAATGTGGATTGACCTTGAGATTAAATGCTGTATTTAATCATAATATTGTTATGATTGATACATTGTTTTTGTTTTTGTAGGTGTTAATAGCCAAATCTCACAACTATGAAGACATTTTCTTCATCTTCGAGCAGTACAATACCATCATGTGAGTAAACACTCAACCCAGTTCCCAACGGGCATTCTATTAGTGTTATTCACCAGTGCAGATGGCTCGGAAATGCAATATATGACTACATATCTTTTCACTAATTAACATTAATGTGTGATTTTCCATCATAATGATCAGTGTCCCGGCTGTAGAGTTGCACAGTCCCATTACTATCTGCTAATCCAAACCAGCAATTCCACATAAGTTTTTGTAGCATTCCATCCCGTTAACATTATGAAATTGGATTCATTTATTTCATGTCATCCAAACCAAACTGCCAATTTCCTTGGTTTGACATCATGATCAATGTGCATGTGTTTAGGGGTAATGTGAACAGTGTAATCTGTCTGGCCTTGATACCACCCATATAGAAGGGAGATGTGATATCAGCATGGCACAACTATTCCATATAGATAGTGATAGTACATTTTGCTGAAGGATTGTGTTCACAGTGAAGCATGCCTTGTCGTATTCCACATTCTCAGCATATTCCTCAAGGCTGACAGAACAGGATAGAATCAATATGGTTATTACTGCTCAGAGATGATGTTCATGTTAGTTGGTTTATAGTAGTGTCAAGAGCAAAAACAATGTACTATAATAACAGCTTATGATTGTTCTAACACCTCCTCTCTCTGTTTTCCAGATTCACATCATCTATTGACCAATCATCAGTAATGTATGCGAACACACTGTGTGTGGAATCGCTTAGTATCACATGATCCATGTTTTATAGTTTCTGTTTATTCTGGCAACCATATGGTTGTTGTATGCGCATTAATGGTTATGTTGATTAAATGTCATGTTATATGCTGTTGGTTACTGTGGGGTTCTGACCACATGTGACCCTTGTAGATGCTATGCATTACCCTCATGATGTTGTCTGTTTCCTCTACAGATGTCCTAAGATTTGCCACAGCCCCTTGCCATACTAGGATCTATTCACAACGCACACATGATATTAATGCACAGTCTTGTCCATTGCTATTTGTGCTCTGTGTATGAAATTAAGTATGATTATGTTATACTGTTATCACTGTTTCTGTGTTTGTACCATATCATGCTTTCTAGTTGACAGAATACAGATAGAATGAAGTGTCATTGTTCAATACATATATCTGTGTGTGTTTACAGAGATACATATGCTACATTAATCTGTACTTTGCCAATATAGATGTAGGTGACAGCCCGAGGGGCGTGAATTCTGAAATCATGTCTATAGACATGCAGGGTTGTATATAATGACTTGAAGGGCTCAACTTGAATGATATGAATCTACATTCATGATTATGTAGTAATGTAAACGCAGATTGAACAGAATAGTTACACCCCTAACTGATGGTGATGAGCACATCTGACTTTCAGGGTAATGTACTTGTTACATGGTAAATATCCAGGATTACACAAACATTGAGTGAAAAAAGAGGTTTAATTGTTCACAAAGCCACACAGTGACAAATTACCACAGGCCTGCTCAGTATCATGGTGGAGGTGGGTAGGATACAGAGTTCCAGTAACACACGGAAATAGGGACAGAATGCAGGCAGGGGGGATGACATTGGTATAGATGATCAGTTGAGGGGGGGATATACAGTGCATCATTCAACATGAGGCAATATCAGTTAAATCATTAAATATATCAGGATAACATTCAATATTCAAATCCAACAATACAGAAGGAGATATGCTCATGGGGAGAAGTAATCTGTAGTCTTGTGTGTGTGCGCAACACACACTCCTATGCAACTGCAGAGGTAGAAGTGCTCAATCAGTCAATGTTAGAACCCCCATAGGTCATGTCACTGGAAATGGCACTATGAGAGAAGACTCTACATACCTAAGTTTGGACACTCAGATGGGAACCTGACCAGGACCATATCAGTGTGTTCAAACTAATTTCATGTGTTAGCAGAACTCACAACAAACTGGCAAGTTTGAGGTGTATTCATCACATACTGTACCAATATATGTTGCTCATTTCATACATACGTCTTCACTGTTCTTTCCCTACATATGAAACGAGCTACTCATCTGGCTAATGATGTAGGAATATCACATAGATTACACATTAATGCATCTTTGGAGAGCCAAATGTGGTGTTTTACCTTGGACGCAGTCCCAAGCTCATCCACGAGGTGATTTGATCCACTAGGACACCTATCTGATGTATTCTGGAAAGAGATAGGTCGATATTAATAAAGTGATTGATGTGTTATTTGTGTCCTTCAGCATACGTGGCCATATTATGACACAATTACTCACTATGTAGTTCACATTGATGTAGCAGTTCTGTTGCTGGTCTTGTTTTTCCATGTCTAGGTTGTTGAAAGAAGAGTTGACACACGACAGCAGCTCTGTAAGGTTAATATGATGTGAGGATTACAGTCACAAATTAGACAAAGTATGTGTTCTATTCGTATTGGATATCTCTTATTAATAAGAAGTCATTGCCGGTTAGTGAGTTATGCCATGTTGCTACAGGGTGAAAAAATCTGGATTTCGGCATGGTCTCATGTAAACAAGTCTAAAAGGCTGTGTCTGGATATATTTCAGTAGTAGTTACTTCTCCAGCCAGTCAGCAGCAGCCACCATGTTGGGTTTGGCTGGTGATCCATATTTGATCCTACTGAATAAACTCTAATCATGAGGAAATAACCAGAGGACTCTGCTGTGTGTTATTGTGACTGGTTCTTGATCTCCAAAGTATGTGTGTATGGTATTTATGTGAACAATACTGGTCCGTAGTGTTTGTAGGTAACTTTGAAAAGGGATTGGGTATATTTTTACATTAAAAAACAAACAGGCATTAGGGGCTATCTTGGATAAATAGAGAGGGAGTATTGATCCAGGGATGAATACGATCACCAGTATCTGGGGTCAGGAAGGAATGTTATATTTTTCTTCCCTGTGTAGACAATTGGCAAAGTTTCACTTATTTTTTTTCTGTTTGCCTTCCTCTGGATCAATTAACAATAAATCTGCGTATTGAAGATCATAGATCTATAGAGGTTGAACTTGATGGACTAAAGTCTTTTTTCAATCTAAATTACTAGATAACAATGTAACGTGGGGCATATATACATTGACATAGTGGGATATATAATCCACTCAAATTATCTATGCCATTAATGTTTAGAACCGTCAGTACTTAAGATGTGTATGGGAATGTGTGCTTACTTACCTGTAACTGATCATGTGGCTTGTTCCAGTGTACAAACATCGACAACGTCAGGGAACTCTCCTCTACTGTGGACTGGTTGGAATTCTGTATGACAAGGGCGATGGATCAAGGTGGATTTGGGAGTTAGGCATAATCTAGATACATTAGACTGTATTCCATGCATATTGGGTATGTACTTATATGTGAAGTACTCACGAATGAGGCGGGTCCGTTGTTGTGACCCCTGCAGATTATCCACTTCAGGGGGAGGTAAAGGCATTTCCTCCCCATGTAGTGGAGCCGCATCAATGTCCCCCAGACAGTTGGCCTGTACTGCTATATTGTGCAGACAGCAGCAGGCAATGATGATACGACAAACTTTCTGGGGCTTGTATTGTAGAGCACCCCCAGTGGAATGTAAACATCTGAAACGCATCTTTAGTACACCAAAGGTGCGCGCAATTACATTACAGCAGGTTTTATGCACAATATTATATCGCACCTCTGCGCGGGTCTGGGGATTGCTTACAGGGGTCAACAACCACGACAAACACCCATATCCTGCATCACCTGGTGGAAATAAAATGTGACATGTTGATATGAATAGAATGTTGTGATGTTTGACAAAGCATATGCCCAAATATCGTCATCATGACCTATTAACACATCCCTGTGGCTAATACATAGTTAAAGATATATGTAAGGGAGATGGATCATGGATGCATCTGATACAGGATAATTAGTAGTGTATTAACACATGTATTCTATATGAAGCTTCAGTTCAATTACAATGTGATTTCAACAAATGTCAAATCCAGATAGTCACACCCGCAGGATGCTTACATGAGGCGGAGATACAAGGGAAATACAACAGGGTACATATTGCGACCCTTCTGGTAGAGAGCACAGGAAGTCACTGTTGCAGTTCTTGTACCGAGCACATGCCAGAAGTCTGAGGAGAAGCGTGATCGTGTATTATTGTGAATGTAAATGTGATGCTAATTCAGGTGGAATTTCCCAGGGGCGTACACGATCAAACGCAAATGCCAAAAGACCTTGGAGATTTTGATAACTTCAAGGTAAGCTAATTCATGTTTATTCAGGGATATATTTATGCAAGAAAAAGTTTTCCAAACACTATTAATTCTCCTCTATCAGATGAATTCGGAAGCCATCTCACTTACATAGATCTTACAATAACACACAACACGTTATGTAGGCAAGAGATGTCCATGTCACAGGATACAAGGGAATGCATCAGAACATATACCTAATGATTAATCAATTGTGGTTTTTGTCATATGTTGTTGTGAACTGCATACTGTTTGGCCAAGCTAACACAGGGTTATGGCCAGCAATGAGCTATTATGTTCTGGCTTTGGTAGTATTACTCTGTAATGCACATGTGAACATCAGAGCAATAGAGGGAAACATGATGTACCGTATGTGTTATTGTATCCAGTCATAGTAAGATATGGTTGACTGCCATTACTAATGTGTACTCACCCAGTAGCCATCCGGACGGAAATCTGCCGGACTCAAATATGTCACATATGCCGGATGCACGCAGGATATAGGCGGCGTGAGCACTTCCCGGGAAGCCTGCATACACACCTTGTATGCGCATGTTCGCATCGCAAACAACCTGTACATTGATTGAATGATAATGCTTACGATTTCTGTACAGCGCTTCTTGCTCTCTAGGAGGTATCAGTGCCACATGTGTACAATCAATAGCACCGAGCACATTGGGGACACCTCCTAATTGGAAGAAATCGAACTTCACCTTCGAGATCTCTTCAGCAGTGTTAGGGTAACTAATATATCTGGCAGCTTTCCAACCAATAGCACGGAGGAATGCACTCAGACAAATGGAGAGGCTTGGCTGAGGGTGTTCTGAAAGCTACCAGAGGCAAGGAGGTGTATTGCAACTAACATCCGTGTCATTCCTGGGATGGCTCTATTGGCCCATGAGCGAGGCTCAAGGTCCGCTCTCAGAACCTCATAGAGCTCCACAAGACTGGCACGGGTCAGCCGAAAACGCTCATACACCTCCCCATCAGTTAACCCCTCTAATGTGAGTCTCTCCCCGTACACATTTGGTGCCCTTCGCCTCCTCACAGGCTCCTTGACAGGCTCCTGGACAGGTTCCTGGACAGGCTCCCCCCCTTCTGCCTGAGCCACCACATCCTGTACTTCTCCCCCCAACAGCTGATCACAGACATCACTCCCTGTCTGCAGGTGGCCCTATATCCCTCTGTCCCTGTGCTACGGGAGCTCTCTCTCCTCCCTGATCCACCCCCACGATACTAGGCATGGCCTGGGGTAATTCCCTTGCCTGGCTTGGTTCTGCCCCAGCATGGATCACATCACCACTCACACCCTCATTCACTCCCAGACACTCCTCTCTGCCACTCCCCATCACCCCCTCAATCACACACTTAGCTTCCGGGTCTTCATACTGTGCTATGTGATACGCACAAAAGCATCTCAACCTCATCCGCCCACTCAGACTGTCCAGCATCCCTCTCACATGATCATACATGCTGTTTAAGACATGCTGATGACTTGTTGGGGATGGGGTTATATAGCTTGTTTGCCATTGGTCACCTGTGGATTTTTACGTGGCATTCCAGCTGATGATTTTACGTCAAGAAGCCTCTCAGCCAGTTACATACGTACTTGGCCGCATGTAATTGGCTGTCCCAACACGGACTGCCCAGTGCGTATGTAATTGGCTGAGAGTCCCAACACGGGCTGCCAAGTGCGTATGTAATTGGCTCAGAGGATTTTGGCAGGCCAACGCGGCAATGGCGATGGCGCAAAAACCCGCCAAAAGCCTCTCAGACAATTACATACGCACTTGGCGGCCTGACACAATAAGTGCATATGTAATTGGCTGAGTCTGTTGGCTCGCTCGCAAGCTGATAAGGGGACATCCTAGCGAGACACACCTCTCAACCAATCATGTACGAGCTAAGAATTTGATTGACAGTAGGAGCTTATAAATGTGAATGACACAAACCCATGCGCTGACTGTGTTGTAAGAGCCATTGGAGTTAGCATGCAGTTCCACGAGCAGGTGGGAGAGAGTTGGAGTTGGGAGATTAGTGGTTTGGGGAGAGGTAGATTACTTTTTTTGTCTTGTTTCTTGTTTACTTCCTAAGTACTTACATTTAAGAAATACACATATTTACAGATTTCACATATTTGCAAGACACATAGATTAAATAACACACATAGAGACATATATATATAGTTAGGACACACACCCCACACACCCATCCCCCCCACCACACCCCATCCCCCAACACCCCCCTCCCCCAACACACCCCATCCCCAGCACTTATTAAATACACATAGCACACAAATATTTTCTTTCCAACAGACATTGCAGTAAGACTTTTATTTCTTTATTGTTATTTTGATGTGTAGGCGCACTATTTTTGATTGTTTTGTATTCTATTACTAGCATATTTACACGTAAGAGTTACACATATTTACACATTACACATATTTGCCTGACACATAGATTAAAGACACATAGAGACATACATAGCGTTAGGACACCCCCCCCCCCCAACCTTTGCACCGCATCCCCCAACAGTTATTGAAAACACATAGAACATCCACTTTTTTTTCATCACCTATATAACAGTTATACTTATTTTGAGTTATCCTTATTTATTTATAATTTGAGCATGGAGGGAGGAGATAGGTGGAGAGAGGAGGAGAGGAGCGGAGAGTGAGGAGAGTGGAGGGTGGAGGAGAGGTGGAGGAGTGGTCCCCGGAGGGGGTGGAGGAGTGGTCCCCGGAGGGGGTGGAGGGGCGGTCCCCAGAGGAGGAGGTGGAGGAGTGGTCCCCGGAGGGGGAGGGGGAGCGGTCCCCAGAGGAGGAGGAGTGGTCCCCGGAGGGGAAGCTGTCCCCAGAGGGGGGGGGGGGGGGGGAGGAGGAGGGAGACATAGGCACTACTAGAGGAGGGACAGAGGGGAAGGGGACTGATCCCAGTGGGCAGGGTCGTTTGGGGAAGGGACAGGCCTCAGGAAAAGTTCAGGGAGGCCAGGGTCCCCGAGCACAGTGGAGAGAGCAAGGGGCTATTGGCAAGGGCAGGCGCAGGGCCCGTAATTATACGCCCCAGGAGAATATGGTCCGTCCTTGGTGCGATCTGTGACCGGCCCGTCATCCTTGTTACAAGGGAAGCGAAGCCTGGGCCTAAGGCTCAGGCTTGGAAGGAGGTAGTGGAATTGATGAAGGAGGTGTCCACGGTGCCTAGGGGCTTGAGGTCCTTAAAGCACCGATATGTGGATATCAGGGCCACAGTGAAGAGGTAGATGGCCAGAGAAGCAGAGGGACACAGTGTGACCTATAAGGATTGGGAGAGGATCGCAAGGGACCTTCTGAGACCATCGCCCGCAACTGGAGCTTCATCCCCGGTGGCCCAGCAGGACCCAGCCTCTAGTTCAGGTGAATATCACATACACCAACATGCCACCACATGCACATCACACACACTACACATGTACATGGTGACCAACAAGGACACTGACATGTCAGCTCCATGGAATTAACAAGGGATAGATGGAAGTGTTATTAAATTCATGAAGCTGACAAATCACTGTCATTCCTGGCCACCCCAAGAGTAATCAAGCAATAGAGTCCATGTACTGGTGTGCCCAATGCAGCCTATGCAGTTACAGACTGCAGAAGAAATACAGACAGCGTTAGGAGCCAGGAGAGGTCAAGACAAGAAACCAAAGAATAGATCAAATCTAGCAAATTATAGCTAATCTGAGTTGCAATTAGGAGAATCATCCATGTTCAGGCCTAGATGTCAGATAGTTAGGAGTGAAAACATATCAATGTATTAATCAGCATACTAATGACATGTACCTCTCTTTTCTCTATTTCAGCATCCAGTAGGAGGTCTGGGTCCAGTGATGAGCCAGGATCAGGGCCGTCAGTCCCCGCCCCGCAGGAGACCGCTCAGGGGGCTGAGACTACAGGCTCATCGGAGGGCCCTGGCTCATCGGAGGGGGAGCTTGTGGTTGTTGACAGCCCCCCTGTACAGAGCCCGACTGTCCCCCTCCTCCAAAGACTTGCCATCTCGCCGGGGCCCTCACAAGTGGTTGACTTTTCCACAGCTCCTCCTTCCCCACACACTGAGCCACCGGGGACCCCAACATCACAGCCCCTGTCTACAGCGGGTCCCAGATCCTCCCCACTCTCTCCCTGCCATCTTCCCACCCGGCCCTGCCAGCAAGCCCCCAGCCCCCACCACCAACGACCGAGGCTGCGCTGCCGGAGTTGTTGGCCCTCGTGAGGAGGACGGCTCCTGACATCTCCGGCATGAGGCGCAGCCTGGACCGGCGCTTTAGGGAGGAGAGGAGGCATCATCAGATGATGGAGCAGCACATGGTCAGTCTGCTGGGAACGGGGCAGGTCACCAGCCAACAGCAGCCTGGCCCCTCCTCTCCTTCCACCATGCCTCCGCCGCCACCACCACCCGTGGTGCCACTACCTCCTCCCGCTCCCCCACCACCAACGGGGAGACGGCGTCCGGCCGCGGATGATGCAGGTCCTGTGCCCAGGCGGAGGAGGACATAGGGGCTGTGGAAATAATTGTGCCTTCTCAACAGCACTCCTCAGTGACAATCTATTGGTCACAATGCTGACCTAATCTAGCCTGGTGGTGATATTTTGTATGCAGATGGCTACCTCCCATCACATGGTCCATGATCCTCTTCTCTGTGGACACGTAGGGTTCGGTTGAACATGCCACCAATTGATGGTCACTGTGGAATGCTGTTGGGAAGGGATGCTGCAGTCCCCCTTTTTTTAGGCCCTTAGGTTTTCTCTTTGTTTTTCTTTCCATTTTGTTTTGTTTTAGGTACAATTCAGGTCCATGAAGGCATCTCCTGCATCTGCAAGCATTGTGGAGGAATTATATGAGGCGTAAGGTTTTCCCAGTGCCTCTCAGGTAGACATTACTTCAATGACAGCCCCCTCCTTAACATGTAGCTCCCACAATCTTTAAGCTATCATATTGCCAGATATCTCAGACATGATTATTGCTAGCTGAAATGTAGACTAATACAGCTATGGCGGTGGACTTGCAAAGTCTCACAATGGCATGTTAATGACAGCCAGCATTAATATATGCACTAATAAAGCATGTGATCCTGACCTCAGTATCGGTCTGAGAACAGATCTTTGGGACTGATGTAAGAAACATTGAATGTGGCTGCTGACCTTTGTGTCCTGTCCATATTAATGGGTATTTGCCCATATTACTCATTATCCAGAGACCTAGCTAATAGTTAGTAATGCTTGCAGATGGGAATCAGGTGAGTTGGTATATTGGTACAGTATTTAGCACTTTACTGTACCTGCATTGTCATTAGTTTTTTCCATCGCCTTTTTTTTTTTTTTGACCATTTATTTTTGTGGGCAATTTCGCACACCACACTGTATGAGTGAAACTGGATTGGATTACACAGTCCAGAGGTTGAATTATTTGTTCCATTGAGCAGATACAGACAAGTTGTAAGTGCCATGCACTGTAATGGTTTCTTCAGTTAAATGGAGTGATTTGTGATGATCCTTTTTCTCATCATATTCCGGTTGCAGCGGTGTACTGACCGCATGTGACCCTGGTAGGTGCTTATTCTAGACTATTAGATTGACCCCTGTAGGTATCCCCTTTGTTTTATCTAGCCCCTTGCTCTCTCGGGACCCGCCCACACCACACCCATGATATCAATGCACAGTCTTGACCACTGCTGATTGTGGTCTGTGTCCAAAAATAAAGTTTTGTTATACCGTTATGTGAATGCAAAGTCTTGACCACTGCTGATTGTGGTCTGTGTCCAAAAATAAAGTTTTGTTATACCGTTATGTGAATGCACAGTCTTGACCACTGCTGATTGTGGTCTGTGTCCAAAAATAAAGCTGTGTTATACTGTTCTCACCATGTCGGTGTGCTTTCAATGGTTGGGGTTATGGAACATCCACATGCATCACATTACTATAGCTGTAAACTAATGAGCACTAGTTAACCTGCATTAGATCCATACATACTAAGAGGAATAATAGTCCTAATAGCATTAGATATCATATAATACATCTAATAGATCTACAATCTAGGCATAATAAAGGGTTAATGCACAGGCCAAGTCCAATTAGCGATACTGTGGAGTAGGAACATTCCCCTGAGGGCCTAACAGGATAATGATAGGTGATACTGCAGTGGCTTGTCAGTTCCTTCTCCAGTGATTTGGGATTTGTCCGTCCACTCTGCTTTCACCCGCACTTCCCCAACATCGCTTAGCAATCGAAACTAATGTAAATTGATGAAAAGCAGAACATAATGGGAGGTCACCAAATGGGAATGAATGGACATCTTGGCACATGGCCACCAGCAATGGCGTGGGACTTCCTTGGATAAGAGTAGTGCCGATTACCCCTGATGGAGGTGAGTTGGCTGGTGCTCAATGTGCCTCTGCAAACCCTCTGTGTGTGTTTGCTGCCCTTCCTGATGGGTTACTGGGGGTATGTTCCCATGGTCACCTTGTGGTTTGATAAGTGATGGGGCTTGGAAGCTATGAGCTATACCATTAAGGGCCATTGTGGGTGTGAGAGTGAAAGCAGAGTGGATGGCCAAATCCCAAACCACTGGAGAAGGAACTGACAATCCACTCCAGTATCCCCAGCATACAAACCTTGTAAGAAAGCAGTGACAGAGGGTCCCAGACAGTCAGACACGACCGAAAGACCAAACAAGAGATATTGTGTACTTCAATGAAGCTGTGAGCTATACCATTAAGGGCCATTGTGGGTGGAAGAGTGAAAGCAGAGTGGACGGCCAAATCCCAAATCCCAAACTACTGGAGAAGGAACTGACAATCCACTCCAGTATCACCAGCATACAAACCTTGTAAGAAAGCAGTGACAGAGGGTCACAGACAGTCAGACACGACCGAAAGACTGAACAGGACATATTCACATGCTCCCTGTGTACTTGATATACGTCATGTGGCAGTGTAATGTGCCACATATTTATGTTTCCAAATGTAGATGTGATGAGCAACATGTATACAAAATAACAGGGTTAATATGGCATTATTTTGATGTTTTGTGTTTTTATGTAATCAGGTAGTGTGTCTTTAATTGCTTTATGTAAGCTGCAGCATGGCTTTTCATTCCAAATGTATCAACTAATTGGTTGTATAATGCATTTACTTTGGTGGGGGAGTGGAGGCGATTGTTCAATCAATTGTAATGGCCTTTCATGCTTTCCCTCTGTTAAACTGTCACTTTTACAGTTTAAATTGTCTGTACGTAATGCGTAAACCATTTTGCTGGTGTATTTTGTGCACGTAGCGATTTTGCGAGATACAAGCGTCTACGCAAATAATTCTTGTCCACTACTTACTACATAGCACTTTTCGGAGGCAAATCTCGGAAAATTACGCAAATCAATCGCAAGTCAACCGCAAGTCGAATCGTAGTACGTAAATCGCGCTTCGATGCGCATGTGCGAGATACGATTCCATACGCAGCTCGAATTTAATAGGGCCCTCGATCATCATCTAATAATTCACCTTGACTTTCATTTTTTTTAAATGAAAACTTTAGTTTCTTCTTTGTTTTTGCATCTTGAAAATGCCACATATAGTTTTCCATGGGCAAATACTGGTTCATGTAAAACAAGGCCAACAGAGTTGAAAGTTTGTCCTTGTGATTTATTGATGGTCATAGCAAATGCCATGATAATGGGAAATTGTCTCCTTTGAAGTACAAAAGGCAAACTAGTTTCACTTGGAGGCAAATCAATTCTTGGTATGAAAACTGGTTCACCTTTATGGGTACCATTCAGAATTTACGCATGTATGAAATCCTGAACAATTAATCTGGTCCCATTACAAAGTCCTTTTTTTGGGTTCATATTTCTCAATAGCATGACAATGGCTCCCTTTTTAAGTTGCAAAACATTGGGTGGCATACCAGATGGTGTTAATGAATTTATAAATTCAGTAATAAAATTTGATTCACTCTGTTTATCATCAGCCAGAACTGAATCTGCACTGTAATCATTTTTTTGAGTGTCATCTATTCATTTTAATATGTCGTTATTGAGATCCAAAGCATCTTTATTTTTGGATGTTAATATTACTTTCTGTGCAAGCTCAGAATAATGTTCAGTAGTTATTCCATTTGGGAATACAGCTGATACGAGTGAATCTTTGCAAATCATTTGTGCTGGGATTTCCACAGTATCATCCGGGATCGTTATTTTGTCAGTTTTACCTTCACCAATTTTAATTAGCCAATCATTGAAATCATTTTGGCCTTCAGATCTCATATTTTTTTTCTAATCTAAGGTGTGTAAATTCCTTCCATAGTGGACTTAACTTTATACATGTTTCCACAATGTCTGTGCGATTTCCACAAACACCACAGGTAATGTTTGTCTGAAATCTCCACCTAATAATATGACTTTTCCACCAAAAGGCAAATCATTACCAATGACTTCACGCAATAAACGATCAGTACATTGCAGAGCATGGCACGACATCATAGTGGCTTCATCTATGATAATTAATTTGGATTTCTTACATTTATTTGCTTGAGATGATTCAATTCTAATATCAGACACTGATGTTTCCAAAATTGGAGCTGGAAGCTTAAATACACTATGTACTGTTCTGCCACCTTCTAACAATAGTGCAGCAATTCCAGTGGTTGCAAAGGGCGGTGCTATTTCCCCTTTAGCTCTAATTGAACTCATCAACAAATTATAGAGATAAGTTTTTCCAGATCCACCGGGTCCATCTAGATAAAAATAACGATCTTTGAGCAAGTCATCATCTAGTGCTTGTTGTATTGCATTGAAAGCATGTATTTGCAAATCATTTAAAGTGGTAATTTTTTCTTCTGTTTTTTGTTTTTACACATCAGTGTCATAATCCTCAAAGTTTACATCATCTATAATTCTGGGATCTGGGAGATTAAAATTGCACAACTTAATCCATGACATAGAAAGATTTGTTGAATTTGCATTAATGGTTTTAATTCAGCAATGGCCTTGTTATACACATATGTATTTTAAATGTTTCCCACAAAGCTAAAGAATTAGGAACATTGCAAAATATGCAAATGCATGCAAATTGGTTCCTCATCTGCCATGGCATTTTAGATTTTGCTGTTTCTTGTAGACATCTCTCCCATTCTGTCTCATCAGCAAGGAAATTTCTATGTCTGGCAGCTAATTGAAATGTCTCATAAAGTGTGTCCTTGACAGTTCTCAAGTCTTCAAAACTTTGTGCACCAGGAACATTTAAAAGTAGTATACGTGAAGCAGAAACATTCAATGTGTCTTGGACTTACTGTATACGTTCTTGTATTAATTTTATTTCCACCTGTTTACGAAAACGTAATGATACTAGCGAATTGCCCGTCAAAAAAGGACGGTCATAAAATTGAAAGGCAGGTAATGATGTTTGCCACACAATGTAAGTCTTTTGGTCCTCTGAGTAGCTTCGGTGCTCATTGCGAGCCTCTCCCCTCAAGTATTTTTGGTCGTCTGAGTACCTTCGGTGCTCTTTGTGGCCCTCTCCCCTCATGTACTTTTGCTCCTCTGAACACCCCCAGCGCTCATTGCGAGCCTCTCCCCTGCTCTTTTTTTTAACTTTACCTATTTGTAATTAATATATACAGCAATCAATATCCTGAAGAGCTAACAATCTGTTTTGATTTTCCTGCAGCATACAATGTACAGTTGGAGTGTTGCTGCCCTGAGGAGAAAGTGTAATGAATGTCCCAACTGTGCATTAGAAATAGGCTGTGTGCACAAGGGCAAACCATTGGTTTAGTTGTGTAAAGTGCCATTTTAGAATGGTAATGTTATGAGTTGCAAGTTAGTGTTGTGAAATGGCTGCGATTGTCTATGTGTTACTCGGGTCTGGAGCATTTTCCGTAATTACTAATAGGGTATTTTGTACCTCGTACGTTCATGGGTAAAAGTCTTATGTGCCCGGCGGTGTTTTGCATGGTTAGGGATCTTGTATCCTTGTTTTGGGGGGGTTTTGTCCGTCATTTTTATTTTTCTCTTAGGCGATTTTC
>CM050164.1:69903997-70213997 GCA_027410445.1 Discoglossus pictus | reverse complement strand
CACTTATGTACGAACATAGAAAATCTATATATGTACTTTAAACCTCTTCTACTTGACCATCATGGATAATTTTCCCTATGTGGAGTGGGAGCTACAGAATTAGATGAATATGAACACACACACATTTATACACATATATCCCACCTCGCTAGTCCTGAAAGGACCTTAAAGGTCCATAAAGGACCCACGCTAAATACAAATTTTGTATAAACTATACGTTTTTTATTTTCTGTAGTTTTTATTATTTTGTGTAATTAGGTGGGTTTATTTATTTTATGTAATGCTTTTTTTTTTGTAATTAGGTATTTTTTTATTTTCTGTAATTATTTTCTGTAATCTGTTTTTTAATGTTTGTTATTAGTGGGGTGTTAGGGATTTTATTAGGGGGTTGGGTAGGTAGTGCAGGGGTTAATAGGGTAGGGTAGGAAAGGGTTTATAGGATAGGGGATTTCTGGGTACATTTGAGGGTAAATAGTTAGGGTTAAATAGGCCCAGTTAGGGTTAAATAGGGCTTGATAGGGATAACTAGATCTAGATAGGGTTAAGTGGTTAGTGATAGGGCTACTTAGGTATGGTGAGGGTTAAATAGAGTTAATTAGTTAGAGGGGGTTAATTAGAGGAGGGTTAATTGGTTGGGGGGGTTCATTGATTAGAGGGGGAGTTAATTAATTAGAGGGTGGTAAATAAAATGGTTTAGGGTAGGATAGAGGTTTAAAATGTAGTGTAGGGGTTAATAATGTAGGAAAGGGGTTTATAGGGTAGGATAGGGGTTAATAATGTAAGGTAGGGGTTAATAGGGTAGGGGTTTATTTTGTACAGTTTGGGGTGTATAGGTATAGTTAGGGTTAATTGGGTATAGTTAGGGTTAATAGTGTAGTGTAGCGTAGTGCTTAGACTTTGTGTCATGACGGGTCCTGGAGGACCCTCATGGCACTTATAGTGTTAATATAGGAGTTAATAGTGTCCTATATGGGTCTATATAGACCCCCTATTGGACTGATGGGGTTAATTATAGTCTCATGAGGGTCTATATAGACCCACATGAGTGATGGGTTTAATTTTAGGTGCCGGGGATAATTTTTTTATTTAGCGCAAGTCTTTTAAGGACCTTTAAGGTCCTTTCAGGACCCACAAGGTGGTAAATTTGACTTTTAAATGCAGATCGGGACCCCTGCTGCAAAGGTTAATGTAGGGGTACTGCAGGGGTCCCGTTGGGGACCCCCATCATTTGGGGTGATAAATTTTAGGTGCCGCAGGGGTACTTACAGCTTTGAGTTAACTAATGGTGTGCCGTGGACCCTTTAAGGACCCGGGGCAAGAAGTTTAAACTTTTAAATGCTGCAGGGGTCCCGATTGGTACCTCTGCAGCAATGGGATGATGTGGGGGAAAAAGAGAATGGGTTTGGTGGCTCTAAGTGTACAACTATTGTAATGAACTGTTCACAGGGTGCCACTTAGGGTCAAAAACATATATAGAAAACTTGAAAGAGAAAAGTTCCCTTTTATAGTGCACACTAGTGATGTCGCGAACATTAAATTTTCGGTTTGCGAACCGCGAACGCGAATTCCATCAAACGTTTGCGAACGGGCGAACATCAGCGAACCGCCATAGACTTCAATGGGCAGGCGAATTTCAAAGCCCACAGGGACTCTTTCTGGCCACAATAGTGATGGGAAAGTTGTTTCAAGGGGACTAACACCTGGACTGTGGCATGCCGGAGGGGGATCCATGGCAAAACTCCCACAGAAAATTACATAGTTGATGCAGAGTCTGCTTTTAAGCCATAAAGGGCATAAATCATCTAACATTCCTAAATTGTTTGGAATAACATGCTTTAAAACATCAGGTATGATGTTGTATCGATCAGGTAGTGTAATGGTTACACCCGCTTCACAGTAACAGACCAATCTCCCCGTTTAATGCACCGCAAACAACCGCAAACAGTCCCTTTGCACAACCGCAAACACCCCATTTGCACAAGGTTGGATACCAAGCTAGCCATGTCCCGTTCCTTCTCCTCACTGATGTCATTGAATGTCTCTTCCTCCACCCAGCCATCAAGGGTCCCCGAAAGGTGACAACAAGCCCCCTGGGACGCCTGCTGTGTTTGGTCTTCCACCTCCTCAAAGCCACCTTCCTCCTCTGACTCCTCTTCCACTGCCCAGCATGGAAGATTATACACAAGTCAGAGTCTGGGGGCTTCAACTGCCCAGCATGGAAGATTATACACAGGTCAGAGTCTGGGGGCTTCCACTGCACATCATGGAAGATTATACACAGGTCAGAGTCTGGGGGCTTCCACTGCCCAGCATGGAATATTATACACAGGTCAGAGTCTGGGGGCTTCCACTGTCCAACATGGAATATTATACACAGGTCAGAGTCTGGGGGCTTCCACTGCCCAGCATGGAATATTATACACAGGTCAGAGTCTGGGGCTTCCACTGCACAGCATAAAAGATTATACACAGGTCAGAGTCTGGGGGCTTCAACTGCACAGCATGGAAGATTATACGCGTTGCCTCTGTCTGCGTTATTATAAGGTGTGTACTGTTAAGTAGTACTATTCCTATCGGTTTAATCCCTGTTACGTCCACTGTTAGGCGACATGTATATGGCATGGATTTTTGGAACAGGGAGATGGAAAAAGATGCTTGGTTGGACCTCCTACTTTGAATTTGGGGCACTGCACGTGCAATCTAAGGTGCCACCAGATAGGAGAGTTGTATTTAGTTGTAATACTCATTCCTATCAGTGTAATACCTGTTACGTTACCTATCAGGGGACGTGTATATGGCATGGATTTTTGGAACAGGGAGATGGAAAAAGATGCTTGGTTGGACCTCCTACTTCGAATTTGGGGCACTGCACGTGCAATCTAAGGTGCCACCAGATAGGAGAGTTGTATTTAGTTGTAAAACTCATTCCTATCAGTGTAATACCTGTTACGTTACCTATCAGGGGACGTGTATATGGCATGGATTTTTGGAACAGCGAGATGGAAAAAGATGCTTGGTTGGACCTCCTACTTTGAATTTGGGGCACTGCACGTGCAATCTAAGGTGCCACCAGATAGGAGAGTTGTATTTAGTTGTAATACTCATTCCTATCAGTGTAATACCTGTTACGTTACCTATCAGGGGACGTGTATATGGCATGGATTTTTGGAACAGGGAGATGGAAAAAGATGCTTGGTTGGACCTCCTACTTTGAATTTGGGGCACTGCACGTGCTATCTAAGGTGCCACCAGATAGGAGAGTTGTATTAAGTTGTAATACTCATTCCTATCAGTTTAATACCTGTTACGTTACCTATCAGGGGGTGTGTATATGGCATGGATTTTTGGAACAGGGAGATGGAAAAAGATGCTTGGTTGGACCTCCTACTTCGAATTTGGGGCACTGCATGTGCAATCTAAGGTGCCACCAGATAGGAGAGTTGTATTAAGTTGTAATACTCATTCCTCTCAGTGTAATACCAGTTACGTTACCTATCTTTCCTCCCAATAGCACATTCTATATGTCATCAACCGGCCTGTGTGTATTTAGAGAACCACACTTTAAGGCCCTTAACCTGGGACAAGGTGGCTTGGCTATCAGAATTGCCTCAGAGCCTTAAAAACTCGCCAAACCCCCTAATCAGAGACTCACTATCATACTGGAAATGGGCCAAGAAACACACGGTTTTGTTCCCTGGATCCACCCAAATGACCCCAATTCTTGACCACCCTCAGGCCCCGAAACACATGAGCACAACATCACAACACTGGTGGAGGTCAACGAAACTAGATAGACTGGGAGACTGGTTAGTAAAGGGCCAGATGCTCACCTATGAGGAACTGAGGGACAAGCATGAGCTACCGCTGTCAGAACATTACAATTACTGTAGGCTGAGGCATTTCACACACTCCCTGACCCAGAAGCAGGGGACACCAGTCTTAAATTGGTTCTCCAAAATTTGTAAAGATAAACCTCTATCAAGGGGGATCATTGGGTCGCTTTACAAATATAAAACATTTGTTACTGGTTGGAGCGACACTGGGGGAAGGACCGGAGTGGGGGAGCCCTGGAGACCTTTCAGAAGCAACCGGCGGCAAAATCATCCCAGGAAAGTAGAGGTCGCTTACTGAAGCCTGCCCTAGGGTAACCGAAGGGTGATTGCCCAGGTTAGATATTGTAAATAATAAGCTAATACTGCTGGAGGGATGATAGCTAATAGGACTTTGGTTTTCCTGCAGATATACTTTTTACTATTGTCTGTTTTACGATGTTTTAGGTATCTCTTAAATTGCAATCACAGTAAAAAATAAGAAAAATGATTAATCTAAAAGGTAAAAATAAAAAGGAATAGCCAGCTAACTTTCACAAAATGTCTCTATTGTAAATATGTATTTTTGCACAACTGTTATGCAAGACTGTTCAAAAATGCTTTATTTTTCATTACATGCTGTACGCCTTCTAAAATAAAATAATTTAAATGCAAAAATTAGGTATTGTTGCAGCGACCAGAAAGATTGATGTTAGTTTGCCAGGCAGAAAGTGCCCTAAAACATTACATCTTGAACCCTAGTTGGTGGCGGATAAGTCACGCAAGTCATCCGGCATTCAGGGATAAAATACAGCAGCGTGTGGACCATTATTAGCTCAAGGCAGCTCATCTATCAGGCCTTTTTTAATTGAATGTATCACCCACTGTCAGTCCCTTCGGGATCCATCCCTCATTCATCTTAATAAAGGTGAGGTAATCTAGACTTTTTTGACCTAGGCGACTTCTCTTATCAGTGACAAAACCTCCTGCTGCACTGAAGTTTTTTTCTGACAGGACACTTAAAGTGGGGCAGGACAGAAGTTCTATGGCAAATTGGGATAGCTCAGGCCACAGGGCAAGCGTGCACACCAAGTAGTCAAGGGGTTCATCGCTCCTCATAGTGTCGATATCTGTAGTTATGGCGAGGTAGTCTGTTACCTGACGGTTGAGTCGTTCTCTGAGGGTGGACCCCGAAGGGCTGTGGCGATGCATAGGACTTAAAATGCTCCGCATGTCCTCCATCAACAACACGTCTGTAAAGCGTCCTCTCCTTGCCGGCGTGGTCGTGGGAGGAGGATGATTATGTTCACCTCTTCCGCTGATAGATTGCCTTTGTGCTGTGACATCACCCTTAAACGCTGTGTAAGGCATACTTTTTAATTTATTATGGTAGTGCTGCATCCTTTCCGACTTGTGGTAATTCGGCAACATTTCAGGCACTTTCTGCTTATACCGGGGGTCTAGTAGCGTGGACACCCAGTACAGGTCGTTCTCCTTCATCCTTTTTATACGAGGGTCCCTCAACAGGCACGACAGCATGAAAGACCCCATTTGCACAAGGTTGGATGCCGAGCTAGTCATGTCCCGTTCCTCGTACTCAGTGATCTCAATGAAGTAATGTTCTTCCCCCCAGCCACGTACAACACCACTGGTACCAGATAGGTGACAACGAGCACCCTGGGATGCCTGTTGTGATTAGTCTTCCTCCTCCTCCTCAAAGCCACATTTCTCCTCTGACTCCTCTTCCTCACAATCATCTTCCAGCGTTGCCGCAGGTCCAGCAAGCGATGCTGATAAGGCTGTTTCTTTTTTTTATAACATACATTTTATTGAGAAGTTCTGGATTTGTAATGACAAAAAGAAAAGAATAATGATAAACATAGTCCACAAAGTTTCACATAACTAACAGCTTATTTCTAACATGTTGGAACCGTTTCATTTAAATAAAATCCCTGATACAACTCTTTTTCGTTTTTTTGGTGATTTTGTCTAAATAAATTCAAACTTGTCTCTTGATATTCAAACAATATATACAACTTTTGAGGTCTCATTGATCAAATTGCAGGAATTCACATTTCCATGGATGGACCGGAGCAGAAAGAAATATGATAAAAGAAAATGAAATAAAAAGAAAACTGGTAGCATTGTATAAAGCGTAAGGTGAAGTGTCCCAGTTACTCCCTGCTCAACCAATCTTGAGGTTACCATCTACCCCCTCTGTACCTTTCGAATAATGAAGAAATATCTCTCTGTGTCCTCTCACCACTTCTTCCCGTCCGCTCCACACTCCACTCCCCAGCTGCACATCAGGAATGGCTTCTTTATTGTTTTCCCTTAACTTAGTCGTTATATATTGCTATCTGTGAATAAAATCCAGGGTTCCCAAACCTCCAGGAAGCTGTGATGGGTATCTGATATGATATGGGTCATCCGCTCATTAAAGCAAATAAAATGTATTTTGTTTGTTACTTCGTGGAAATGAATGTCCCTGCTCTTCCATCGTCTTGCAATGGTATTCTTAGCTGCTAGAAATATCAATTGGGCCAGTTTATTCCCCTCCCTTCCCAGTTTTGAGAAGCGTGTTCCCAGGAGACAGGCTGCTATTGATGGTTGGAGTGGGGTTTTGAGTACTCTTGAGATTAGTCTGGTCGTCTCAGACCAAATTTTAAATACCTTAGGGCAGCTCCACCATGTGTGTATGAAGTCTCCCCTTCCTTGGCACCCCCTAAAGCATCTATCCGGGATTGTTGGGGATATCTTGTTTAGTCGAACTGGAGTTGTGTATGCCCAGTGCAAAATCTTAAGAGAGGTCTCTAGCAAGCTATAATTAAATCAACCCTTAGATAGGTTCGATAAGGATTCAGCCCATTTATTCCCATGCCAATTTTGTCCTAGGTCCAACTCCCACTTCGATACAAAGTAAGGCCTCCATGTGCTTGGTTGACTATTGAAGATATTGTATAGTGATCCTAAGATTCCTTTGGACAAGGCCTCACTTTTACACACTACCGACATCCAAGATTCCCTCGGGGGCCCATAGGTTCTATGTATCTCTTCAATCCAGCTTCTAATTTTAATGTAATTGAAAAATTCCCGGTGTGGTACCTCAAAGTTCCTAATCATATATTCTGAAGTTATCATGTTACCTCCCTCAAACCAAGCCCCTAGTTTATTTAGATCATGAGAAGTCCAGTATTCCTTAGACTCAGTGATGGTGGTTGATAAGGAAGGTGATGTAAAGATTGATGTGAGAGCTGATACCAGGTGAGTTAGTTTGTATTTCCTCCTAGCCCAGTTCCAAACTCTCAGTGTAAACTTAGTTATGGGATTCTTTATTCTAGAGTAAAACGCGCTTGCACCTGGAGCCCAAAGTATAATACCCCACGTTAGCGGGGCCATCTGCAACTCCTCAACAAAGACCCAGTTTGGTTGAAGTGGGATGGAGTGAGCTAGGGGGGAAGAGGCAAGTTGGGCTGCTCTGAAGTAATTCAGGAAATTAGGACAAGACAGACCCCCCTTGGATTTATGTACGTACATTGTTTTTCTCGCTATCTTAGGGGGTCTATTTCTCCATATGAACTTAAACACTTGAGTCTGGAAGCAAGCCAATTCTGTGTTTTTTATCTGGATTGGCAGCGTCCTGGCAAGATAGAGCAGCCTCGGCAATATGTTCATTTTAACCGTGGCTACTATGCCCGTCCATGAGATATGCCGTTTAGTCCAGTTTTCCAGGTCTCTCCGCAGAGCCCTGTAGAGAGGTGGGTAGTTGGCTTTATACATATCAGTTAATGAGTTGGTCAAATTGATCCCTAGATATTTGATGTGTGAGGGGGGCCATAGATTTCCCTTCAGGTGATTCAGGGTTTCTAAAGGGATGCCAACACTTAAAGCTTCTGTCTTGTCTTGATTTAGCTTGAGGCCTGATAAGTTGCTATAGTCTCTTATCGTGTCCATCAGGGCGTCCACGGAGGAGCTAGGGTTCGAGAGGGTGCAGAGAAGGTCGTCCGCAAACAAAGAACACTTTAGATGCTGGTGTCCCACCCGCACCCCCTCTATAGAGGAGTTAGCTCTAATCGCTTGAGCCAAAGGCTCAATGGCCAGAGCAAAGAGAAGCGGAGACAGTGGGAAACCCTGTCTCGTAACTCTCTCGATGTTAATGCTGGCCGTATGGGAACCAGGCAATTTTAGTGTGGCCCTGGGAAGTGTATAATATGTACGCAGCAGGTTTAGGAAGTTTCCTCTGAACCCAAACTTTGCCAATGTGGCGAATAGGAAGGGCCACTCCAGGGTATCAAACGCTTTTTCGATGTCCAATGCGAGCAGGCACACAGGGAGACCTCTAGACCTAGCCAAGTGAATGACATTTAGAGTCCTCCTAATGTTGTCACTAGTCTGCCAGTTTGGAATAAAGCCTGATTGGTCCTTATGTATTAAGGAGGGTAGGAAGATCGAGATCCTCTGGGAGAAAATTTTGGCAGCAGTTTGATGTCGCCATTAAGAAGCGAGATTGGTCTATAATTTTTAGCTTCCTTTGGATCTCGACCTTCCTTGGGGAAGAGCGTCAAGTCGGCATGGTTCAGCTCTGGGGGAGTTGTCTCTCCTCTCAGAATTGAATTGAATAGACTACACAAATGGGGGGCTAGAATTTCTGAGTAATTTCTGAGTTTTTGTAGTAGATGTTAGTGAACCCATCCGGGCCGGGGGACTTCCCTAGCTTCAGTTCTTTAATGGCGTCTAGAATTTCCTTAACCGTTACATCTTTATTTAAGTTTTGTAAGCCTAGGGGTGAAATCTGGGGTAAATCAAGGGAGTTTAAGTAGGATTGAATAACATTCTCTGAGGCCAAATTCTGAGTGAAGTAAATGTTTTGATAGAAGTCCCTAAAGACCTTCTGAATTTCATTTTGGCTGTAGGTGAGATCGCCCTTCCTATTTCTGATTTGGGATACCCTGGCTTGAGCATATTTTGCTTTTAAACTCCTTGCTAGCAGATTGTCAGGTTTATTTGCCTTGGCATAAAACAAGTGTTGAGTCCTCCTTAATGCCTTGTCCGTTTTTATGGTCAGTATATTATCCAACTCTAGCCTGGTTTTATCTATCTGTTTTCTTAAAACTATTGAGGGAGAAAGCTGATGTTGCCGCTCTAACTGAGTTAGTTTCCCCGTTAGCTCCTTTTCTTTTAACCTGTTTTGTTTTTTGTGTTGGGAGGCTAGCTTGAGGAACACCCCCCTTATGTAGGCTTTATGGGCCATCCAGACCCATCCCGCCCCTGTATCCCCGCCCGCATTGTACTCGAAAAATTAAACTAATTCCCTCTCGGTTTGCTCCTGGAATCTGGGTAGTGATACTAAGTATTCATTCAGTCTCCAGATATAGGGCATCCGAAATTGAGCTCCCAGGTCCACCTCTAGTATGACCGCTGCGTGATCCGACCAAGTACACGGAACTATAGTCGCTTTGTTTGAGCTGTCTAGAAGCAAATTGCTTATGTATATTGTGTCTATACGAGAATAAGCCCCGTGGGTGGGGGAGTAAAAAGTATATTCCCTCCCTCCCGGGTGCAGACCTCTCCAGGCGTCAACCAGGTCTAAGGAGTGTAGGATTTTTTAGATATGCCTGTTTTTTTTGGAGAAGCGATCTTGTTGTGGAGTTTTAGATTTATCTGCCACTGGGTCTAATACCAAATTAAAGTCCCCTCCTATAATTAATTTACCCCATTCTCCCCCCTCCAGAACACTTAAGAATCTGGTCAGGGTCTTATGTGGCGCTGTCGTGGGGGCATAGAAGGAGGCCAGTGAAACTGGAGTACCCAAAATCGTCCCCTTTAAAATGATGTAGTAGCCCTCTCTGTCCACTATCTTAGTTGTTAGTTGAAATTGGAGGCTCTTATGGAGCAATATCGCCACTCCTTTTTTGGAGACCTGGGTGGAGTAGAAAAACTGAGGATAACTTTTGTTAAGGTAGGTTGGGGCTTTATTCCTGGCGAAGTGTGTCTCCTGTAAGAAGATCACCATGGGGTTAAGGGTCTTATAATATAGGAAAGCCTTCCTTCGCTTGAAGGGGGAGTTGAAACCCTTCACATTGTGGCTGAGTAATGTCATAGGTATAGTCATGGGTAAACTGGAGGTGTATATATCTGATGCATTAGTGCAGCCTTACCCTTCCGGAGGAACGCTGTGGAGGGAGTGCAGAACGTATTTCCCCCTCTGGGGAACAGGAGTGGTTGAGCCTGGCCAAGAAGAGGTCTAGTATGATTAGCTCTATGGGGGGAAAAGAGGCATGAGAATGAGTAGTTCAGAGGTGTTCCCAGGAGGTCTAAGGGAGGAAAGATAGTACCAAACAAATCTGATAATGTCTAATAATGAACTATTTGAACCCAACTCAGTAGGCTTAAAAGAGATCCGTTCCAATAGAACCAGGGGTCCTCCACTCTCTGAAGCCGGGCAGCTTGGCCCACTGTCCAGCAGACAGGCCGCCGCCTCTGCCTCAGCAATGTAAAGTGAACCCTGGTTTGGTTCAAATTCCCTTAAACAGCCAGAGAGAAAGAGATGGTAAGTATGTGGAAGCACTAGGTGACAGGTTTCACTTAGACAGCAGGGGGGAGTACAAGGGCAAATGAGCCCATGCTGATAAGTGGCAGGGAGAAGAGCAGCAATGAAAAGAACACAGAGGAAAGAGAGTACAGTTGTTGCCAAGAGATCTTGCTGTCCTAGGACTACCCACCCTGTCTTAAGCATTCTACACTCTTAGAACACTAACTGCCTCTGTTCCAATTCCCGCCGGCAAGGACAGGTGAGAGTAATCTAGAGAAAGCGTTAAGGGAACAGTTGAAAGCCAGAACCATGGATAGCTTATTTAAACATTAATAACAGAATTTTTTATATTAACTAAAAGCATTATAAACATTTAGACCTGGTCCAGTGAAGGAAGATCCTGACAGACATACTATACTGTCTTCAATGTGCATTAAAACTTATAACTTTAACAGTCTGCTAAAACCTACTAAAAAGGGAGGAAAAGCAAAACATGGGTTAGTAATAGTTCACAAGTCTTTGGTTGACGTGGCCCCGCTTGGGGTCCCAAGCTCCTTTGAGGGCCTATGTAAAAAAGTAAGAAAAATAAAAAGTAATGAGAAAAGGCTGGGTCTGTTCCAAGCGACTTCCATGTTGGTCTCCACCAGGGAATATTGGTATGGTGTTTTTAGACAGCCCTTGTAAATCCTGTGGATGCCGAGATTAGTCTTTAGTAGCCTTGTACCCTTTCAAGTGTTCTAGCCTGTTTGATAGTCTCTGAAGGTGGCATTAACTGAGCTATTGCATTTGCAAGTCCATGATCTGGGTGGGTCGCCTATGAGCGATTTTTGGGGTTCGGTCTGTAGGCCTCTTTTGCCTGGTCATTTCAGACCATTGTCTTTTTGGAAGAGATAGAGCTGCTGATGTTGTCGAGGTCGGGTCCCCCCCAGTAAGATCCAGACTCTTTAGAAGTTCTTGGCATTCGTCTAGAGAGCGTGTTGTATACAGGGTGCTTCCCACTGAGAAAATAAGGGCAAATGGAAATCCCCAACGGTACCTGATGCCATAGTGGAGAAGGACTTCCAGGGCAGGCCTCATCAGCCTCCGTTTTTGTAGTGTGGTAGTGTGGTAGGTAGGATCTCTCCACAAAAAATGTAAGTTTGGCACCATCTGGGCCTGTGATCAAGGTCTTTTTGCGAGTAGTTGCAAGGATCAGGTCCCTGGATTGTTGGCGTAGAAGCCTGACGATGATGTCTTTAGGTAGGTCCAGGTTACGACTTCCCCCAAGGGCTCTATGCGCACTTTCAACTTCCCATTCATGGTCCAGGTGTCCTGAGAGGATCTCATCGATCGTGGCCTTAAGGTAGCGAGGGAGGTCGACTATTGCCGTAGGAACGCCTCTGATCCTCAGGTTGAATCGTCTGGATCTATTCTCCAAATCTTCCAGTTTATCCTCTATGCCAGATATACGGGAGGTGTTATCAGCGATGTTGGCCCTGTCTCGCTCCTGGGCCTCTACCACCTGGTCAATGGTATCCTCGAGTTGATGGGTCCTTTGGCCAATCTCTTGTATTTCTTTCTGCAAAGATGTGACCGCCCTATCGATGTGAGAGGCCAGGAGGGCCTCGATTCTTGCCATTGAGTTGCTGTTGATGGAAACTTCAGGCTGTGGGGCCACCTCCAGGGAATCCAAGTCTAAGGTGTCAGATTGCTCCGAGACAGGATCCTTCATCAGTGCTGCCTGTGTTTCTGAGGCCTTGAAATGCTCGTCAATTTTTTTTCATGTTAATGATTTTTTGTTTTTCACCATTTTTATGGAGCTGCTTCTTCCCGAGGTAGCCGTTGAGTTTCCAGACATCGGATGGATTCCACTGGGGGGGTCACTCCGTATTAGCTTTTTCCTCTCTAGTGTTTAGGTCTGTTGTGATCTGTTTTGTCTGCTCATAAATAGTTTCTGTAGTGGTGTCTTGGCATCTCTCAGTCCCTGCCGGCGGGAACTGTGCATAGTCACTTCAACTACATCTCCTTAAGCTGGTATGCTCCACAATTCTGTGCCCCAAGCAGATCTGGGTTGTGTATTTATCAAAGTCCCACCAGGTGTAGTCAATGCATACTTTAGTGCGGGTGCTGATATGAGTTTTTTCGATAAGGCTGTTTCTGGCGGTGATGGTGACCACAACTCTTCCTCTTCCTCTTTACGCTCATCTACGGCCTGATCCAGCACTTTTCGCAGGGCACGCTCCACGAAGAAAACAAATGGTATGATGTCGCTGATGGTGCCCTGGGTGCGACTGACCAGGTTTGTCACCTCCTCAAAACGACGCATAAGACTACAGGCATTGCGCATGAGCGTCCAGTAACGTGGCAAAAAAATCCCCAGCTCCGCAGAGGCTGTCCTTGCACCCCGGTCATACAAATACTCATTAACGGCCTTTTCTTGTTGGAGCAGGCGGTCGAACATTAGGAGTGTTGAATTCCAACGTGTCGGGCTGTCTAAAATCAAGTGCCTCGCTGGCATGTTTTTTCGCCGCTGGATATCTGTAAAGTGCGCCATGGCCATGTAGGAACGCCTGAAATGGGCCCACACCTTCCTGGCCTGCTTCAGGACGTCCTGTAAGCCTGGGTGCTTATGCACAAAGCGTTGTACAATCAGATTACACACATGTGCCATGCACGGCACATGTGTCAACTTGCCCAAATTCAATGCCGCCAACAAATTTCTTCCGTTGTCACAAACCACTTTGCCGATCTCCAGTTGGTGCGGAGTCAGCCACTGATCCACCTGTGCGTTCAGGGCGGACAGGAGTGGTGTGACTCTCTGCTTTCAGGGAAGTCAACCCCAAGATGGCGTGACACTGCCGTATCCGGGATGTGGTAAAGTACCTGTGGAGCTGAGGGGGTGCCGTTGATGTGGAGCAAGACATAGCAGCAGCAGAAGAGGACTCAGCCGAGGAGGTTATGGAAGAGGATGGAGTAGGAGGAGTAGAGGAGGTGGCAGCAGGCATGCCTGCAAGTCGTGGCGGTGTCACCAACTCCTCTGCAGAGCCAGAGCCACGTATTCCATGTTTGGCAGCCATCACCAGGTTCACCCAATGCGCAGTGTAGGTGATATACCTGCCCTGACCATGCTTTGCAGACCAGGTATCCGTGGTCAGATGGACCCTTGCCCCAACACTGTGTGCCAGAGATGCCATTACTTCCTTTTGCAGAATCGAGTACAGGTTGGGGATTGCCTTTTGTTCAAAGAAATTTCGGCCGGGTATCTTCCACTGCAGTGTCCCAATAGCTACAAATTTTTTGAACGCCTCAGACTCCACCAGCTTGTATGGTAAAAGCTGGCGGGCTAAGAGTTCAGACAAGCCAGCTGTCAGTTGCCGGGCAAGGGGGTGACTTTGTGACATTGGCTTCTTACGCTCAAACATGTCCTTGACAGACACCTGACTGTGGGCAGATGAGCAGGGACTGCTCAGGGCGGGACACGGAGTGGCGGATAGTTGAGAGGGGGCAAGCAGGGCAGCAGTGGTTGACGTGGCTGAAGATGCTGGACCAGGAGGAGGATGGCGGCTTTGACTTTGTGTGCTGCTTGTACTGATGTGTTGATCCCAGAGGCGTTTGTGATGTGACATCATGTGCCTTCGCAAAGAAGTTGTACCTAGGTGGGTGTTGGACTTCCCACGACTCAGTCTCTTTTCGCACAGGTTGCAAATGGCATCACTGTTGTCACAGGCAGACACACGAAAAAAATGCCTCACTGCTGAGCTCTGCAATGACGGCATTCTGGTGGTGGCAAAAGCATGCATTGACTGGAGTGCTGTGTGGCTGACCCCGGGTGCCGATGCATGCTGTCTGACTGTGCCACTAGCTACTTTCGACGACCTCCCGCTGCTTCCAACTCGTCTCCTCCTCCTCTCTGTCTCCCCATCTGAACTTTCCTCCTGTTCTTCTTCTCTTATAGCGGGCACCCACGTGACATCCACAGACGCATCGTCATCATCAACCGCTTCACTTGTATCTGACAACTCAACAAAGGAAGCAGCACCGGGTACAACATCATCATCACCATCATCATCAGACCGTACGTCCATGTGTGTAATGCTGCCTGACTAGGACATATCCCTGTTATCTACATCCTCTGGCAATAATGTTTGTGCATCACTCATTTCTTCCAACGGATCTGTAAATAACTCTGCTGACGGATCAAGTGAAGCGGCTGTGGTGCTAGTGTTGGTGGTGGCAGGCGGGCGAGTGGTAACTGGAGAGGTGCCCGAAGCTAAGCTGGAGGAGGATGGTGCGTCTAGGTTCAGAGCGGAAGCTGTAGAAGATTGGGTGTTCTGGGTTAGCCAGTCAACCATGTCCTCAGAACTGTTCAATTTCAGGGTACGTTGCCTCTGAAGACTGGGCATTATTCTAGGGCCAAAGAGAATCACAGCACCACGACCACGACGGCCCCTCCGGGGTAGCCTGCCTCTGCCTGTCATTTTTTTTACGATTAGTGGTACTATGCGTGCAAGATACTGTGACACCAGATATGAGTGTCACTGTGCACTGGCAAAAGTTGGCAGAGTAGGCTCTGTAGGCCTCACACACACGCCTGTAGGCGGGCAACTGATATTCAATCGATTACAGTCAAAAAAGGGTTCTTTTATGTCACTGTACACTACGGTTGCACCAGATATGAGTGTCACTGTGCTCTGGCAAAAGTTGGCCGACTAGATGCAATAGGCCTCACACACACGCCTTTAGGCAGGCTACTGATATTCAGTCGATTACAGTAAAAAAAGGGTTGTTTTATTTCACTGCACACTACGGTGGCACTAGATATGAGTGTCACTGGGCACTGGAAAAAGTTAGCAGACTAGATGCAATAGGCCTCACACACAAGCCTTTAGGCAGGCTACTGATATTCAATCGATTACAGTAAAAAAAGGGTTGTTTTATTTCACTGCACACTACGGTGGCACTAGATATGAGTGTCACTGGGCACTGGCAAAAGTTAGCAGACTAGATGCAATAGGCCTCACACACAAGCCTTTAGGCAGGCTACTGATATTCAATCGATTACAGTAAAAAAGGTTTTTTTTATTTCACTGCACACTACGGTGGCACTAGATATGACTGTCACTGCGCTCTAGCAAAAGTTGGCCGACTAGATGCAATAGGCCACACACACACGCCTTTAGGCAAGCAACTGATATTCAATCGATTACAGTAAGAAAAGGGTTGTTTTATTTCACTGCACACTACGGTTGCACTAGATATGAGTGTCACTGTGCACTGCCAAAAGTTAGCAGACTAGATGCAATAGGCCTCACACACACGCCTTTAGGCAGGCAACTGATATTTATATGCTTACAGTAAAAAAAGGGTTGTTTTATTTCACTGCACACTACAGTGGCACTAGATATGAGTGTCACTGCGCACTGGCAAAAGTTGGCCGACTAGATGCAATAGGCCTCACACACACGCCTGTAGGCAGGCTACTGATATTCAATCGATTACAGTAAAAAAAGGGTTGTTTTATTTCACTGCACACTACGGTGGCACTAGATATGAGTGTCACTGGGCACTGGAAAAAGTTAGCAGACTAGATGCAATAGGCCTCACACACACGCCTTTAGGCAGGCAACTGATATTTATATGGTTACATTAAAAAAGAGTTGTTTTATTTCACTGCACACTACGGTTGCACTAGATATGAGTGTCACTGTGCACTGGCAAAAATTAGCAGACTAGATGCAATAGGCCTCACACACACGCCTTTAGGCAGGCTACTGATATTCAATCGATTACAGTAAAAAAAGGGTTGTTTTATTTCACTGCACACTACGGTGGCACTAGATATGTGTGTCACTGGGCACTGGAAAAAGTTGGCAGACTAGATGCAATAGGCCTCACACACACGCCTTTAGGCAGGCAACTGATATTCAATCGATTACAGTAAAAAAAGGGTTGTTTTATTTCACTGCACACTACGGTGGCACTAGATATGAGTGTCACTGTGCACTGGCAAAAGTTAGCAGACTAGATGCAATAGGCCTCACACACACGCCTTTAGGCAGGCTACTGATAATCAATCGATTACAGTAAAAAAAGGGTTGTTTTGTTTCACTGCAAGCTACTGTGACACCAGATATGAGTGTCACTGTGCACTGGCAAAAGTTGACAAACTAGATGCAATAGGCCTCACACACACGCCTTTAGGCAGGCTACTGATATTCAATCGATTACAGTAAAAAAAAGGGTTGTTTTATTTCACTGCACACTATGGTGGCACTAGATATGAGTGTCACTGGGTACTGGCAAAAGTTAGCAGACTAGATGCAATAGGCCTTACACACACGCCTTTAGGCAGGCTAATGATATTCAATCAATTACAGTAAAAAAAGGGTTCTTTATTTGACTGCAAGCTACTGTGACACCAGATATGAGTGTCACTGTGCACTGGCAAAAGTTGGCAGAGTAGGCGCTGTAGGCCTCACACAAACGCTTGTAGGCAGGCAACTGATATTCAATCGATTACAGTCAAAAAAGGGTTATTTTATTTCACTGCACACTAAAGTGGCACTAGATATGAGTGTCACTGCGCTCTGGCAAAAGTTGGCTGAATAGATGCAATAGGCCTCACACACACGCCTTTAGGCAGGCTACTGATATTCAATCAATTACAGTAAGAAAAGGGTTGTTTTATTTCACTGCACACTACGGTGGCACTAGATATGAGTGTCACTGTGCACTGCCAAAAGTTAGCAGACTAGATGCAATAGGCCTCACACACACGCCTTTAGGCAGGCAACTGATATTTATATGCTTACAGTAAAAAAAGGGTTGTTTTATTTCACTGCACACTACAGTGGCACTAGATATGAGTGTCACTGTGCACTGGCAAAAGTTAGCAGACTAGATGCAATAGGCCTCACACACACGCCTTTAGGCAGGCTACTGATATTCAATCGATTACAGTAAAAAAAGGGTTGTTTTATTTCACTGCACATTACGGTGGCACTAGATATGAGTGTCACTGGGCACTGGCAAAAGTTGGCAGACTAGATGCAATAGGCCTCACACACACGCCTTTAGGCAGGCTAATGATATTCAATCAATTACAGTAAAAAAAGGGTTATTTATTTCACTGCAAGCTATTGTGACACCAGATATGAGTGTCACTGTGCACTGGCAAAAGTTGGCAGAGTAGGCGCTGTAGGCCTCACACACACGCTTGTAGGCAGGCAACTGATATTCAATCGATTACAGTCAAAAAAGGGTTCTTTTATGTCACTGTACACTACGGTTGCACCAGAAATGAGTGTCACTGCGCTCTGGCAAAAGTTGGCCGACTAGATGCAATAGGCCTCACACACACGCCTTTAGGCAGGCTACTGATATTCAATTGATTACAGTAAAAAAAGGGTTGTTTTATTTCACTGCACACTACGGTGGCACTAGATATGAGTTTCACTGGGCACTGGCAAAAGTTAGCAGACTAGATGCAATAGGCCTCACACACACGCCTTTAGGCAGGCTACTGATATTCAATCGATTACAGTAAAAAAAAGGGTTGTTTTATTTCACTGCAAGCTACTGTGACACCAGATATGAGTGTCACTGTGCACTGGCAAAAGTTGGCACACTAGATGCAATAGGCCTCACACACACGCCTTTAGGCAGGCTACTGATATTTATATGGTTATAGTAAAAAAAGGGTTGTTATATTTCACTGCACACTACGATTGCACTAGATATGAGTGTCACTGTGCACTGGCAAAAGTTAGCAGACTAGATGCAATAGGCCTCACACACATGCCTTTAGGCAGGCTACTGATATTCAATCGATTACAGTAAAAAAAGGGTTGTTTTATTTCACTGCACTCTATGGTGGCACTAGATATGAGTGTCACTGGGCACTGGCAAAAGTTAGCAGACTAGATGCAATAGGCCTCACACAGACGCCTTTAGGCAGGCAACTGATATTTATATGGTTACAGTAAAAAAAGGGTTGTTATATTTCACTGCACACTACAGTGGCACTAGATATGAGTGTCACTGTGCACTGGCAAAAGATAGCAGACTAGATGCAATAGGCCTCACACACACGCCTTTAGGCAGGCTACTGATATTCAATCGATTACAGTAAAAAAAGGGTTGTTTTATTTCACTGCAACTACTGTGACACCAGATATGAGTGTCACTGTGCACTGGCAAAAGTTGGCAGACTAGATGCAATAGGCCTCACACACACGCCTTTAGGCAGGCTACTGATATTCAATCGATTACAGTAAAAAAATGGGTTGTTTTATTTCACTGCACACTACGGTGGCACTAGATATGAGTGTCACTGTGCACTGGCAAAAGTTAGCAGACTAGATGCAATAGGCCTCACACACACGCCTTTAGGCAGGCTACTGATAATCAATCGATTACAGTAAAAAAAGGGGTTTTTTGTTTCACTGCAAGCTACTGTGACACCAGATATGAGTGTCACTGTGCACTGGCAAAAGTTGGCAGACTAGATGCAATAGGCCTCACACACACGCCTTTAGGCAGGCTACTGATATTCAATCGATTACAGTAAAAAAAAGGGTTGTTTTATTTCACTGCACACTATGGTGGCACTAGATATGAGTGTCACTGGGTACTGGCAAAAGTTAGCAGACTAGATGCAATAGGCCTTACACACACGCCTTTAGGCAGGCTAATGATATTCAATCAATTACAGTAAAAAAAGGGTTCTTTATTTGACTGCAAGCTACTGTGACACCAGATATGAGTGTCACTGTGCACTGGCAAAAGTTGGCAGAGTAGGCGCTGTAGGCCTCACACACACGCTTGTAGGCAGGCAACTGATATTCAATCGATTACAGTCAAAAAAGGGTTATTTTATTTCACTGCACACTAAAGTGGCACTAGATATGAGTGTCACTGCGCTCTGGCAAAAGTTGGCCGACTAGATGCAATAGGCCTCACACACACGCCTTTAGGCTGGCTACTGATATTCAATCAATTACAGTAAGAAAAGGGTTGTTTTATTTCACTGCACACTACGGTGGCACTAGATATGAGTGTCACTGTGCACTGCCAAAAGTTAGCAGACTAGATGCAATAGGCCTCACACACACGCCTTTAGGCAGGCAACTGATATTTATATGCTTACAGTAAAAAAAGGGTTGTTTTATTTCACTGCACACTACAGTGGCACTAGATATGAGTGTCACTGCGCACTGGCAAAAGTTGGCCGACTAGATGCAATAGGCCTCACACACACGCCTGTAGGCAGGCTACTGATATTCAAACGATTACAGTAAAAAAAGGGTTGTTTTATTTCACTTCACACTACAGTGGCACTAGATATGAGTGTCACTGGGCACTGTCAAAAGTTAGCAGACTAGATGCAATAGGCCTCACACACACGCCTTTAGGCAGGCAACTGATATTTATATGGTTACAGTAAAAAAGGGTTGTTTTATTTCACTGCACACTACGGTTGCACTAGATATGAGTGTCACTGTGCACTGGCAAAAGTTAGCAGACTAGATGCAATAGGCCTCACACACACGCCTTTAGGCAGGCTACTGATATTCAATCGATTACAGTAAAAAAAGGGTTGTTTTATTTCACTGCACATTACGGTGGCACTAGATATGAGTGTCACTGGGCACTGGCAAAAGTTGGCAGACTAGATGCAATAGGCCTCACACACACGCCTTTAGGCAGGCTAATGATATTCAATCAATTACAGTAAAAAAAGGGTTATTTATTTCACTGCAAGCTATTGTGACACCAGATATGAGTGTCACTGTGCACTGGCAAAAGTTGGCAGAGTAGGCGCTGTAGGCCTCACACACACGCTTGTAGGCAGGCAACTGATATTCAATCGATTACAGTCAAAAAAGGGTTCTTTTATGTCACTGTACACTACGGTTGCACCAGAAATGAGTGTCACTGCGCTCTGGCAAAAGTTGGCCGACTAGATGCAATAGGCCTCACACACACGCCTTTAGGCAGGCTACTGATATTCAATCGATTACAGTAAAAAAAGGGTTGTTTTATTTCACTGCACACTACGGTGGCACTAGATATGAGTTTCACTGGGCACTGGCAAAAGTTAGCAGACTAGATGCAATAGGCCTCACACACACGCCTTTAGGCAGGCTACTGATATTCAATCGATTACAGTAAAAAAAGGGTTGTTTTATTTCACTGCAAGCTACTGTGACACCAGATATGAGTGTCACTGGGCACTGGCAAAAGTTAGCAGACTAGATGCAATAGGCCTCACACACACGCCTTTAGGCAGGCTACTGATATTCAATCGATTACAGTAAAAAAAGGGTTGTTTTATTTCACTGCACTCTATGGTGGCACTAGATATGAGTGTCACTGGGCACTGGCAAAAGTTAGCAGACTAGATGCAATAGGCCTCACACACACGCCTTTAGGCAGGCAACTGATATTTATATGGTTACAGTAAAAAAAGGGTTGTTATATTTCACTGCACACTATGATTACACTAGATATGAGTGTCACTGTGCACTGGCAAAAGATAGCAGACTAGATGCAATAGGCCTCACACACACGCCTTTAGGCAGGCTACTGATATTCAATCGATTACAGTAAAAAAAGGGTTGTTTTATTTCACTGCAAGCTACTGTGACACCAGATATGAGTGTCACTGTGCACTGGCAAAAGTTGGCAGACTAGATGCAATAGGCCTCACACTCACGCCTTTAGGCAGGCTACTGATATTCAATCGATTACAGTAAAAAAATGGGTTGTTTTATTTCACTGCACACTACGGTGGCACTAGATATGAGTGTCACTGGGCACTGGCAAAAGTTAGCAGACTAGATGCAATAGGCCTCACACACACGCCTTTAGACAGGCAACTGATATTTATATGGTTACAGTAAAAAAATGGTTGTTTTATTTCACTGCACACTACGGTGGCACTAGATATGAGTGTCACTGGGCACTGGCAAACGTTGGCAGACTAGATGCAATAGGCCTCACACACATGCTAGCAGGCTGGCATATGCAATTAGATTACACAGAAAAAAGTAATAAGATAAAATAAAAAGGGCTTTTTAGGTTGCTGTCCTTGCAGCAGATATCAGAGGAGTCCTTCAGGTGTGTAGTTAAAGCTAAATACACAGCCTGGCTATCTATTTCCCTATTAAATCAGCAGAAAAAAATAATAAAATAAAATAAACGATATTCTAGCCCTAAAAAGGGCTTTTTGGGTTGCTGTGTTTGCAGCAGCTATCAAAGGAGTCCTTCAGGTGTGTAGTTAAAGCTAAATACACAGCCTGGCTTTCTATTTCCCTATTAAATCAGCAGAAACAAAATAATAAAATAAAATAAACTATGTTCTAGCCCTAAAAAGGGCTTTTTGGGTTGCTGTGTTTGCAGCAGATATCAAAGGAGTCCTTCAGGTGTGTAGTTAAAGCTAAATACACAGCCTGGCTATCTATTTCCCTATTAAATCAAGAGCAGGTAGAATATATATCTTCTCTCCACGAATGCAGCTACAGAATGATTCCAAAATGGAGGCTGTCATACAGATGGAAGGCTCTGGAAGTGAGTGTATGCTGCTGATTGGCTGGAATGTGTCTGCTGACTGTGATGTGCAGGGTAAAAGTTTCCTCGATGATAAAGAATAGGGGGCGGACCTAAAAGCGCATATGTTCGCCGTTCGTGGCGAACGCGAACATGCAAAAATCGCCGCGAATAGTTCTCCGGCGAACTGTTCGGGACATCACTAGTGCACACCTATTAATCCCAATTTGTTTGAGAGAGCTGAATATTTAATAAAACTTACCGTATATACTAGATTATAAGCCGAGTCTTTCAGCCCTTTTTTTAAGGCTAAAAAGGGTTCCCGCGGCTTATATTCGAGTCATACCCCCCCCCCCCCCGTGTCTCTATAACCCTCCCCCAGTGTCTCTCTAACCCCCCCGTGTCTCACTACCCCCCTGAGTCTTTCTACCCCCTCGTGTCTCTCTAACCCCCCCCGTGTCTCTTTCCCTCCCCCCTCCTCATCCTCAACCCCCCTCCTCATTCTACCTCCTCAACCCCCCTCCTCAACCTAAACCCCCCTCCTCATTCTAACCCCTCCTAAATACCTCCCCCTCTCCCCTCACTTACCTGCTTCTGCGCCGGCACCCGGTATATGCTAATGACGCGGTGAGCATGTGACGTCACGGCATTAGCATATACCGGGTGCCGGCACCCGGTATATGCAAATGACGCGACACGCATGTGACGTCACATGCACGCCGGGTCAAGGAGCGGAGCCCAGAGCAGAAGCAGGTAAGTGAGGGGAGAGGGGGAGGTATTTAGGGGGGTTTAGGTTGAGGAGGGGGGTTGAGGGGGGGTTGAGGTTGAGGAGGGGGGTTTAGGAGGGGGGTTGGGGTTGAGGGGGTTTGAGGGGGGAGGTTGAGGGGGGTTGAGGTTGAGGAGGGGGGTTGAGGTTGAGGAGGGAGGTTGAGGGGGTTGAGGTTGAGGAGGGAGGTTGAGGAGGGAGGTTTAGGGGGGTTGAGGTTGAGGAGGGAGGTTGAGGAGGGAGGTTGAGGATGGGGTTTGAGGATGGGGGGTTGAGGAGGGAGGTTGAGGAGGGGGGTTGAGGAGGGAGGTTGAGGATGGGGGGGGTTGAGGAGGGAGGTTGAGGAGGGGGTTGAGGAGAGAGGATGAGGAGGGAGGTTGAGGATGAGGAGGAGGGGTTGAGGAGGGGGGTTGAGGAAGGGGGTTGAGGAGAGAGAATAAGGATGGGTGGTTGAGGATGGGGGGTTGAGGAGGGAGGATGAGGAGGGGGGTTGAGGAGGGGGGTTGAGGAGGGGGGTTGAGGTGTAGGAGGGAGGTTGAGGGGATTGAGGAGGAAAGTTGAGGGGGGTTGAGGTTGAGGAGGGGTGTTGAGGAGGAGGGTTGAGGTTGAGGAGGGGGTTGAGGATGAGGATGGGGGGTTGAGGAGGGAGGATGAGGATGGGTGGGTTGAGGAGGGGGGTTGAGGAGGGAGGTTGAGGAGCGGGTTCGAGGGTGGGGGGGTTGAGGATGGGGGGGTTGAGGATGGGGGGTTGAGTAGGGAGGTTCAGGAGGGGGTTGAGGAGGGAGGTTGAGGATGGGGGGGTTGAGGAGGGAGGTTGAGGAGGGTGTTGAGGATGGGGGGTTGAGGAGGGAGGATGAGGATGGGGGTTGAGGAGGGGGGTTGGGGTTGAGGAGGGAGGTTGAGGGGGGTTGAGGTTGAGGAGGATTGAGGTTGAGGAGGGAGGTTGAGGAGGGGGGTTGAGGAGGGGGTTGAGGATGGGGGTTGAGGATGAGGATGGGGTTGAGGAGGGAGGATGAGGATGGGGGGGTTGAGGAGGGAGGTTGAGGAGGGGGTTGAGGATGGGGGGTTGAGGAGGAAGGTTGAGGAGGGGGTTGAGGATGGGGGGTTGAGGAGGGAGGATGAGGAGGGAGGTTGTGGATGAGGAGGGAGGTTTAGGATGAGGAGGAGGGGTTGAGGAGGGGGGTTGAGGTTGAGGAGGGGGGTTGAGGAGGGGGTTGAGGATGGGGGGTTGAGGAGAGAGGATGAGGATGGGGGTTGAGGAGGGGTGTTGAGGAGGGGGTTGAGGAGGGAGGATGAAGAGGGAGGTTGAGGAGGGGGTTGAGAATGAGGAGGGAGGTTGAGAATGAGGAGGGAGGTTGAGGATGAGGAGGGAGGTTGAGGAGGGGGTTGAGGATGAGGAGGGAGGTTGAGGATGAGAAGGGAGGTTGAGGATGAGGAGGGAGGTTGAGGAGGGGGTTGAGGATGAGGAGGGGGTTGAGGATGAGGAGGAAGGTTGAGGATGAGGAGGGAGGTTGAGGAGGGGGTTGAGGATGAGGAGGGAGGATGAGGATGAGGAGGGAGGTTGAGGATGAGGAGGGAGGATTAGGTGTGGGGTTGAGGAGGGTGATAAGGGAGGGGGAAGAGACCCAGGGAAGGGGGAGGTTGGAAGAGTCACAGGGAAGGGAGAGGGGAGAAGAGACACATGGAAGGGAGAGGGGAGAAGATACACAGGGAAGGGAGAGGGGAGAAGAGAATGAGGAGGGAGGTTGAGAATGAGGAGGGAGGTTGAGGATGAGGAGGGAGGTTGAGGAGGGGGTTGAGGATGAGGAGGGAGGTTGAGGATGAGAAGGGAGGTTGAGGATGAGGAGGGAGGTTGAGGAGGGGGTTGAGGATGAGGAGGGGGTTGAGGATGAGGAGGAAGGTTGAGGATGAGGAGGGAGGTTGAGGAGGGGGTTGAGGATGAGGAGGGAGGATGAGGATGAGGAGGGAGGTTGAGGATGAGGAGGGAGGATTAGGTGTGGGGTTGAGGAGGGTGATAAGGGAGGGTGAAGAGACCCAGGGAAGGGGGAGGTTGGAAGAGACACAGGGAAGGGAGAGGGGAGAAGAGACACTGGAGAGGGGAGAAGAGACACAGGTAAGGGAGAGGGATGAAGAGACACGGGAGAGAGAGGGGGACACAAGAGGGGGACACAGAGGGCACAAGAGGGACACAGGGGGCAGCACATTTCCCACCGTCGGCTTATACTCGAGTCACTAATTTTACCCAGTATTTTGTGGTAAAATAGGTGCCTCAGCTTATACTTGGGTTGGCTTATACTCGAGTATATACAGTAACTTTTAATAACTTCATAAAAACCTTAAAATATATTTAGACGTAGCATGATTAAACAGGTATTGTATAAATATTCTTTACTAAGGCAAATTAGATATAAGGTGTATATATTAAGTTTAGTGCTATCAAAAAGTGCCTATATTGCAGTTTGGGGATCTAAAAGTGCCAGTGCTATAATTCATAAATCTAAATGCTTATATAGAGCCAGTATTTTGTCTGACTCAATTTGGATAATCTTTTGAAGTGCCTGTGCTGTTATTAATCAATTTTAAAGTGCCAGTGCTATAACTTAATAGATCTAAAAATCCTTCTATGAATCTAAAAGTACTGATAAAGAGCCAGTTTGGTCCAATATTAAACCATCTTATTGAACCGCTTTTTCCTTTATATTACTATATATGTGACATTACTTCTCAATTTGCCTATCTAGATCATCTATACAACTTTACATATTATCTTGTCATTAGAGACTGTTGAAGCCTTTTAATAGTGCTAGGTGACTTATGGATTTCTAAATATATTTCTTAATAGTTTGTATGGCAATATGTCCATGAGACACAATACAGCATGCTTATCATGGAGATCGCGGCTAGGACGCCTCGCGATGACGTCACTAACCCGCGTCTCACGTAGCTGCGTCTAACCCAACGCATGTTTCTCAATTTCCTCAGGGGTTACCGCCATGACTTTTGGATGACTTTTTTATAGTCTCCAGTTGTCAAGGTGATCATGTCAGTTATTTAAAAAACAACTAAATCTTAAGCTAAAAGCATTGAATAGGTCTTATACTTTTATAATGAAGTTTAGGTCTCTCAAACAAATTGGGATTAATAGGTGTGCACTATAAAAGGAAACTTTTCTCTCTCAGGGTTCATGTGGGGACCCTGCAGCAGGGTTGCCCCCTTCATTTTACTAAGTCCTACGGGCCAGGTTGGATTCAGTGATGTCACAATGACGATTTCTGTTTCCATAAGCCGTTTCGATTGCCAGAGTTACGGGCTTGATGTTCAAGGGCAGAACTGCTACATTCTACCGCATGGTTTTCGGATCAGGCCATAACTTGTGGGGCCCTCATAATAGAATAGCATCAGAAGAATAGAGCTATTTGGGCACGCAACTCAATCGCAGACAATCGGCTGTCTCCGATGTAGTTGCAAGCCCCAAATTGAATGAGGCCCTCTGTTTGTTGCCTTGCATAGATTTGAATACTTATAGCTTATATATATACTGTATATATATATATATATATATATATATATATATATATATATATGTATTTTATCATTTTATCTAACTTTATTGGTGATTGGGGGAACCAGTTGTGGACTCCTTCGTCAATGTACCTTAGGGAATACAGCTGCGCCTCACTGACGAGTCCCATAGAGGCCGAAAGGCATCTGGGGTTTGCCGTTTCTCTTGCTCAGGGAGAATTGCCTGGTATTTCGGGACTGGATCACTCTTCTGAGTGAGACCAGACTGATATGCTACAGGATATTTCTCCCTGTGAAGGGCACAAGTGAGCTAAAAGAGGTTACACTCTAAATAGGTAATCAGACCTATAGAAAAAATCAGTTGAGGAATTTTTCATTCTCAGATGAGCACCTCTACTTCTTTTGTTTAGTTTGACTTTTTTTTCCGGATTACTTATGCTCACTCGCAGGGGCTCCTCTATTTTACTGTCCAAGGAGCTCCAAAAAAATTGATCCGGGCCTGCATATATGCTAAGCTGGTTGTCACCATCATTTTATACATTTGTGTTTCCCCAGCTTCATTTGCCCTTAAATAACACTTATATTACATACCGTTCATATGCTCTGACTGAGACACATTGCACACCCATCTGATCATCTACGCATGAAAAAAACATTACATATGTATCAAATACATTGTGTGGCACCCCCATTATATACCCACTTGATACTCGATACTGCAAACACATGTTATACCCATGCGATGTCCGAAATCTCTCACAACTGTTATTTGATGTGTATTAGTTCTTATTATGCATGAGGCACCTGTCATATATCTTTCTGTTAGGTGTGACATGTACTATATACCCATCCAATGTCCTTTTTGGCACTTATATTTAATATGCATTTCCTGCTATGAATGATAATAATTCAATGTTCACATATGGCACTCATGTTAAATGCCAATCTCCTACTCTGGTTAACACGCATAACATATATTTACAAATGTACTGTTGCACGTATCATACCATATATGAATTTGGAATCAACTGGCTTTCATAATTTTCTGAATGCCGTTGCTAAGAACCTGTGATTAATTAATACATTGTCAAACTGAAAAACATTTTTAAACAGAATCACAGTTATGTTCCTGCATTCGTGATTCTTAACATTAAACTTGTATTGGTTTCATTAAAATATATTTGTATAACATTTAGGACAACTCACATAAACAACACTTTTTTGGTTAAAAATATTAATGTTAAATTCCCAAGGAGAGGGGGATACCCTTTAATATCACTAGTAGCAAATCTCCTTGTAACCTCATATACTAAAAAAAATAATATACAAATTCCAATCAATATTTTATTTGATTGGTTTACTATTTCTAGTAAATTTCTTAGGCATATAATGCTCTAGTTCTCACATATAATCATTTTGTAAACAAACTCTTCTCTTTAACTAGATTTGTGGGTAATCTGATTCTCATTCTGATCTTTAAAATATATATATATTATTACTTGTGTTTAAAACTGATATCTGCCTGATATGTGGCTTATCATGAATTGTTTATGGTAGTTCAAAGTAAATCTTGGTATTTCAGAATATAGAGAAACATTTCAGTTGTTGTTATTGTTATTTCGTAGAAGCTAGACCCTCTGTTCTGTGATTTCCGCTGAGCAGTAAGTGTGTGTGTACTTGTGCAGTGATTAGTGGCAGCTGAGAAGGGTGTGTGGTTTTGCCTGTGTAAAGCTATATAAATGTGTAGCTTTTGTGGTCTGCTTGCCTCTGTTCTGTGAGTTCTCCTGAACAGTATGTGTGTGTACTTGTGCAGTGAGTAGTGGGCAGGTGAGTAGTAAGAACCTAATATAAACAGGGGATGGTGCGAACACTTGTAGATTATGGGCAGTTCTAATATAAGTGTAGGAGTTTAAATAAAAGGAGGGAGTGCAAACTGGGAGCACATTGTAGTGCTTTATAAAAAAAAAATCCAGACTGTAATTCTGAGTCAGTCCAGTGGCAACCTCACTCAGGGTACATCCTGTCATATATACTGTATGCACTACTGGAAGAGATGATCCAGAGTCCATACCTCTGTGACAGGTGTGAGCATGTTGCCTATCTTGAAACTCAAATTGGAGAACTGGAGAGGAGAATTGCAGCACTTAGTGATATTGCTCCACAGGAAAGGGGGTTGGTGCTCACGGAGCACAGTTTAGCTGAGCCTAGTACGGAGGGTGGAGCTTGGGCTAGTGAGGATGTCCAGGGAGGTAGCTGTGTTAAAATTAGAAGGGGAAGCAGGGGGAACAGGATGGGGCAGGCCAGTTCCGAGTTGGCAAGCACCAACAGATTTGCCATATTGAGTAAAACTGTTGGGGATGTCCATTCAGGAATAGCAATGCCAGATAGAACTGTTCCCTCTAACAGCCGGGAGAACAGTTCTACTGGAGGAGTGGGAGGGCAGAATAGGCAGAGCAACAGGCAGGTTTCGGTGGTTCGGGACTCTATTATTAGGAAGGTAGACAGGGTAATTTGTCACCCAGATCCTAGCAATCGAACAGTTTGCTGTCTCCAGGGTGCTCGGGTTTGGCATGTTGTGGATTTAATAGATACATTTTTGGGAGGGGCTGGAAATGAACCGGCAGTCTTGGTACATATTGATACCAATGACAAAGTTAGTGGAAGATGGAGTGTCCTAAAGAATGATTTTATAGAACTATGTAATAAGCTGAAGGCAAGGACCTCCAAGGTAGTATTTTCTGAGATACTACCAGTGCCACGTGCTAGCCCAGGGAGGCAGAAGGAGCTAAGGGAGGTTAATGCATGGCTAACAATGTGGTGCATTAAGGAGGGGTTTGGGTTTTTAGAGCACTGGGCTGACTCAATCTCTATACAATCTCTATAGCAGGGATGGATTGCACCTTAATGATGAGGGAGCTTTGGTGCTAAGGCATAGGATGGTAGAACGGCTCAGGGAACAGCTGGGGGAGTTTTCAAACTAGTAGGTGGGGGGGAGATAGAAGTAATGGGTAGAAAGTGTAGAGGGGGTAAGGAACGCATTAAAACGTCATGGAGGAGGAGATGGGGGAGGGTTATTTGGAGGTATTGCTAAGTAACTCAAGTACAGTGGCAGGGACTTCAGAGCTAGAGACTCATAACATAAGGTGTATGCTTGCTAATGCCAGAAGCTTGCCAGGAAAATGAGAGCGTTAGAATTATTAGCAATTAATGAAAAATGGGATTTAATAGGCATTACTGAAACGTTGTGAGATAAATCTCATGACTGGACTGGGAATCTGGATGGTTATTATAACCTATTTAGGAAATATACGGGCAATGGTAAAAGAGGAGGAGGAATTTGTCTGTATGTTAAGCCTGAATTTAAGCCTATAGTCAGACAAGATATTTATTGCGGAACTAGCGATAATGTTGAATGTTTGTTGGGTAGAGTTAAATAGCAAATTCTAAAAGAATATTAGTAGGAGTATGCTATAAGCCCCCAATTATTGTTACAGATTGGAAATGCAGCTAAGCATGGGCAAGTTCTAATAATGGGAGGTTTTAATTACCTTGAACTAAACTAGATAAACGAGACCAGCAGTTCAGCTAAGGGAAGCAGGTTCTTGAGTACACTCACGGATCATTATCTGGCCCAGGTTATACAAGAACCTACTAGAAATTAGGCTAGCTTGGATTTAGTTATCGCAAATGTTGAAATAGGGCAACCTTTGGGAAACAGTGATCACAACACAGTCTCATTTGAGATTGAATTAAAAAAAACATAACTATAAGGAGCTAACGAAATTTCTTAATTTTAAAAGGGCAGATTTTAATGGTCTAAAGGCAGCAATACAATGTATAGACTGGGACAGAGAACTGATAGGTAAAAATACTGAACATAAATGAACGAATTTCAAATCCTTACTAAACAAACAAACTTTTCACCATATACCATGTGGAAGTGAAAGAAGGAGTAAATCACAACCCATGTGGCTTAACAATGAATTAAAGATGAAGATGAGGATTAAAAAATAAGCATTTAAATTATACAAACAAGAGGGGACAGAGACTGCTTTACATAAGTACAAGGAAATCAACAAGGCTTGCAAAAGGGCTATTAGACTGGCTAAAGTCGAGGATTAAAAGTTAGTTGTAAAGGAGAGTAAGACTAACTCTAAAATATTGTTTAAATATATTAATTGGAAGAAGGCCAGGAAAGAAGCTATAGGAACATTACAATGTGACACAGGCCATCTGATAATTAGTGACCAGGAAAAGGCAGATGAGCTAAATAGGTTATTTTCTTCGGTATGCACAAGGGAGGTACCAGTGGTTGGGTCACTGCAAGATAATGGGGCAACACTACTTTCACCAAATAACTGGTTACCGCAGAAGAATATCCAAAAGAGGTTGGAAAAAATAAATGTTAATAAAGCCCCAGGTCCTGATGGAATACATCCAAGGGTACTGAAGGAACTGAGCTCTGTAATAGCAAAACCATTATATCTAATTTTTCAAGATTCACTCACCACAGGGTCTCTACCAGATGACTGGAGAAAGGCAGAGGTAATAACTATATTTAATAAGGGAGCAAGAGCAAATCCGAGGAATTACTTTGGTAGTGGGAAAGCTTTTAGAAGGGTTAATAAGGGATAATATACAAGAATATGTCTATTCTAACAGGATTATAAGTAGGTGCCAACATGGATTTATGAAGGATAGGTCATGTCAAACAAACCTAATTAGTTTCTATGAGGAGGTTAGTAGGAACTTGGATCAAGGCAACTCAGTGGATGTAGTCTATTTGGATTTTGCAAAGGCTCTTGATACAGTGCCACATGGGAGACTATTGAGCAAACTAACGGATACGGGAATGAATTGAGAGCTCGCTAAAAGACAGGAAGCAAAGGGTTATGGTAAATGGAATATACTCAGATTGGACTAATGTGGTAAGTGGGGTTCCTCAGGGTTCAGTATTATGTCCCCTCCATTTTAACATATTCATTAATTACTTGGAAGTGGGATTGGAGTGTTGTGTCTCCATTTTTGCTGATGACACAAAGTTGTGCAAGGTAATTACATCAGAAAATGATGTACTTTCCCTCCAAAGGGATTTGCATAAATTAGCGGAATGGGCATCTAAGTGGCAGATGAGATTTAATACGAATAAATGTAAATTTATGCATCTGGGAAAGAAAAATAGGCATGCAATTTATAATCTTAATGGAGCAAATCTAGGGATATCAGATATTGAAAGGGATTTGGAAGTACTTGTGGACAACTGCCTAGGTAACAGTGCTCAATGCCAAGCAGCATCTGCAAAGGCAAGTAAAATATTAGCATGTATTAAGAAGGGTGTAGAAGCAAGGGAAGCAAATATAATTCTCCCACTATACAAATCCCTAGTATGTCCTCATTTCGAATATGGAGTACAATTTTGGGCACCACTACATAAAAAGGACATTTTAGAGCTGGAAAAAGTAAAGAGAAGGGCAACAAAGCTAATAAGGGGAATGGAGGGGCTAAGTTATGAAGAAAGACTAACCAAATTTAACTTATTTTCTCTAGAAAAAAGGTGTCTAAGAGGGGATATAATTACCTTATATAAATATATCCAGGGTCAATACAAGGCTTTGTCAAGGGAACTATTTGTGCCAAGAGGTTTTGACAAGGGGACATCCTTTGAGATTAGAAGTAAAAAGATTTCACCTTAAAGAAAGAAAAGGGTTCTTCACAGTAAGGGTGGTTAATCTGTTGAATTCTATACCAAAGGAGGTGACAATGGATTTGATAGATAACTTTAAAAAGGGATTGGATATATTTTAAATAAAAAGGGCATTAAGGGCTTTCCTGGATAAATAGAGAGGGAGTATTGATCCAGTGATGAATCTGATCGCCAGTATCTGGGGTCAGGAAGGAAATTTTCCCTGTTGAGACAATTGGCAAAGTTTCAGTGTTTTTTTTTTTTTGTTTGCCTTTCTCTGGATCAATTAACAATACATCCGCGTATTGCAGATCAGAGGAGATCTAAAAAGGTTGAACTTGATGGACTAAAGTCCTTTTTTAACCTAAATTACTATGTAACTACCATGTAAAAGAAAAAAAGGAACCCCTCAAAAAAGGGGGAGCCCTATTTCTTGATGTGTTTCAAAAGAAATCTTTTGAAACCTTGTAACCCTTGTAACCCTTTATATTTTTGATTGGCTTACAAGGTTATAAATTACTGCTTATCGTGGACAGCTCTCTCACGGCAAGTCCGTGGGCCCATACTCTCATGGCCAGTCCGCAGCTCGGGTCTCCCTCCATGCCTCTGTCCATTTCTGTCCTCCGCTCTGGTCTGCTCCTTTTCTGGCATTCAACTAATCATCAATGATCCCTACCGACGCTTCCCAGGCAATCTCTCTGAAAGGCTTCCTTTCATTCATGGCTAAATACTGATTCATGCCATACGCCATATTATATCATATCATATCCCTAGCATACCAAGTCATATCAATCATATCGTAACCCTAGTTTAACATATCCTATTAATAGAGCAACTTTCATATCATTTTGTTTCATATTCCTAGCCTACTATTTTTATACCATCATATTATACCCCTAGTGTTCAAGTCATATCAAGCTGTACCAAATCCCTTTGCTCCATATTATATCCTTTACATGCCACGTTGTACATAACATACTTCTTGAATTCCACACCATGCCATACCATTACGTATCCCCTGCATGCCGAGCCATGCCATATCATTATGTACCCCCTGCATGCCGAGCCATGCCATACATTATGTACTTCTTTCATGTCGAGCCATGTCATACCAAAACATACCCCTGGCATGCCGAGCCACATCATTCCATAATGTACTCCTGGCATGCTGAGCCACATCATTTCATAATGTACCACTGGCATGCCGAGCCACGTCATTCCATAATGCACCCCTGGCGTGCCGAGCCACGTCATTCCATAATGTACCCCTGGCATACAGAGCCAGGTTATTCCATAATGTACCCCTGGCATGAAGACCAGTTCTCCTTCCACGCTGAGCCATGTCATGCTTAACGCCATACCATAACATACTTCTGGCATGCCGACTTATGTCATAGCATTTAGTACCCCTTGCATGCTGAATCATGTCATACCATACCATAGCCATTGCATGCTGAGACATGCCATACCATTTCGTATCCCTTGCATGCCACACCATAAGGTACTCCTTGCATGCCGATCCTTGTCATGCCATAAGGTACCCCTTGCATGCCGAGTCATGTCATACCATAAAGTACCCCTTGCATGCCGAGCCATGTCAATCCATAACGTTCCCCTGGCATGCCTAGCATGTCATTCCATAACGTATCCCTGGTATGCCGAGCAATATCATTCCATAACGTACCCCTGGACTTCAAAGTCACATCCTACCATAATGCACCCCAGGCATGCCAAGCCATGTCATATCATAACGTACCCCTTGCATGGCGAGCCATGTCATACAACATAGTATTCCTTGCTTTTAATCTTCCAAACTGTACCATACCCCTAGCAAACCAAGACCATTTTACCCCACTGTTCTCCTAACGAACCTAGTTCCATCGCTCCCTGAGGTACTTCTAGTGAACCCTCATAGAACTCCTACAGTACTAATTCATACCTACCTTCCTGTACTTCTGGTGTGCGGAATCGCATCATATTATTTTCCATGAGTCCCAAACTTATATTAATACTCTTAGCATGCCATGCCACATCTTATCCTACTCCTAACATATCTAGCCACCTTCGCCCTTAACGCTGGGGTTCCCCACAATTGTGGTGTGGGAAGCCATCCTGCTGCTGATGGGCCAGCTTCCTGTAATGGTCCTGGGCCCTCTTGAATGTTTGCAGCTTCCTCCACCACCACATGTGTGGGTGAATGTGGTTCCTCCTCCTGTGGAGCCACCACCTGTGTCTCTATGGGCTAGTACGCCTCCTGGGTACCGAAATGAAAGACAAAAAAAAGTATTTGTGTATTGATTCTCTAAACAATTGTTTGCTATGTGTTTCCATATCCCTGACATCATGGTGACTAGTAATAGGCTGTGTTTTTTTTTATGCAGATAAACATTGACCTGTATCATGAGCATTGAGGATCATGGCTCATATAGATATATGTAATGCTGGTGCGGTGTGCCATCTGCAGTTCATTAGGACATATGCTCAGCTGAATCTGTTTTGCAGTGTGTGAGACTGACCAATCTGTGACCAATTCTCAGCAATGGTTGTTAACATGCAGATGAGATATGGTCCAGGTTAGCCTAGTACATGACATGCACATGCAGCCCTACAGAGTCTGTATCCGCATATGCCGCAGTGTGCACACCCATACATGTACTCTCTTGTGGTTGGCAAATCCATCTGGATCTATTTGGCGACTGCTAATCAGAATCAGTTTTAACTGCAGGTATTGGACAGACATTTCATTGATAACAATTATGATAATAACTAGCGACTTGCCCGTCAAAAATGACGGCAATAACATTTTAAGCCTGGCAATGCTGTTTGCTACACAATGCAAGGCTCTGGCCCCTCTGAGCACCTTCGGCGTTCATCGTGAGTCAAGAGCTAAGCTCCTTTGGTGTTCATTGCAGGGCTCGCAATGAGCGCCTTTGTCGCACTTTGCGCGCCTTCCCCCCCCCCCCGTGTATTTTATGGGCCCCGCGATCAGCGCCTTCGGCACTTATCGCGAACCCTGCAATGAGCGCTCATTGTAGACGTTGTGCAACCCGCCAGTGTCGTGCCTCGCGCTGATTGCCTTGGGCGCTCATTGCGAGGTCCGCAATAAGCGACAAAGATGCTCATTGCGATTCTCCCCCCAGTCTCTGACCCCCGGGGCATGTTTCCCCCCTCTCCCTTCCATGTGTCTATTTCCCCATCTCTCCCTCCTCTCCCTGCCCTGTGTCTTTTGTTTTTCCTTATTTCCCTCCCCGTGTCTCTTTTCCTCCATCTCTCGGCCCTGTGTCTCTTTCCACCGACTCCCCCCTCTCCCTCCCCTGTGTCTTTCTCCTCTGTGTCTACGGTCAAGTTTTGTGTCGCTTGCGATTGCTTTTATTCTCAAAGTCCTGCCTGTCTTGCATTGTTCTGCTAGGTTTTACTGGCTTCGGCATCATGTATTTTCAAAGTCCTGCAAGCCTCACGTTGTTCTGCGTGTTACTGGCTTCGGCCTTGTTTTAATCCTGTTTGAGAAAATGTATGTTGTTTCGGCTGCCATTTTTTTTTTCTCGCTTAGCTGATTTTCGATTGCTGAAAAACGTCAATTAAACCTAAAATTAGCTTGCAACCTTACTCACAGGCTCCCTGTGTCTCCCCCTGTGCTGTGTGCGAGTTCTTAAGTTAATTTGTTTAATTAATTGGCTTTTTTGTTGGTTTTCAGAGTTACATGCATGAAATTTTTTTGCCCGCTAAAGTCTTAATGTTTTCCAAGTCTTGCATGCTACGTGGCGGTGTTTGCGAGCCTCGCCATGGGCGCCCTCAATCCGTGTCCATCCTTCATCGGTGGAGTGTCCTCGTCAAAATAACAACCCTGCCTGGCAAGATGACCCTTAGAGGGACCCTGCAAGGCCACCATTTCATGCACAAAGTCGTGCTGGCCTCGCTAATGTATGGCCCTTCGGCGCTCATTGCTGCGAAGTCGTGTGAGCCTCGTTTAACATGGCGTGACGGTATCAACTATTATATGTGACTAGCGACTTGCCCGTCAGAAAATGACGGCAATAGAATTGTAAGGCGCGTAATGCTGTTTGATACACAAAGTAAGTATTTTGGTTGTGTGAGTACCGTTGGCGCTCATTGCGAGCCTCTTGGTTGGTGTATGTTTGGTTATGAGAGCTTCTTTGGCGCTGATTGTAAGGTTTGCGCTGATGGCCATTTGGCTGGCATTGTGAGCCTCTCCCCTGGTAGAGTTGTGGTTCTGTAAACACCGTTGGTGCTACTTGTGAGGCTCGCGCTGATCGCCTTTATCGTTTATTGTGATTCTGTATTTTTTGTAGTTGGTTTTCTCTGTGTGTATTTTTTAATGTAAATGAATTAATTATTAAAATTATAAATGAATATACTTTACCTATTTGTAATTAATATATGCAGGAAGCAATATGTTGAAGAGCTAACCATCTGTTTTGATGTTCCTGCAGCATATAATGTAGATTTGCAGTGTTGGTGAGCTGAGGTGTAAGTGTCAGCAATGTCTGCAGTGTGTAGTGTAAATAGGCTTAATGCGCGAGGGGAACCTGTTTGTTTAGCTGTGTAGTTCCGCATTGTGTAATGTTAATGTTATGAGTGTGCAGTTAGTGTCGTAAAACGGCTGCGATTGTGTATGTGATAGGCAGGTGTGGAGCATTTAGAGTGCTTCCGAATAGTGTATTTAGGAGGTTGTACGGGTCTGTGTAAAAGTCATATGTGCTTGACGGTGTTTTGCGTGCTTAGGGGTCTTTGAGTTGTGTGTTGTATGTTGCGCAAGGTGTGCGGGGTCGTAAGGACCAGCACAGTGTGTAAAGCTCTGTTGGTTCTGTCTAAAATCAAACAATTTGTATAATGTTTTGGTCATGCAGTTCATGAATACACAGACTGTGATGTGGAATGTTTCAAATTAGTTTGTCAGTGACCTCTCTCAAGTAGCTTATTGGCACTGATTGGTTGCAAATATGAGTGGAGCTAGTACACCGCCTGTACTTCTAAGTTTATTGTTTTAATGAGCTGCAGAGGGTATAAACCAGTTAGGTTTTTAAGAGCCTTTAAGCAATTTTTAAATAAAATAAAGTACACAAAGTAAATAGGAATATTATATTACTTGTGAAATCCAGAAATCTTCCATGTCCCTTTAGAAGTGTAGCAAGGTGAGTTAGCTTTATTCGTTCATTCTATACACACACACACATTTATTTTATTTAACCCCCCCCCCCCCCCCCCAGAGACTACATAGGCATCTGGTACTAACCAACAGAACACTGCATTTGGATATAGATGTTAACCCTATAATAACCTAACAGCAAGCAGCAGCACAGTGCAGGGATCCAGTAGTTGCATCATTCAAGGGAGGAGAGGGGAAAATAGACTGCAAATCCCATGATGCTTTGCTACTAGGGCTGAATTCCCATATTGCTACAATCTTATAGCTGCATCTGATTGACTACAGCAAATTATGAATTCAATGCTAATTGAATTAGGGTTTTCAGGAGATTCCTTCTCAAAACCAACTGCCACAAAAATAAAAGACATTATACAAACTCAAGAATAAGTTTGAAAAATATGTTTTTTGTCAACTGTAAATCATCAGGAGTTATATATATAGCTACTTGTTTATGTAATAAGATCTATGTAGGGAAAACCTGCAGGGAATTCCGTCGAAGATTGGGGGAACATATATATTCTATTAAAAACGAATATGACACTCCCATAGCAAGACATGTGAAATACTGTCACAACAACAATCCGGAAGTACTAAAATTTTGTATTATTGATTCTGTGAAAACTGGACCTAGAAGGGGTGATTTTCAAAATAAATTACTACAGCGTGAATCACAATGGATTTATAAATTAAGAGCACAGGTACCTGATGGCCTGAATGAAGGCTTTTCCTATACAGCCTTCATATAGTCTTGTGTAATTTTATCTTACATAAGTTGTCTATACAGGCCTTTTTCTGGGCCCTAGATTTGGACCCTCTAATTATATGAGAAATACCACCAAGTAATTCCTGAATCAGGATCATGATATATGCACTTTAATTTTACTTCATATTTGTCTCATCTTTGCATAAAATATTTTTTGCTTTATTTATAATCTTTTTCAGGTAGATGTGGCCCACTCATGTGTCACATCTTACCTGAAATAGAATTATTCTTTTCACTTTTGGTCTCACGTGACCATCTTTTTATTCTAGTGGTCAACACCACTCACCCTCAGATTCTGAGTTATAATATACATGGCCATACTAGATTTTTCTTGCCATTTACTCATTCATGCACTTAGTCGCTTTTCACTATGGTCTCATTAATATGTCAATTTTGACCTAATTTAGGTTTACATACAGGATCTTTATACCCTGGCTATTTCATGCCCTTATACAGGGGCTTTAATTCATCTAGTTATCTTCATGCACAATATGCACTTTTATTTCTTTGCACATCATGATATACTTGTATATATTCTCTTTTCAGTATCCTGTATCCAGATACACACCTATTCATTAAGGTTCCCCCTTCCCACTGATGTTGCTCCATCTACTATGCTAATAATATATATGGCCCATTTCTTTCTTTGTTCAGTCCTATCCTGCCATACATACTTTCACACTTTCACTCATAGGGTTAATTTAGGTGTAGCAATCAGGTAGTCCAGGTTACCATGGCTACCATATGCTTTAAATAGCTTCCTGCCCCTACACATGCCTTAATCCTTTGAAAAAGACGTTGAACACGTAGAAACATGTTAGGATGTAGGCTAGCGTAACGTGACGTTATTACGCACAACGCAACTAGGCAGCGCGAATCTCCCCAGCACAGGGAGACGCTGTAATACTATATGCGAGTATACAGAGAGTGAGCTTGTTCAGAATGGCCCAAATTATGCTTACACCACCAAAATAGTTGTGGTGTTATACTATAACAAGATGCAATATCTGGACATTTAAGAGCCATATCGTTTGAATGGTTGAATTATACCTATATCATTCAAATAATAGGGGCATTGTACCCTAATAAGAGGCAATGAAGTACCTGGTGATCTAAGAGCCAAACTGAGGATTTTTTGTATGCAAATAAATCTGTTGTTTAGAAGCATACTACCAAGCTACCTATATCTTCCTTTTGTTGTTATACTAGGTTTCACAGCCGTTACTGGGGAGAGATATATAGTTATAGCACAAGGTAACTTAGGAAGGTTTGGCCCACTATTCTAATGATTTACACCTTTTGTTGCATAGTACTACAAGCCTATATATAGACACTCTCTGTGTCTCATTTATAATACTGCTCAAACCCCACTTAATGAGTGACAGTTGTCCAGTGGTCATTAGGTTTGCAGTTTTTCTGTTCAAAAGTATTTGTACAGTTTTTATTCTTTCCCTTTTTAAAGTTTTAATCATCGTTTTTTTCAACCAATAAAGTTTATATTTTACTATTGCCCACTTTTTTTGTTAAAAAAATGTTTGCATAAAATCTTGATTCAGATGCATTCATAATCCATGAAACTTATTATGAAGCTTACTATATACCTTTTTGTAATTCCAGTACACCAAATATCATTCATAAATGTCAAACAATTGCATTCAGTAGTAAAATGATTAAACATGACATTTCTTACTTTATTACAGATTGGTAAATTATATTGTCATAACAGGCAGCCTTTAGTTAATTGGCAAATATACAATGTAATATGCCTAACCATTGCATTAATGTGGGGCTTCGGTTCACTGCATTTTGTAATTAAAGACACAATTCCAATTATGATAGTTCACGCTGTCTATGCTGTCAACAACTTTATGGACGTATAATGAAATAATATATACAGGTGTGTATGGTGATAGATATTTTAATATAACTCTCAGACAATAGTATATTAATATATAAAAAGGTATAATACAACCTGTGTTAGGCATACTAACCACATAATGCACAAACACACTTGGATGCTCCATACTGCATCCTTTTATATAAAAGAAACACTAATTCACTCTGAATAGCTGTATAACTATACCTATTATTTACTGTTAAATACAAAACCTAATGTTGTTGTAGGCAATATAATGTTGTATTAATCTTCAACTCATACATTTTATTGAAATAATACTAGTTGCAACAATGACACCAACAATATCTTCAAAGATTTTGTCTTAATTGATGACTAGTATTTAAATAGTTCCTAATAGTGGTTAGTTCCATTAATTTCCTTTATATATTTATATTGCAAGCAAAACACTTTGGCCCTCATTCAATTGCAATTTGGCCAATTGAATAGGGCCCTAAATAAGCACATAACATATATTTTTTAAAGAAGTTTTTAGTTAGTAAGCATCTATCCAAAAGCAATGTTTTCACTAACTAAAAACTTCTTTAAAAAATATATGTTATGTGCTTATTTAGGGTCCTATTCAATTGGCCAAATCGCAATTGAATGAGGCCCTTTGTAATTTAGTTAGCAATATGCATGGTGTCCTTAATTTAGATGAAAAGCGCTTATTATGTTTAATCAGAAATTAAATTCTGCCACATATCCTGGTATCCGGTAACTTGTCCTAAAGCCCTGCAACTTGGCCCTGAAATCACAACTTGGTCCTGCAAATGGCAATAGTCCTAGCTTCCAGTTAAGCTATCCTGTGTGTGAGAATAAATCAACTTAAACAACCTGAGGGTAGGATTAGCCTTCTTGGTCTTTTCAAGTCCAAGGAGGAGCAGGTATTGACAGACTGTTGGTGTGGCAAGTAGCCAGAATCACTGCATTTTAAAAGTTCTCTGAAGCAGCTATATTTATTATTAAGCCAAATGTGTAAACAATGTAACTTTGACATCATAAGATTAAGGATCCCGAGGGCAAAAAAATTACATTTTGGTTCACCACCTCTTCAGTGTAGCACCCAAGCTATACCTGCATTTAATAGAAACACTCAACAGAGCTCCAATCTTATTTTAGAACTTATTTTTCAATTAAAAGTATTATCAAGGAAATAAGAATAAAGGAATATAAACGTATCAATATGATTTTATCAATTTTATCAATTATCAGGTTGAATAGGGCAGCCTGGAAGTATTAAGAGTATCTGAGTGCCAACCACCTTAAATTGTTATGGCTGGTTGAATGGGCTCTAATTTAACATGCTATTCTGCTGTGCTTACTATAGCTCTCTTTTTTATAAACAGTTTTTGCTGTCAGAGAACGATTATCTACTGCAGAGTTTCTGAACAGCCAGTCCTAGGATGGTGCAGGTCCCTGAGATCTATATATCTGGTCATCAGGGTCTTCAGGGACGAAAAGTGTTACATGTAGTATCACCCTGTTAAAAATGTTCTGGATCTCAAAGGTGCTCCCCATTAAGAAACAGCAAACATTAAATGAACAGTAGTGATGTCGCGAACATCAAATTTTCGGTTCTCGAACCGCGGACGCGAATTCCATCAAATGTTCACGAACAGACGAACATCGGCGAACCGCCATAGACTTCAATGGGCAGGCGAATTTCAAAGCCCACAGGGACTCTTTTTGGCCACAATAGTGATGGGAAAGTTGTTTCAAGGGGACTAACACCTGGACTGTGGCATGCCGGAGGGGGATCCATGGCAAAACTCCCACGGAAAATTACATAGTTGATGCAGAGTCTGGTTTTAAGCCATAAAGGGCATAAATCACCTAACATTCCTAAATTGTTTGGAATAACATGCTTTAAAAGATCAGGTATGATGTTGTATCGATCAGGTAGTGTAAGGGTTACACCCACTTCACAGTAACAGACCAATATCCCCGTTTAATGCACAGCAAACAATCGCAAACAGTCCCTTTGCACAACCGCAAACTCCCCATTTGCACAAGGTTGGATACCAAGCTAGCCATGTCCCGTTCCTTGTCCTTAACTGATGTCATTGAAGGTCTCTTCCTCCACCCAGCCACCAAGGGTCCCCGAAAGGTGACAACAAGACCCTGGGAAGCCTGCTGTGTTTGGTCTTCCGCCTCCTCAAAGCCACCTTCCTCCTCTGACTCCTCTTCTTCAGACTCCTCTCTCTGCGTTGCCTCTGTCTGCTTTATTATAAGGTGTGTACTGTTAAGTAATACTATTCCTATCGGTTTAATCCCCTGTCCACTATTAGTTGACGTGTATATGGCATGGATTTTTGGAACAGGGAGATGGAAAAAGATGCTTGGTCGGACCTCCTACTTCGAATTTGGGGCACTGCGCGTGCAATGTAATGTGCCACCAGATAGGAGTAGTGTATTAAGTTGTACTATTCATTCCTATCAGTTTAATACCTGTTACGTCACCTTTCAGGGGACGTGTATATGGCATGGATTTTTGGAACAGGGAGATGGAAAAAGATGCTTGGTCGGACCTCCAACTTCGAATTTGGGGCACTGCACGTGCAATCTAAGGTGCCACCAGATAGGAGTGGTGTATTAAGTTGTACTACTCATTCCTATCAGTTTAATACCTGTTACGTCACCTATCAGGGGACGTGTATATGGCATGGATTTTTGGAACAGGGAGATGGAAAAAGATGCTTGGTCGGATCTTCTACTTCGAATTTGGGGCACTGCGCGTGCAATCTAAGGTGCCACCAGATTGGAGTGGTGTATTAAGTTGTACTACTCATTCCTTTCAGTTTAATACCTGTTACGTCACCTATCAGGGGACGTGTATATGGCATGGTTTTTGGAACAGGGAGATGTAAAAAGATGCTTGGTCGGTCCTCCCACTTCAAATTTGGGGCACTGCGCGTGCAATCTAAGGTGCCACCAGATAGGAGTGGTGTATTAAGTTTTACTATTCATTTTTATCAGTTTAATACCTGTTACGTCACCTATCAGGGGACGTGTATATGGCATGGATTTTTGAAACAGGGAGATGGAAAAAGATGCTTGGTCGGTCCTCCCAATTCAAATTTGGGGCACTGCGCGTGCCATCTAAGGTGCCACCATATTGGAGTGGTGTATTAAGTTGTACTATTCATTACTATTAGTTTAATACCTGTTACGTCACCTATCTTTCCTCCCAATAGCACATTCTATATGTCATCAACCAGCCTGTGTGTATTTAGAGAACTACACTTTAAGGCCCTTAACCTGGGACAAGGTGGCTTGGCTATCAGAATTGCCTCAGAGCCTTAAAAACTCGCCAAACCCCATAATCAGACACTCACTATCATACTGGAAATGGGCCAAGAAACACACGGTTTGTTCCCTGGATCCACCCGAATGACCCCAATTCTTGAACACCCTCAGGCCCCGAAACACATGAGCACAACATCAAAACACTGGTGGAGGTCAAGGAAACTAGACTGGGAGACTGGTTAGTAAAGGGCCAGATGCTCACCTATGAGGAACTGAGGGACAAGCATGAGCTACCGCTGTCAGAACATTACAATTACTGTAGGCTGAGGCATTTCACACACTCCCTGACCCAGAAACAGGGGACACCGGTCTTAAATTGGTTCTCCAAAAGTTGTAAAGATAAACCTCTATCAAGGGGGATCATTGGGTCGCTTTACAAATATAAAACATTTGTTACTGGTTGAAGCGACACTGGGGGAAGGACCGGAGTTGGGGAGCCCTGGAGACCCTTCAGAAGCAACCGGCGGCAAAATCATCCCAGGAAAGGAGAGGTTGCTTACTGAAGCCTGCCCTAGGGTAACCCAAGGGTGATTGCCCAGGTTAGATATTGTAAATAATAAGCTAATACTGCTGGAGGGATGATAGCTAATAGGACTTTGGTGTTTCCTGCAGATATACTCTTTACTATTGTCTGTTTTACCATGTTTTAGGTATCTCTTAAATTGCAATCACAGTAAAAAATAAGAAAAATTATTAATCTAAAAAGTAAAAATAAGAAGGAATAGCCAGCTAACTTTCACAAAATGTCTTTATTGTAAATATGTATTTTTGCACAACTGTTATGCAAGATATGCAAGACTGTTCAAAAATGCTTTATTTTTCATTACATGCTGTACCCCATCTAAAATAAAATAATTTAAATGCAAAAATTTCGGTATTGCTGCAGCGACCAGAAAAATTGATGTTAGTTTGCCAGGCAGAAAGTGCCCTAAAACATTGCGTCTTGAACCCTAGTTGGTGGCGGATAAGTCATGCAAGACTTCCGGCATTCAGGGATAAAATACAGCAGCGTGTGGACCATTATTAGCTCAAGGCAGCTCATCTATCAGGCCTTTTTTAATCGAATGTATCGCGCACTGTCAGTCCCGTCGGGATCCATCCCTCATTCATCTTAATAAAGGTGAGGTAATCTAGACTTTTTTGACCTAGGCGACTTCTCTTATCAGTGACAAAACCTCCTACTGCACTGAAGGTCCTTTCTGACAGGACACTTGAAGCGGGGCAGGACAGAAGTTCTATGGCAAATTGGGATAGCTCAGGCCACAGAGCAAGCGTGCACACCCAGTAGTCAAGGGGTTCATTGCTCCTCATAGTTTCGATATCTGTAGTTATGGCGAGTTAGTCTGTTACCTGACGGTCGAGTCGTTCTCTGAGGGTGGACCCCGAAGGGCTGTTGCGATGCATAGGACTTAAAAAGCTCTGCCTTTCTCTGTAAAGCATCTTTTCCTTGCCGGCGTGGTCGTGGGAGGAGGATGATTATGTTTGCCGTTGTGCTGTGACATCACCCTTAAACGCTGTGTAAAGCATACTATTTAATTTATTTAGGAAGTGCTGCATCCTTTCCGACTTGTGGTAATTCGGTAACATTTCAGGCACTTTCTGCTTATACCGGGGGTCTAGTAGCGTGGACACCCAGTACAGGTCGTTCTCCTTCATCCTTTTTATACGAGGGTCCCTCAACAGGCACGACAGCATGAAAGACCCCATTTGTACAGGGTTGGATGCCGAGCTAGTCACGTCCCGTTCCTCGTCCTCAGTGATCTCACTGAAGGTATGTTCTTCCCCCCAGCCACGTACATCACCACGGGTACCAGATAGGTGACAACGAGCACCCTGGGATGCCTGTTGTGGTTGGTCTTCCTCCTCCTCCTCAAAGCAACATTCCTCCTCTGACTCTTCTTCCTCACAATCCTCTTCCAGCATTGCCGCAGGTCCAGCAAGCGATGCTGATAAGGCTGTTTCTGGTGGTGATGGTGACCACAACTCTTCCTCTTCCTCTTCACACTCATCTATGGCCTGATCCAGCACTCTTCGCAGGGCACGCTCCAGGAAGAAAACAAATGGTATGATGTCACTGATTGTGCCCTGGGTGCGACTGACCAGGTTTAGTAAAGTGCGCCATGGCCGTGTAGGAACGCCCGAAATGGGCACACACCTTCCTGGCCTGCTTCAGGACATCCTGTAAGCCTGGGTGCTTATGGACAAAGCGTTGTACAATCAGATTACACACATGTGCCATGCACGGCACATGTGTCAACTTGCCCAAATTCAATGCCGCCAACAAATTTCTTCCGTTGTCACAAACCACTTTGCCAATCTCCAGTTGGTGCGGAGTCAGCCACTGATCCACCTGTGCGTTCAGGGCGGTCAGGAGTGCTGGTCCGGTGTGACTCTCTGCTTTCAGGGAAGTCAACCCCAAGACGGCGTGACACTGCCGTATCCGGGATGTGGAATCGTACCTGTGGACCTGGGGGGTTGCCGTTGATGTGGAGCAAGACATAGCAGCAGCAGAAGAGGACTCAGTAGAGGAAGTTAAGCCGAGGATGGAGTAGGAGGAGTAGAGGAGGTGGCAGCAGGCCTGCCTGCAAGTCGTGGCGGTGTCACCAACTCCTCTGCAGAGCCACGTATTTCATGCTTGGCAACTGTCACAAGGTTTACCCAATGCGCAGTGTAGGGGATATACCTGCCCTGACCATGCTTTGCAGACCAGGTATCCGTGGTCAGATGGACCCTTGCCCCAACACTGTGTGCCAGAGATGCCATTACTTCCTTTTGCAGAATCGAGTACAGGTTGGGGATTGCCTTTTGTGCAAAGAAATTTCGGCTGGGTACCTTCCGCTGCGGTGTCCCAATAGCTACACATTTTTTAAACGCCTCCGACTCCACCAGCTTGTATGGTAAAAGCTGGCGGGCTAAGAGTTCAGACAAGCCAGCTGTCAGTTGCCGGGCAAGGGGGTGACTTTGTGACATTGGCTTCTTACGCTCAAACATGTCCTTGACAGACACCTGACTGTGGGCAGATGAGCAGGGACTGCTCAGGGCGAGACACGGAGTGGCGGATGGTTGAGAGGGGGCAAGCAGGGCAGCAGTGGTTGACGTGGCTGAAGATGCTGGACCAGGAGGAGGATGGCGGCTTTGACTTTGTGTGCTGCTTGTATTCATGTGTTGATCCCAGAGGCGTTTGTGATGTGACATCATGTGCCTTCTCAAAGAAGTTGTACCTAGGTGGGTGTTGGACTTCCCACGACTCAGTTTCTTTTCGAACAAGTTGCAAATGGCATCGCTGTTGTCATAGGCGGACACACAAAAAAATTGCCACACTGCTGAGCTCTGCAATGACGGCATTCTGGTGGTGGCAACAGCATGTGTTAACTGGCGCGCTGTCTGGCTGACCCCGGGTGCCGATGCATGCTGTCTGACTGTGCCACTAGCTACTTTCGACGACCTCCCGCTGCTTCCAACTCTTCTCCTCCTCCTCTCTGTCTCCCCATCTGAACTTTCTTCCTGTTCTTCTTCTCTTATAGCGGGGCACCCACGTGACAACAATGGATGCATCGTCATCATCAACCGCTTCACTTGTATCTGACAACTCAACAAAGGAAGCAGCACCGGGTACAACATCATCATCATCAGACCTTACGTCCATGTGTGTAATGCTGCCTGACTATCTACATCCTCTGGCACTAATGTTTGTGCATCACTCATTTCTGCCAACGGATGTGTAAATAACTCTGCTGATGGATCAAGTGAAGCGGCTGTGGTGCTAGTGTTGGTGGTGGCGGCAGGCGGGCGAGTGGTAACTGGAGAGGTGCCCGATGCTAAGCTGGAGGAGCATGGTGCGACTAGGTTCTAAGCTGTAGAAGATTGGGTGTCCTGTGTTAGCCAGTCAACCATATCCTCAGAACTTTTCAAGTTCAGGGTACGTTGCCTCTGAAAACTGGGCATTATTCTAGGGCCAAAGGTAATCACAGCACCACGACCATGACGGCCCCTGCGGGGTGGCCTGCCACTGCCTGTCATTTTTTTTACGATTAGTGGTTCTATGCGTGCAAGCTACTGTGACACCAGATATGAGTGTCCCTGTGAACTGGCAAAAGTTGTCAGAGTAGGCGCTGTAGGCCTCACACACACACGCCTGTAGGCAGGCAACTGATATTCAATCGATTACAGAAAAAAAAGGGTTATTTTATTTCACTGTACACTACGGTTGCACTAGATATGAGTGTCACTGTGCGCTGGCAAAAGTTGGCAGAGTAGATGCAATAGGCCTCACACACACGCCTGTAGGCAGGCAACTGATATTCAATCGATTACAGTCAAAAAAGGGTTCTTTTATTTCACTGTACACTACGGTTGCACTAGATATGAGTGTCACTGTGCACTGGCAAAAGTTGGCAGAGTAGATGCAATAGGCTTCACACACACACACCTGTAGGCAGGCAACTGATATTCAATCGATTACAGTCAAAAAAGGGTTCTTTTATGTCACTGTACCCTACGGTTGCACTAGAAATGAGTGTCAGTGTGCGCTGGCAAAAGTTGGCAGAGTAGATGCAATAGGCCTCACACACACGCCTGTAGGCAGGCAACTGATATTCAATCGATTACAGTCAAAAAAAGGGTTCTTTTATTTCACTGTACACTACGGTTGCACTAGATATGAGTGTCACTGTGCACTGGCAAAAGTTGGCAGAGTAGATGCAATAGGCTTCACACACACACACACCTGTAGGCAGGCAACTGATATTCAATCGATTACAGTCAAAAAAGGGTTCTTTTATGTCACTGTACCCTACGGTTGCACTAGAAATGAGTGTCAGTGTGCACTGGCAAAAGTTGGCAGAGTAGATGCAATAGGCTTCACACACACGCCTGTAGGCAGGCAACTGTTATTCAATTGATTACAGTCAAAAAGGGGTTCTTTTATTTCACTGTACACTACTGTTGCACTAGATATGAGTGTCACTGTGCACTGGCAAAAGTTGGCAGAGTAGATGCAATAGGCCTCACACACACGCCTGTAGGCAGGCAACTGATATTCCATTGATTACAGAAAAAAAAGGGTTATTTTATTTCACTGTACACTACTGTTGCACCAGAAATGAGTGTCACTGTGCACTGGCAAAAGTTGTCAGAGTAGATGCAATAGGCTTCACATACACGCCTGTAGGCAGGCAACTGATATTCAATCGATTACAGTCAAAAAAGGGTTCTTTTATTTCACTGTACACTATGGTTGCACTAGATATAAGTGTCACTGTGCACTGGCAAAAGTTGGCAGAGTAGATGCAATAGGCCTCTTACACACGCCTGTAGGCAGGCAACTGATATTCAATCGATTACAGTCAAAAAAGGGTTGTTTTATGTCACTGTACACTACGGTTGCACTAGATATGAGTGTCACTGTGCACTGGCAAAAGTTGGCAGAGTAGATGCAATAGGCCTCACACACATGCCTGTAGGCCGGCAACTGATATTCAATCGATTACAGTCAAAAAAGGGTTCTTTTATTTCACTGTACACTACGGTTGCACTAGATATGAGTGTCACTGTGCGCTGGCAAAAGTTGGCAGAGTAGATGCAATAGGCCTCACACACACACGCCTGTAGGCAGGCAACTGGTATTCAATCGATTACAGTCAAAAAAGAGTTCTTTTATTTCACTGTACTCTACGGTTGCATTAGATATGAGTGTCACTGTGCACTCGCAAAAGTTGACAGAGTAGATGCAATAGGCCTCACACACACGCCTGTAGGCAGGCAACTGATATTCAATCGATTACAGAAAAAAAAGGTTTCTTTTATTTCACTGTACACTACGTTTGCACTAGATATGAGTGTCACTGTGCACTGGCAAAAGTTGGCAGAGTAGATGCAATAGGCCTCACACACACGCCTGTAGGCAGGCAACTGATATTCAATTGATTACAGTAAAAAAAGGGTTCTTTTATTTCACTGTACACTACGGTTGCACTAGATATGAGTGTCACTGTGCACTGGCAAAAGTTGGCAGAGTAGATGCAATAGGCCTCACACACACGCCTGTAGACAGGCAACTGATATTCAATCGATTACAGTCAAAAAAGGTTTTTTTTATTGCACTGTACATTACGGTTGTACTAGATATGAGTGTCACTGTGCACTGGCAAAAGTTGGCAGAGTAGATACAATAGGCCTCACACACACGCCTGTAGGCAGGCAACTGATATTCAATTGATTACAGTCAAAAAAGGGTTCTTTTATTTCACTGTACACTACGGTTGCACTAGATATGAGTGTCACTGTGCACTGGCAAAAGTTGACAGAGTAGATGCAATAGGCCTCACACACACGCTAGCAGGCAGGCATATGCAATTAGATTACACAGAAAAAAAAAATTAAATGAAATAATGATGTTCTAGCCCTAAAAAGGGCTTTTTGGGTTGCTGTCCTTGCAGCAGATATCAAATGAGTCCTTCAGGTGTGTAGTGAAAGCTAAATACACAGCCTGACTATCTATTTCCCTATTAAATCAGCAGAAAAAAATAGTAAATCAAAATAAATGATGTTCTAGCCCTAAAAAGGGCTTTTTGGGTTGCTGTCTTTGCAGCAGATATCAAATGAGTCCTTCAGGTGTGTAGTGAAAGCTAAATACACAGCCTGGCTATCTATTTCCCTATTAAATCAGCAGCAGGTAGAATATATGTCCTCTCTCAACGAATGTAGCTTCAGAATGATTCTAAAATGGAGGCTGTCCTTCAGATGGAAGTCCCTGGAAGGGAGTGTATGCTGCTGATTGGCTGGAATGTGTCTGCTGACTGTAAGGTGCAGGGTCAAAGTTTCCTCAAAGATAAAGCATAGGGGGCGGCCTGAAAAGCGCATGTCTTCGCGGTTAGTTGCGAACGCGAACATGCGAAAATCGCAGCGAATAGTTCTCCGGCGAACTGTTCGGGACATCACTAATGAACAGTTCACTTTCCATGGTAGATGTGTTGGAGCATTAATTGGTGAGGAAAAAACCTTACAACGGGGCACAGTGTTAAAAGGGACAGTATATCTCTCCCAGGGAAGGTTTTACCAAGGAAAGCTTTTGATTCCCACCCTTTTAAACAACCCTGGGAGGATGCAATGAGCAACCAGGATTTAGAAGGCTACCAGGCATGAGCAGCAGAACGTAGCTATAGTGAGGAGGGAGGAAGCCTGTGTTATACAGTGTTATGACATTGAGGAGGGAAAAGCCTGTGTGATGCATTGATATGATAGTGATGGAGGAAGCCTGTTTTATGTTAAGAAGAGGGGCCTAGGATTGAACCTTGGGGTACGACAACAGTCAGAGAGTGTGGCAAGGTAAGTTTAGGTAATTTTTATCCACACATAAAAGATTATACTTACAAAACATAAAAACTGCAGAAACTGGTCCACAATCTCTGACAATACACACAAAAGTCTTAGTTTAATAGTTTATAGGTGCAGGATATCATATTAATCAAAGGTTATCTACTAAAAAGTAAAAGTAAATTTAAAAAAAGTAAATTATCTGTTATAATACATATATAGTATCACTTTTTTCTTTTAGCCCACTCCTCCAAATTCTTTTTAATCAAGCTGATTTACTCTGCAAGGAGGTCGCTAAAAATCTTCAGGATAGCAGCTAACATTGATCCATACGTGGACTTGGACTGATACCATTAGAACTGAGGGAGAGTATTTATTACCTCCGATCGCTGCTTTCATTGGTGGTGGGTAAGTACAATTGCTTTGATATTCTAACACATTTTGTTTATATTGAATAGTGTGCCATTATTGTATGTAGTTTTTTTTGTCTCTATAAACGTTATTGCCCCCATATTTTTGGGGGCTCCTGGGTCCATGGCTATAAGTGATGATATTAAATGGGGCATAACTGTATGTCTCAACTGAGTAATAGTATTCAATAAAAAGTTACTTTTAATTCTTAACTTCAAGTCTAAAAAAGTCAAAAAATGTAGTTTATTTTACATCTTCTATTTTTTAGTATGATTGGAGATTGCAATGTTGCATCTTAATTTAATTTGCTTCTTGTGAGTGTGTGTTGAGAAAGAGAACTATATATTTTTTGCTCTAGCTCCACCTACGAGTCTTATCAAAAACTGTTAAGAGCAAGGGAAAATGAGGTATGTGAGGAGAGTAAATAGTTAATTAAAGATAATGTGTCTGAAGCAGCTGTGGGGTGTACAGGTGATTGTGCAGAGGTCTGCTCCATCAAATAGCAAGAATAATAGGAGGGTGGGTGTTGACAGTGTCGGTGGAAGCAATGGATGTGAGCTAAAATGAGTCTGTGTCCTGGGTCTGAAGGAAAAAGAAAGATGTTTGAAAGTGCAAGTACATTTCAAAGGAAGTCAGATGGGGTTGGTAAGGTAGGGGGTGGGTGAGGTGGTTCTTAGCTAGACAAACAGAGGACATAAGACTTTTGTTTAGAGAAACAGAGAAGAAATCTACTAAATTTAATAAATGCATACAAAATACACAGATTGCACTAAGGTGGCAGTTTAAAAGTAAGACTGAAATTATTGTAGAAGTAGAGATGTTCACCTTAGCTTGAATAGGCCTTGAATCCAGTTAGTAGTAATGGATGGGAGCTAAGGTTGGTCTCCATCCTGGGTCTGAGGGAAAAAGCAAACACTGTCCCTCATGCTCATGCCATACACACAGATAAACAGAATGGTTTCATGAACACCAGGATGAAGCCAAACACCTTTCATTGCAATATCCCCCACAACACACAGTTCAAGACTATGCCAGCATACTAAGAAGATTTGAAGCTGTTTTGAACACAAAGGGTAGCTCTAGTCCTTATTAGACTTGATATTAATATATTAGCCCTTTATATTATATACTGTTGTCCACCCTTGTACATCTCTGGTCAAGCTTCTATATTTAGAACTGATGAACAATGCCTGTCAAAAAAGCATATTTTCATATTATAGATTATAAATTAAAGCCTACATTAGTTTTTCTTTTGTCTTTAAAAAAATAAATTGATCATTATCATGTAAGTTCTTTAACATATCACCAGAGGGATATTGCCCCTCTCCTCTTTGTAGATCTTTTCCAAGTCATTGAGGTTTTGAGGCTGGTGTTTGGCAACTTGAACCTTCAGTTCCCTCCACAGATTTTCTCTGGGATTAAGGTCTGGAGACTGGCCAGACCACTCCAGGACATTAAAGTGCTTCTTCTTGAGCCACTCCTTTGTTGCCTTAGCTATGTGTTTTGGGTCATTGTCATGCTGGAATACCCATCCACAACCCATTTTCAATGACCTGGATGAGAGAAGGAGGTTCTGACCCTCGATACATGGTCACGTCAGGCTTGATTCTACTAGTAAGTTCTGAGAGCAAAAGATAAGGAAAGGCCTCCATTGGAGCCTAAAACGGAAAACGTGCACATCGGGCACATGTCTGCTGTCGTTGATTGATGACGTCAGACACTAGCACACCATAGAGCCAGTGTTACTTGCCGCGAGCATATCTCGCAATGCCTGACCATGCAATCTGGTAGAACCTCTTAGTTGGAATAGGTTTAGAGGAAGGAGTTCAGTGTAGTTAGTTACTTGGACATTAACCTCTGCTATATCAGTCGCTGCAGAGCATTCCAGTTGCAGTTTCAGTGTTTTGCTATATATAATTTCATTTTATTTTCATGCAAGCAAATTTGTTTTATGTCTTGAACAGATACACAGAATGTTCCTGTTTGTCTGATTGAGATTTCAGCAGATGCCAATCCACACAATGAGGATTTACAACAGATTTTCCCTGAACTCAGGAATACAGTGAAACGTTAACCTATTACTGACCTATTTAGGTGATTCCAGCATGCCATACTCTGCACAGATAGATAAGGTGAGGGTTAACCTCTGTATTTCTTTTGCTCACTATACGGAGCTGTAGTGTGTGTCTGTCTGGGGATATGTCAGTAACTCATGTAAACACAGATTCATTTTTTTTATTTCTTAGAGAAAAATGCATGTATTTCAAAAATTCTAAAAGTATTTCAACATGCTTTTAGGTGATCATTTCCCTTGATGTGGTCCAAATTGTACTGAATTAAGTGGCCCTTTAACTTTCATACACTGTAGCCTTTGCATGAATTAATTTCTTTAAGCCTGATAATTAGGGCACAAATTGTGGGTCTCTGATATTGCATTTATATAGACCCTGTCACCACTGCTTTTTGCTGGATAATTACTACAAAACACTAACAACTATTTGGTAAATTTCTTCTAATATTTTACTGATTCTATTTTATTCACAAGGGCAGCAAAGAAAAATAAAAAATATTTATATAAACTTACAAACAAATATACTAAAAACGCCTTTGGCATTTGTATTTCTGATCCACCTTTGATGAATATCAATTATATATTTCTGCTTTTCCAAAGGCACCACTCTGTCTCAATGTGGATCTAGAAATGTGTATAAGAAGGGCAGTATAATGAGTGTTTCAATCTGATTATTAATCCAACAGGGAGTTTACTACTGAACTCAAAGTTAGCCTATAGATTTATTTTAGCCTGTATGTGATTCGCTGAGCTAATCCACACTTGATAAAACACATTTAGATCTTATGACCCTTTATATTTTTGAATTTGTCACCTATAGACAAACTTATAAACAAACAACTTTCAGTATTCCTATGGCCATACTGCATACTGAAAGTTATTTGTCTATAAGTATAAAAGTAAGGCATAGAAATAAAACTATATAATCCTTTCAGAATTGCATTGGTTGGAAAGGAGTTACAGTGCTGAAAACCTACAAATGTAATATTACGATGTCGCTGTGAAATAAAACTATGACACAAAAATAGAGACCATAAAGTATTATTATTATTATAGTTTATTTATAACGCGCCAACATATTCCGTAGCGCTGCACATAAATTAGGTTCAGACAAAGATGAATACAGATTAACATTTAGCAAAGCAAGGAGGGCCCTGTCTTTGAGCTAGGAATCCAATGTTTATGGTGAATTCCCAAATTACTTAGGATAGAAACTCGCAGACTTACAATCTAAGGTATAGGGAGTGGTAAAAGAGGGAAAGAGAGGTAATAAATGTGTTAGGGTGGAAGCTGATACGCTTCTTTAAAGAGATGCGTTTTAAGTGAGGTTTTAAATGTTTTGTGGCAAGAGGATAATCTGGTGGAGCGAGGCAAGGAGTTCCAGAGACTAGGGGCCGTACCAGAAAAGTCCTGGAGGTGGGAGTGAGAGGAGGTGACAAGAGTTGTAGAAAGAAGAAGGTCATTAGCAGAACGAAGAGGGTGGGTGGGGGAGTATTTGGAGATGAGAGTAGAGATGTAAGGGGGAGCATTATTGTTGAGGGCTTTGTAAGTTAAGGTCATGGTTTTAAATGTTATTCTTGAGGCTAAGGGAAGCCAGTGGAATACGATATCTCATATACATCTTAAAAAGATGAATGAGAGACCAACATATATGCCTCACAAACAAATAAGCTGAGATCTCTCCTAAAGGGATAAGCATTACTATACATATTTAAGTGCTGTTATTTCTATTAATTACTATACATATTTATGCAAAATGGCACACATTTTTACATATATACCTAAAATGGTAATTGCTATTATGTAATACACCTCACATTGATATGCTATTTACTGCAAACCCATCACATACATCATCCATAACAACATGCAATACATTACATATATATGAATCGCTGCTGATTAGTTCACATACGTCATTTGATAAGTTTGACGATTTCAATGCTGAATGCTAGGGGTGTATTGGGGTGGGTTGAGGTGAATCAACACAACAAAGTAAATTCTCCCTTTTATAAATCTGGGCCTATGCTTTTTTGCTATGTGTCATTCTAAAAATTACATTACATTCCCATAACAACTGATGCCTTTTACGTCATGTCAATGTTTGATATTAGACAGCAGATTTGTTTCTGTATATATAAAAATATTATTGTAATCATCAGTTCTTAAAAAAATATATATATTTTTTTTGTATCTAAATAAAAGTTAAGTTTTATTGAGACATTTGTATGTTTATCCGTCTCCATTCAATACAAGTTATGTATTCACTAAAACCCCTTGGAGATATGATCTGCTAGTCAAAGAAAGGTGTCCTTCTATTCTTTTTATTTACCAAGCATCTATATTCCTGATAACTACAAACTGAATGCATACAAAAATAGTTATGAGAGTACCCAATGGGATATTTGCATTTGGTATTTATGTGGTGTGGTACAATGAAAGAGTTATGCTGCACAAATTTCTGAGATTTTATCTTTTATATGTTGATTCATGTAGGGAAAACTTTGGACAATACAGCAAGAAATTGTTTCAAGGACATTTATTAAAAAAAATGTAATGTTTTTATAAAAGTTATATGTAAATTTTCTTTATTGTGGGTGGCCATTGCTTTATTTGTCTCACCTTAATGAGCGAAGCAATACTATTGTAAATTCCAAGGTCCATATTATATTCCAGCCTCGTAAGTCCAACATGTAGCACGTAAGGGCTGCCTGCTTCAAATTTGGCCTACTTACGTTGCTATTAAATTGGAAAGGGCTGCGAGCTACGAGCCGCTATTCCATAAACCAGTTCTCGGCTGTCGGGTTGCGTGCTTGAACGCAAACAATTAAGCAATCACGTAGTTACAGGTTCAGATTGAACCAATGGAAAAAGAGATCATTATTGTTACGTCACTGAAAAAGGGGAGGGTAGATTCCGAAGTCATACGTGCTTCAATTACAGTTTGCGATTGGACCCACGGGCCAGATATAATGAAATATTAATAAAGCCCTGAATATGATATTCTATCACATGTGAGTTACAGTATATGCCGAAACACATTGATTGCAGGGATCAATATAACACTAAATATAATCATGAAATAATGTATTTTTCATGGCTGATTTGAGGGCTTGAGAATGTTGTGCTATTAATTATAAGACGTAACATCACTTTCCCTTAAGATAAATGTACAGTAGAGTGATTTTATTTGCATTACAAGTGCTACTTATTGGACTTTACCCCCCGTGCGGGTGCTCTCAATCACAAGTTGGCCTTTGGGCTCCATTTGCGTGTTACGTGCTTGCTCGCCAGTGACCACGTTGCAATTTACTAGCTGAATTGAACAAGTAGTGGCTACGGGCTCATCAGATCAAAGGATTTACATGCGCAAAGTTCAATGTTGCTCAGCACGTAGCCTATTCTCGTCCGTCCTGCGTGTTAACACGCAAAGCCTTACAGGGCTAATTTAATACCTGAAACACGTAAAATCGGAGTTACGAGCTATGTAGCCCCAATTTAATAGTGCTGCAAATCATGTTGACAGCCTTTTTAAAATAAATGAATTGAGATCAACAGCCAAAGTCCCTCCCAAATAACATTTAAGGTTAAGAAAAATATCCAGTATAAATAAAAAACATATTTAATAGTAAAAAATTAAAGGATATGTTTATTTATTTTTTTTACTTTCTAAAAAAAATATTTTATTTAATTTCAAGTCAAGTTCTTCTATAAAGATGGGATGTTGGTGATCCTTTAAGAGGTCTAAAATATTAATATTTTTTACTTTTAATGAAATCCATATATTGTATCCTTTGTAAAGTGTTGTGCTCTGTCACTTTTAATGATTGCTAGAAGTTCTTCCATGGATTCTAAGACAGTCACTTGGCAATTGAAAATATATTAAATATGATCTGTTTTTCTCAAAAGGCCTTGAGCAAAGACAAAAACAAACAGAAGCATAATACACTCAGAAAGTGAATGTCACTGTCTATTAATGCGCAAATATTATGCACAGAAATATTTTATAATAAAAAAACATAATTTGTACTACAAGGGGACAATGCATTTCTAAATTAAAATTGACCATTTGCAGGATTATTCTCCATATAGATGTAAAAAAATACAACAAATAAGCAAAGAAACATATTGCTAAATTAGGATAACATTGCTATTCAAAAGCAAATTATAGCACTCAATGGATGTTGTTTTCCAGCTGAAATAAAATAGCCAGTGAAGAAAAATATACTTGATGAGGTAAGTTTTGTCAAGGCATGTTTTTCTGGTGTGATATTTGATATTTCAGTGATGTGATTTTTAATATGACACATAGCAAAAGGCATAGGCCCAGATTTATAAAAGGGAGAATGTACTTTGTCGTTTCGATTCACCTCGACTTACCTCAATCTGCCCCCAGGCCCTCATTCAATTGCGATTTGGCCTATTGAATAGGGGTCTAAATAAGCACATAACATATTTTTTTTAAAGAAGTTTTTAGTTAGTAAGCATCTATCCAAAAGCAAGGTTTTCACTTACTAAAATCTTATTTAAAAAAAATATGCTATGTGCTTATTTAGACCCCTATTCAATTGGCCAAATCGCAATTGAATGAGGGCCCTAGTGTTCAGCTTTGAAATTGGCAAACTTATCAAACAACATATTTGAATTAATCAGCAACAAAACTATTCATATATATGTGGAGTATTGCATGTTGTAATAGATGGCATATGTGATAGGTTTGCAGTAAATCGAGTATCAATTGGAGGCGTATTACATAATAGAAAGGACCATTTTAGGTGCATATGTTAAAGTGTGTTGAATTTTACATACATATGTATAATAATTAAAATAAGTATCAGCGTTACCTGTTTGTCTGTCGGCCTACCTGTTTTGGTAGGCCTCAGAGTAGGCCAAGGATTGGAGAAAAAATATGTGCTGAATCCTGTTGCAAAAGCACCCCAAATGGTGCATAAATGCTTTAATATTCACTATAACAAGTAAATACAACAGAATATTAAGGTTAATGTCACAGTCATATACATATATAATTTGTACTGTATGCTTGAGACCTCCACTCCCATTCCCACCCACTCCCGCCCGCCAGGACTCAAAACACAATGGCCACAGCCTGTGGTAAATGCAGCACTTAGTGCACTGGCTGCAGCAACAGGATATGCTCTAAAAAAAACATGACATTGAGGAGCAATTGTTCCTGCATCGGTGGGAAGACGATAAACTTCATTCAACAATAAGAACTGCAGGGAACCAGTTTACCAGAATTTAGAACAGCTGTATCTCAAATATATTACGATCCTCTCATTATTAGTTAAAATGTGAACCTAAAACTAGCGGTATCTTCAGCTGATTCATGCCTCCTAGTCACAGGTGATGGGACTCGGCTAATCAATTTAAAGTGAGACTTAGACTTGAGTTCATGGCAAAGGGCCAGTTATAATATTCTGTACGTGCTGCAAGTATTTGTCCTGGTTCTCTGCTGTGTCCTGTACTTTTTTCTTCAATTCCTGTCTAGCAAAAGTTTTGCCTGTTTCTAACAATGCTGCTTCTGTTCCTGTCTGGCGATAGTTATGACTGTACTTGCTGCTCTGCTATGCTCGGTTACAGCTACCACCTTCACATGTGTTATGGCTCTTGCTTTCAATTCCCAATCTCCTGCTTTCAGTTGCCCAATCTGCTTCTGATGACCCCTGTCTTCAGTTTCTGTGCTGTAAACCTGCATCATTGCTAACATGGCTTCAGTGCTTGACTGTGAAATGCACATGCATCGCCTGAAGCATTTTGTATATCCTGTTCTCTGTTCATATTATGAAGTGAATAATAATATTAGTAGTAGTAATAATAAGAATATGATAATAGAGTATACAGTATCTCACAAAAGTAAGTACACCCCTCACATTTTTGTTAATATTTTATAATATCTTTTCATGTGACAACACTGAAGAAATGACATTCTGCTACGATGTAAAGCAGTAAGTTTAAAGCCTCTATAACGTACATTTTCTGTCCCCTTAAATATATACAGCCATTATTGTCTAAACCGTTGGCAACAAAAGTGAGTACACCCCTAAGTGGAAATGTCTAATTGGACCCAATTAGCCATTTTCCATCCCCAGTGTCATGTGATTCATTAGTGTTACAAGGTCTCAGGTGTGAATGGGGAGCAGGTGTGTTAAATTTGGGGTTATCGCTTTCAACACTCTCTCATACTGGTCGCTGGAAGTTCAACATGGCACCTCATGGCAAATAACTCTATGAGGATCTGAAAAAAAAAATTGTTGCTCTACATAAAGATGGCCTAGGCTATAAGAAGAATACCAAGACCCTGAAACTGAGCTGGAGCACGGTGGGCAAGACCATACAACGGTTTCACAGGACAAGTTCAACTCAGAACAGTCCTCGCCATGGTCGACCAAAGAAGTTGGGTGCACATGCTCAGCGTCATATCCAGAGGTTGTCTTTGGGAAATAAACGTATGAGTTCTGCCAGCATTGCTGCATAGGTTGAAGGGGTGGGGGGAGCCTGCCAGTGCTTAGACCATAAGCCGCACACTGCATCAAATTGGTCCGCATGACTGTCGTCCCAGAAGGAAGCCTCTTCTAAAGATGATACTGATGCACAAGAAAGCCCGCAAACAGTTTCCTAAAGACAAGCAGACAAAGGACATGGATTACTGGAACCATGTCCTGTGGTCCGATGAGACCAAGATAAACTTATTTGGTTCATATGGTGTCAAGAGTGTGGCGGGAACCAGGTGAGGAGTACAAAGACAAGTGTGTCTTGCCTACAGACAATCATGGTGGCGGGATTGTCATGGTCTGGGCCTGCATGAGTGCTGTCGGTACTGAGGAGCTACAGTTCATTGAGGAAACCATGAATACCAACACATTTACTGTGACATACTGAAGCAGAGCATGATCCCCTCCCTTCGGAGACTGGGCCGCAGGGCAGTAATCCAACATGATAACGACCCCAAATACACCTCCAAGACGACCACTGCCTTGCTAAAGAAGCTGAAGGTAAAGGTGATGGACTGGCCAAGCATGTCTCCAGACCTAAACCCTATTGAGCATCTGTGGGGCATCCTCAAATGGAAGGTGGGGGTGTGCATGGTCTCTAACATCCACCAGCTCTCTGATGTCATCATGGAGGAGTGGAAGAGGACGCCAGTGGCAACCTGTGAAGCTCTGGGGAACGCTATGCCCATGAAAGTTAAGGCAGTGCTGGAAAATAATGGTGGCCACAGAAAATATTGACACTTTGGGCCCAATTTGTATATTTCCACTTAGGGGTGTACAAACTTTTGTTGCCAACAGTTTAGGCATTAGTGGCTGTGTTGAGTTATTTAGAGGGGACAGCAAATTTACACTGTTTCACAGACTGTATATTTGCAACTACTACTGTACATTGTAGCAGAGTGTCATTTCTTCAGTGTCACATGAAAAGATATAATAAAATATTTACAAAAATGTGAGGGTGTACTCACTTTTGTAAGATACTGAATATGTGTGTATGTGTGTATATATATATATATATATATATATATATATTATATATATATATATATATATATATTGTGAAAAGGATGGTCGTGTAGAATTGTGGTCTCTTCAAAGAATCAATAGGTAATAGAGTATAGTGCAGCAAACCAGTTTATTAAAGTACAAAGTAAACTAGAGTAGTAACTCTGCTTAAAAAAATAAAATAAAAATCGACATAAACGTACTGACTGAGACACGGGAACACCCTGACTAGCCCTGTGCAGCTTATCTGCTACAGGTGGAAAACTGGTAGGAACTAAAACTCCTTTTCAACTCTGTATGGAGTAGTTTTCGTGATATAGCACCACCTAGTGGCAAGGACACCTGTCTGCCCTGCTCTCCGAGTGTCCTCCCCCCAGGGAAAAAGTTACTCTTATAAACACAGTCTTTTTCCCTCAGGGTATCTTAAAGGTAATGGTCCTCTGACCTTAGGTAAACGGCTGGTCCGTCTCTCTGGAAGCTTCAGTATGCCGTACAGTTCTCTAAGGTATTGTATGACAACAGTATCCCACAGGTACGTGAAACAATGATTTTCTTTCAGTCCCCAGCACAGTATGTATGGCATAAAACAGCAATTTATTAGGACTGTGGTCCTCTTTGTTTACCACAATTACTGTGTACTCCAGACTCTCTCTCTCAAGTTTCTGATAGCTCCAGTAGACAGGTTCATCACTATTCCACAGCTTCTGACATGCAGCTCACCCTCTCTCTGGCTGGGGCTTCCTGGACTTTAAATAGGGTTACAGCCTCTGGACAAGGTTGCAGTTACTTGTTTTAACTCCCTGAGTGCCAGACACAATGAACTGTTCATCCTGTTGCTGACATATCCACCATCTATGAGATATCCCCGGGCTCCTACTCACATTCCCACAATATTTATACATATATAAATCCAGCTAAAAAAATCCGCTAATTTATTAATCACTGGCCTGTATCTTTCTTCAGATCTCCAGGTCTCCACTCTGCTGCAAACAGATCATCAGTTGCAAGCTGCTGTCTCTCTGTCTGTGTCTTTTTCCATATTCAGACAACCTCACACAGTTCTCTCTGTGTGCCTCTTTTTTCAACTCAGCTCATATATATATATTGTAACATAATAATACAAGGGGTGTATGTAAGTAACAGACTTACCAGAGCCCCTTTTCCCCTGGGAAGTGAAAGATTTAAGCCTCCTACAACAGACTAATCAAGCCCAGCTGCATTCTACCTTAAAAGGAGTACTGAGCACTCAGCAGGTTGGGTTCAGTCTGGACTGAGAGCCAGGAGAGACAGCTCTGCACGCTGAAGCAACCCACAAGACTTTTGGAGCAGAAAACTTACAGGCCTGTATACATGAACACTTTTGCATTAGTTTATGGTAGTGAGGAAACTGCTATTTCTGTTTAGTTAGTGCTTCAAGGAAGCTAGGCTTTGCTTTGTATTCTTTTTGTTTGTACCTGCTAACGAAGTTTTCATAAAAGCACCTTAAAGCTATAACGCCTCCTGAGCTACTTTATTACAGAGACGGTCAACAGGGCATTGACCCCAGAAGTGGCAGCCGGTCTGTCACAATATATATATATATATATATATATATATATATATATATATATATATATATATATATATAGTATATATATTATATATATATATTGGACTGTTGTGATGTGTAGATGATAAGAAACAATTATTTAGACTAATGACAGGATGAAATAAGGATATGTATAGGGAAGTTATACAAAAGAACACTGTTTATGGTATTCCCAGAATTAACATACTGTATGGATGTGAGAACTGGACAGGTAGATTTGCAGATTACCTTCTCCACTTATGCAACGGGTTAATACAGTAAGGCAGGTTGAATAGAATAGTATGCACACAGTAAAGGTTCAGGGTAGTGGGAATGCATTTTAAGGAAATGGGAATGAACATTAAAGAAAATAATGTTTATATATAGAACTAGCGAATTGCCCGTCAAAAAATGACAGCAATGAAATTGTAAGGTAGCTAATGGTGTTTTGTGTATAGTACTGAAATATATAATACAATTAATAAATGAATATACTTTATGTATTTTGAAGCATTGTGTTGAAGAGCTGGCAATCTGTTTTGATGTTGCTGCAGCATTAGTGGTGTGGAGCTGCTGTGTAAGCATAATGAATGTGTGCAGTGTAATAGTGTGCGTGCGCAAGACAAAATTTAATAAGGATGTAGGGCAGTAAGATATTCAAGAGAAATAGCAGCAAAAAACATCAGAATTATAGCTTTCTGATTTACTGCTTACAAAGGTTTTTCTTCCTTACAAAAATAAAATTTTATACAACAAACAAATGTCATATTTACATTTTATAAAATTTCACAAACAACCTATTTTTATAGGCTGACATGTGAATATTTTTGTCTTGTTCCAGGACAAGTTCTCATCTAATGAGTTCATTAGCACATTGAATTTTGAGCTCTTGTCTGCTTCCAATCAAAGTCAAACAACAACATTTAACGTCATGCTGCCCAAATTAGTTGTTTTCTTGTGAAGACAATATCTAAAATACCAAAGCTTAAGTAAGTAAACATATTTTCAGAAAAAGTATCTGAATAAGTATAATGAGAACAAAGCAGGGTGGTTACAGGATGGTTACATGGGAACATCAGAGCTACATACTTCTATAGAAGCCAAAACACATAATAATCGAATGTTAGTACTCTGGTACAAACCGATATTGCCACACCACTTTTAAAATAAGTAGTTTTAATAAATATAAAAAATTGCTATGATTTTGAGTAATGAATTAAGCCAAAATATGTAATAAACTGAATGGTCAGTCTAGATGGGCTTTATTTCTGTTTCAATCTTTTGTGCAATAATTTAAATTTCATGATCTGTTAAATAGCATAATTCACAAGGTAAGATAGCTCTACCTCTCTAGCAATGGACATAAAAGGCCACTATCGCCGGTTTTGTGTTTCCAAATTTACTGAGATAGGCCTTTATTAAGATACAATTCTTTATTTAACACAATAATAATAAGAAATATGAAAACAGATATACATGACTATACAAGAAGGATGGGTTGGTATGTGGTGAATGCTGCCATCTAATGGAGCAGGAATGAAAATGAATGTAGCTAAAGCTAAATATTATACTTTCCATAATGGCGTCATTCATTAGCTAGGACTTCCCAAAGCATACATGTAAATGAAGGGAGGGAAAACTCAACAGTATTTGCTGCAAAGGTATATATTCATTTGACTGAATCTGTAGACACATCCCCTTCCAAAAAACAATGTGTGTTAGTGTCTTTTGAAAAGCCTTGCTAAGGGAGGATCAATCTTAGATAACTTGTCCAATGATTTGATAGACTCCTCTAGAATGGGATTTTTTTATAGCTTAGAAAACATTTATCAGATTTATTCTGGAGGTTTCTGTGAAAACACAACAATCTCTCTTACTGTTTTAATAAAGAAGCAAAAGAGAGTATTCCAGTAAAAATATAAACTCTTGAGTCAGCATCACTGGACTAACACGGCTACTCCATACTACATAACTGTTTTAACAAAGTTATTCAGCTGGAACATATGGTTGTGGTGATATCTTCACATGACTCCTCCTGGCCTTGTTCAGAGTTGCCAGCCTTATCCATCTGATAGCTTATTACCAGAAATATTGATTCTCTACATTTCAGTCTAAAAATCTGGATGTATTTTTTTATGTAGTTTTAACCTCTTCAGCCAATGCTTTAAAATGTGCAGGCAGGAGGTAGCCATATTGTAGAGTTGCTTTTTTGGAGCTCCCTGAAAGGATTCTCCAGTCTTAACTAGATCATAAAAGTAATAAACCATCCAGGCTGCTTTTTGATTGAAATTACCTCCTCACATCATCTGTGTATATGGTGAGGATTTGAGCTTTTCAGCCACTGAATCCACATCTACTGGTTCTGTCATGTCTTGTAACATGCTGCCTGCATGGATTCAGATCAAGATCAAGATCTGCCCTCCATTTCCCTACAGCTCCAGCTTTAAACTACACGGGAAGATCATATAACTAGATTCCTCTTTGAATATAGTTAATTTATCCTGTTTAAAGTTAATTGAGAATTGGAACCAGTAACTATTGCCATTTTCTTTTGAACCTGCACAATACAGAGCATCATTAAGACACCTAAAGGCATCTTCATCACTCACAATGAACTTTCATACTTCCTAATGTTTATATTAGCTGCACAGAAGCATGGATCAAGCAAAAGGCGGTCATCATTTGCGAGCCACGAGAAGCGAGGCAAGCCATTAAATTGGAGCACTAAGGTGATGAGCGCCAAAGCCAATGCGCTGTTAACTCGTACCACTTAGCCGAACGCGCTTATCGCCTGCGAGCCTCGTATAGCTAGGTGAGCCGTTACGGCAATAAAACTCGCAGCGCCTGCGAGCCTCGCATAGCGGGATGAGCTGTTAAGGCAATAAAACTCACAGCTCTTGGGAAATGAGCGCCAAAATTGCCTGCGAGCCAATGAAACACGCTGGACTTAGCCTCCAAACACTTAGAAAATGCGGGATCGCCTTAGGCTGCAAGCACTTGACGAATGCAAGACTTAGGGAAAAAAATACGAGATGTGGAACTTAGAAAAAAATATGAGATAGGAAAAATACAAAGTTAACGGCCGAACCGCAAAAAGCAAAAAACACGAAACAAAAAAAAATTGAAAAAATAAAAATACAACAAAAACATCACACACAGCACAGGGGAACAGCCAGGACGTCTGGGAGTGAGGTGGGAGTGAGGAACGCAAATTTAAGTTGATTTTGCAGAGTTTCGCCACTCGAAAATCTGCTAAGCAAGAAAAAAAGGAGGCCCAAAAAAATTGAAAACAAGGCTACACGACCCTGAACCGCGCAAAACACCGCCAACTGCGTACCACTTTCACTCAGGAACGTACAAGCTACAAAAAACACTGTTACAAAGGATGGCAAATGCTCGCAAACCACATAGCACATAGACAAATAACACTATTTCACAATCCTAACTTGCCATTAACAACATTAAACATCTAAACTAGCGCTTTAGACAAATAAACCAACGGTTTGCCCTCGCGCACGCAGCATATTCCTAATGCACACTTGGGACATTCATAAAACTATCCTCAGGGCAGCAACAGTGCAACTGAACATTATATGCTGCAGGGCAATAAAAAGAGATTGTTACCTCTTCAGGCTTTTGATTATTACATATATTAATTAGAGAACGGTAAACTATATTAATTTATCATTCAATTAATTAATTAATTAGTATTTAAAAAAATAGAGAGAGGATCCAAAGGACACGCAAGGAGAGGCTCGCAATGAGCTCCCAAGGTGTTAAAAAAAAAGCTTAACATTGTGTGCCAAACAGCATTACCATGGCTTCAAATTTTATTGACTATTTTATTTTGACGGGCAAGTCTCTAGTTATATATTGTTATAATATAACTCGGAAATTGTCTGTCAAAAATGACGGGAGTAATACTGTAAGTCTGGCAATGCTGTTTGCCACACAATGCAAAGCTATAAGCCCTTTGAGCACCTTTGGTGCTCCTTGCGAGCCCCACGATGAGCGCCTTTGGTGCTCATTACAAGCCTGTGTACTTTATAGGCATCGCACTTGAGTGCTACTGTCTTGGGTTGTGTTACTGTCTTATGTTAAGTGTTACTGCCTTGTGGTAAATGTTAGTGGCTTGGATTAAGTATTAGTGTCTTGCGTTAAGTGTTACTGCTTAGGGCTCGTTTTTACATTCTACGGGTTAGTTTTACATCCTTCTGGTGCTAGTTTTTACAATCCTTCGGCCCTAGTTTTTGGTCCGGGTTACGTTTTATAGTCAGCCCATTTTTTTATTCTCGCTTTAGTGCGATTTTCTATTGTTAAAAAAATGGCAAAATATGGCTCAAAGTAACTTGCAATCTCACTCACAAGGCTCCCTGCCTCGCCCACTGTGCTGTGTGTAAGTGTGTAATTTGAGGCATATTTGTTGTTTATTTTCAGGTCTTTTCGATTCTGTGGTGGTTCGGGCGTTAAAGTCGGATTTTTTCCAGACTCACAGTGCATGTACAGGTTTCAGGCCTAAGTCATACGGGTTGTAAGTCCTGCGTGCGCCGCTGGCGATGAGCGCCTGCGCCACTCATCACGAACCCTGCAATGAGCGTCTTCAGCCTAAGTGCCGTGGGGCTTGTGTTTGGGGCCCATAATGGCTAGCTTTGCTTGCAGTCTACTGCTCACCTTTGCTTCATTATTTGGGGGAAGCAATATGCTGTATACTGCAAAAAAACATCCATTCTCAAATCTGAAATCATTTTTGGTTAATATTGTCACCGTCTTACGTCTTTAGTACGAGTCTTGGCCTTCACAGAATTTCCTTTCAAGCATCATTGAGTACTTGCAGTAGGCCACCAACAAAAAGATGAGATGAGGAAAAAAATTCCATGCAATGTTCTTGGGTCCTAGTTAAACCAGAAAAAAAGTATTGCATTTGAAAAATAAGAGCATACAATAAGTCACAAAATGCTTCAGTTGCAGTGTATCTATAGTTGCCAGCAATAAGAGCGGACAGCTTGCTGTCCACCCTATTCACTTTTGAGCCACTCACCTAAAGAGATTGGAGTGGTGCATTAGGAGAAAATGGAGAACCACTTGGAGAGTAAATATTAAAGTAAGAGAAAGATGCACAGCTTTTTTCTCAGACATCAAATGCTTTAATGAACTTGATCTAACAAATATTTTGCAAACATCACATATTATAATTATTGAACAGCGAGACGCCGTCAAGCTTTGTGTTGTGTGTACGACTTAGGAGATGAGTGTCGAAGGCGATCATTGCCTGCGAGCCTCGCAAAGCGAGCAGTGGAGGCATTAAAAACTCAGAGCACTTAGGCGGCTGAAACAAATGAAACCAAGGCTACCCGACCCCGAACCACGTAAAACACTGCTGCGTACAACTTTTACCCAGGAACGTACTAGGTACAAAATACACTATTAGAAAGGAAGGAACATGCTTGCGAGCTGCGTAACACATATACAAATGACTCCATTTTACAATACTAACATGCAACTAATAACATTACGAATCTAAAAGGGTGCTTTACACAACTAAACCAACGGTTTGCCCTCGTACACGCAGCATATTTCTCATGCACAGTTGGGTATTAATTTATTAAGTAACTAATTCATTGATTATTATTTTAAAAAATATAGACTTATGTATCTTTTCTTTGTGATGAGTGTCGAATGTGTCCAGAGGAGCAAAAGTACACCAGAGGAGAGACTCGCAATGAGCGCTGAAGGTCCAAAGAGTAGAAACATTTTGACATTGTGTGGCAAATAGCATTGTCATGGTTTTAAATGTTATTGCTCCCTCATTTTTGACGGGCAATTTGCTTGTATTTCTTATAGAAGCACTATTGTAGTCCTATAACATTGTGTGAGAGACAATAAACTATTGTGGTAGTTGCTATTGAATGCAAAGAGCGGCAAAGGCAATTTAACACATACGAAATAGATCACAATGAAATACATTGCAGTCCCAGAGATACTCAGCGAATCTCCTCCATCGAATGTTGCTTTTAAATTATTACAACTACACAAGATTTCATGTATTATAATACATCAAGGTATATACAGTATAACCATCTATTTACTTTATTCATAATCTGCTACTTTTCTCTAGAATTAATTCACCTTTATTATGCAAAATAATCAGAACACAAATAATTCTGTAAACCTTTGTAGGTATTCAAAGCATAATGAAAATTACTGGATGGGTAATTTAACGATATGCCATGGTGAACATTCTCAAAGGCTTCCAAGGCTACAATAAACCCTGCTGTGTATACAATGTTGCATTCTGTAATTAAAATTGACATTAGAGGTGTCATTTTCAAAGGCCAATTAGATTTAATTGTCATACTGGTTTTATTTGTTATATTTCACACTGGAATGATGTAATTAAATTGCTCAATTTACCTAAAAAACTATAGAAGGAAATGATAAATACACAACTTTGATAAGAACATCTGAAAAGGGAACTGTGTGACATATACACTCATGGGTGCATTTACTTCTGAGGTTCCCCATAGGCAAAGAGTCTTCAGGTGGCATTGGCATACAAACGATTGTCTTAGTATGTACAGTATATGTTGTATAAGAAAAATATTAATGTGTATGTATGTATAGTTACAACAGAAGAATAGATAGATAGATAGATAGATAGATAGATAGATAGATAGATAGATAGATAGATAGATAGTGTCCAAAAATGGACACTAAAATTGGAAAACAACAATGCATATATACAGGGACTTGGAAATAATTGTAGTATTTGTTGTGTTAGAAAGAGGTTATTAAATAATGTGCCATACTGTGTTTTCTTGTTTCAAATAAAGGTCTCAGAGCTGCCAGACAATGATACATGCATACTAAAGCATGCTCTCTGCATTTCTTTTGGTTGCAATGTAGTTCAATTTACTTAATATTTTTCCATGCAAAAAAAATAATAATAATGTTTAAATCATGCCTTTTAAATGATTGAAAAAACAGTTGTATTCATGCCCCATTTGATAATGCAATGTTTAACCTTTAGCTACCACTGGAGATTGTTATTCATGTCAGATTTATTAATGCCAAAGGTTCAGAAATCTGTGCTATTTACATTAGATGGGACTGAGCTAAGGATAAGTTCATATAATGTGAATACCTTATTGACTCTCTAGGGCTTTTATTGGGACACCATATTTCCTCTGTCCTAGTACCATCAGTTGTCACAATCAATACTGACTTCAGTTGCTCCTCACATGTATCTGGGGAAGTTTTATTGCTGACCTCTAAAGGAAGTGAAGTTTCGAGTAGTGGTGGTTCTTTTGTTTTAAAGTTTGTATCATGTATCTCAGTACCAAACTTCAAGCCACAGCATGTTGTGTATATTGACAGCACACTGTATTCTCACCCCAAAGCACTGAGCACTTCCTGGAAGGAACAAAGTGGAAACAGAACAAGCCTTTAGCTGTGTTCTGATGTAGTTTTCTGTACTTTGACATGGTGCCCCCTACAAGCAGGAGTCCCTTGTTTGCTGCCTGAATGGAAATCCAGCCCTGTATACAGCATGCCCCAGGGCAAATCAAGGGTAGATTGTATATAACCTAAAAAGTAGCACCCATAACCCAATAGATAGATAGATAGATAGATAGATAGATAGATAGATAGATAGATAGATAGATAGATAGATAGATAGATAGATATTCTTACTATTATTCAGTGGTAAAGCTACTGCTGATGCAGAAAGTTCAAAATAGAATAAGACTAAACCTAAAAAAAGTTTTTTATTAATATGTTAATGTAAAGAAGGCTAAGAAAGAAAATATTGGAACCTTAAAATCTGAAACAGAACAACCGAAAAATAGTGATGAGATCCATAAATTATTTTGTTCTCTATACACAAGGGATATACCAGTGGTTGAGACACTGCAAAAAAAATGGGGCTGTACTACTTTCTCCAAATAAATGGTTATCACAGAAAAAAAACTTGAAATGTTAAAGCACCAGGTCCTGATGGAATACATTTAAGTAGGGACTTGGACCAAGGAAACTCAGTAGATGTAGTCAATTTGGATTTTGCAAAGGCTTTTGATACTATGCCACATGGGAGGCTATTGTGCAAAGTAAGGTATGCAGGAAATGACAATAAAAAGACAGGAAAGCAAAGGGTGGTTGTAAATGGAATATATTCCTGTTGGAGTAATCTGGGATTCCTTACTGACACTAAATTGTGCAAGGTTTTTAAATCAGAAAATGATGTGCGCTCAATGCAAAGGTACATACATAAATAAGAAGAATGGGAGGCTAAATGGCAGATGAAACATGATGTAGGCATGTTTCTGGACAACCACCTATGTAACAGTGCTCAATGTCAAGCAGCATCTGCAAAGTCAAGTAAAATATTAGCATACATTTAGAGGAGTATAGATCCAAGGGAAGCAGATATAATTCTGCCTCTAAATAAATCCCTATTACACCCTCTTTTTGAATATACAGCTAAATTTTGGGCACTTGTAAAAAAAAGGTGGATGTGATTACCTTATTTGAATACTTACTGGGGGAATATAAGGCTGAGAGAAAATGGCTCTTCGCAGTAAGTGCAGTGGACTGTGGAACTCTGTTAATGAAGGTGTTGGCAGAAGATTCAATCGATAACTTTAAAAAGGGGTTGGATATATTTTAGAATAAAAATGGCATGCCGTGTTATGTTGGATAACTAGGGAAGGAGGTTATTGATCCAGGGAGTAGTAATATTACCAGCATTTGGGATCAGGAAGGGGGTTTCCCCTTATGATAAAGTTGGCAATGTTTCAGGTTTTGTTTTTTTTTGCCTTGCTCTGGATCAATTAAAAAAAATTGCATAAAAAATGATCAGAGTAGATATAAAAATGTTGTACTTGATTAACTAAACATCTTTTTTTTTCCACTTCAATTAATCTGTTGCTATAAATGGTTCAGAAGTTTAGTTGTGTCTTGTGTAAAATAGTGACATTTTAAGATTGTTTTAGGCCTGAGAGGGTGGAGTGATGGTCAGCCGTAAGTGATACTTGAGGAGTGGTAGCTGAATGGAGGAGATTAGGAGTTCAGAGTTTAAGTTGAAGGATGGACATTCAGGAGGAGATGCTTCAGAGTCATCAGGTGCTAGAAAAGAAAGAGCAAGGTCTGGAGCTGAGACAGATATGAGTATCAATTGCAGTGGGAGCGCGCCTTTGTCGGCACACACATGACGTTGGTCACGTTGCGTGCACCCAAAAGGCGGCGTGCCTCTCCTGGGTACTACGTGGTATCCTGCTAGGTCCTAATCTAAAGGGACCTACACCTGTTCCTGATCCTGTTCCTGGTATCCTGAACTGGTCCTGACCTGCAGAAGCCAGCTGGACGCTGAGTCTTACAACCTATCAGGGGTCCCAAGGGGAGGTCATGTAAGCTGTAAGCAGGGAGGGTTTTGGCGTGTACCTGGTCCCCTCACTCCTCGGGCATGATAGTATAGTATAGGTGATTGAATGCAAAGCAGAGTTGAAGCGGGGTAGAAGGGGACAAAAGAGAACAATACAGAGTAGAAGGGATTCTAAAGAAGGGTAGAACAGAGTCAAATTTTGTGACATGGGAATAGAGAAGAGTAGGAATGAGTAGGGGGGTGTTGGATTGAGATTGTACATGTCACATTGACATGTCACATGACCGTGAGGGAGAGAGCGAGTGAAGGTATGCACAGTTAAAGCAGCAGGTAGGTGAGGGAGTGAGCAGGCAGGTGAAGGAATGAGTAGACTTGTGAATGCACAAGTGAGTTGGTGAAGATATTGACAGTGGGTGAGAGGGTGTGTAAAGCAGCAGGTACCTGAGGGAGAGGGTGGGTGAAGATGCAGTGGGTGGGTGGAGAAGGGGCCCACTGTACATCACCAATGATTATAGTAAATCATATACAATATATTAAATTATTGATATCGGGGTGGGGAGGAGAAAAATTGCTGTCTACAAACTGGTGTACACTATGCCTAATGAATTCTACTTTATGATGCTTGTTGAGATATTAATATTTGTAATACAAAGTAGCTTCAGCCATGAGAAAATAATATTTAAGCAATTTTTATAGCATCTGCTTAGGATTAGCTCTTTGCAATGTTGAAGCATATTTTCAAAGCTGAAGATATGGGTGTGAAAAAATATTAAGTAAAACCTGTTTAAACTACTTTGAAGCTAACATGAATATCACAGAGCATGAGAAGAGACAAGAATGACTCACATCTATATTATTGTTCATTAGCTTATAAAGGCAAACTCACCAGAGTAGGTAAATATTTGAATCAATATGTTGTGCTTTGAGAAAATAATTTAAAAAAGAAAACACACTGCAGTACATTTACAAATGCCCTTTTCAGTTCAAATATAATAGCAGACACAAAAGCACATACATTTTCTAAATTGTTTCCATTTTCTTTTAAAGAAAATAGGAAGCTTTGGCGTAAACTGTTTCATTTGAGATTTCAGTATAAACTATTTATTTGGCAATGCTTAGCACTAAATGAATGAAACTGTTGTAGTGTGCAGTAACCATAAGATGTAATAAAGTGAATAAATTAGTAACTTTTGTTTATAAACTGTCAGTTAGGGAATTACTGCTAAACCTTGTGAATAAACTTTAAATTACAAGTATAATTTAAGATTGTGCTATTTTTTTGTTTCAATAATAAAGAAAAAAAAAAATCATAATTTATTGTTATAAACTGTTGCTTAGTTGCACACACACATACATACATATATTATTAAATTTGAAAACTATGACCCCGATTCAATTGAGCAATCGTAAGTTACTGGAGCCCGTAAGTTAAATTGCTATTCAATTGGCGTCTTTTTGTGGACTACAAATGGTTTATGGCTTTGAAAACTTTGCGGTGGTTAAGCCCGGAACTGACAGCCTCCCTAAGCCTTTGATCTTTCCCGTCAGCAAGAGTTACGATCGTTAAAATCGCAAATCACTATTCAATTTCTACAATTCCCCAAGCCCGCAATTGTTTTCACACCCGTAAATGGCAAATGTAGGAGAAAATCCTACAAGTGATAGAGAGGACCCGCAAGGGGGTTTACTCCTGTCAGCAGCACTATAAATGCAAATAAAAAATCAAAACTGCGCTGTAAATGACGGGGAAAGCTATGATAGACATTAGAATTAATTGCACAACAGTCTCAATCTCGCAAATCAGCAGTAAAAAATCATATTTTTTTATGTGTCATTTCAGGGTTATATCGACCTCGGGAATCCATCATATCAGTCCACCCATATGGACTAGAACAGTATTGGCATTCATTTTTATTAATTTGTATTTTGAGGTTTTGCCAGTCTGATAGCATAGGGGACCCCCGAACCTAATTGATTGACATGTAATCTCCATGTTTTACTGCCGTAATGATGGCGGTCTCATTTTCTATTGGCTGTTTAGAAACGGGTGGTTACAGCCTTGCTTAATTGATCATGTTCCTGCCCTGAACTGCTACGCATGAGTGCATGGTTTACGGCTTCTGTGTTCGTCCCGTATCTTGCGGGCTTGTTCAATTGAATAGCACCGGAATCGAAGCACGACAGCAGACACACTGCCTGTATGCTGCAAGATACAGGCTTGCACTTGAATCAGGCTCTTTAAATATATTATACATTGATGGACATTTTGTATGTGAGAGGATGTTTGCATCTCTTGAGAGATATGGTTGTATTTCTTGAAGCAAGGAGTCTTCTGGGCCATTGAGTCGGAAGGAGTGTGGTGTCAACTTCAGTCACCCAATTATCTTTGCAAAGACTCATTGTTCCTTCTGCACCCCTCCTTCCACTGTTAGCCAAAATACACACTGTCAGATATGATGTTAGAAACATAAAATGGATTCCTATTCCCATAGTCTTCATAATTCGGAATTTTCCCAACTAATGTTTTATGTCCATGGCTCACACAGCTGCTATTTTTTTAGTTTTGTACATACTTGACAAACAATTGTCTTCTTTCCTGGACTGCAGCAGTACTTTAAGTTTCACCTCGCTGTGTATTTTGTATCAGTTTTGCTTGAAAATGATATTGCCATATTTATAAATATGTTCTTTTTAATAAATGACTTGATAATGGGAACGATCTGTTTAGAAATAAATACATTTTTTATTCATTACCTATAGTATGCAATTATTATATACGTTGGGAATTCAGTACACGCTGTTTCAAAGCTCACTTTATTTTTCTTATCAGATAGACATTAGAGGTATTATATTTATACCACTGTGTTACACTTTTTTTTTTATTATTTGCAAAATAATCTGTACTTCATCAGATTGTAATAATTAAAACATATTGCACGCTCTTAGGAAAAATCCAGAAGTCAAGCTGTTTCACCACTCCATAATGGGGTAGGTTTCTACATTGAGGGTGTTGCAAATGTGGGTGTTGCACTGAGTAGTGAACTTCTGAGTAGCAACAGAAGAGGTACCTTGAGATATTCCAATGGTGCAAAAGGATAACTTACAGGTCTAGAGTGGGTTGATGCATGGACTATAGACTAAGACTAAAGCAGACAATATCCCATTAATTAATAAATCTTGAATGGCTTTCAGGCAGGTGATCTCAGAGTCTGGTGAGGAGAGATATATGAGATACTCATTTATCTCACTCACCATTTCTGTTATCACAAAGTTGAGGTAAGTAGGAGTATTCAATCTAAGGCAATTTTGCCAGCAAGTCCATTGATTGTTAGAACAGAACAATTGAAGTAAATTTAAGGACCAAGTCACAATAGAATCACCATTAAGGAGACAATTAAGAAGCAGACTTAAAAATTGGTTGCCTCAGAATATGGAATAAATGCATATGCATGCTGATAAATATAATAAATTACATATTAATTACCAAAACCACTATTACCATTATCAAGTCAATTATTCAAAAAAACATTATAAATATTGTAATATAAGTAGTGCTCTTAATTCAAGATGGTTTGGGATTCAAGTGATCAATACCCACCCCAAACATGCTATTGTTTCAGGCACTGCTAACTGAAACATATTGGCAGGCTGTATCAATCAATTCAGTAATGAATGATTTAATAAAACAGCACACTTAATTACAGTAGTTGCTTGAAATTTATAGTTTATTCCCAAGGTTTAGCAGTAAATCCCTAACTGATACTTTACAAAAGAGAAGTGATTAATGTATTCAATTTTCTGCATTTTATGGTTATTGAATATACAACAGTTCCTTTCACTTTGTGCTAAATAAATTGTTTACACTGGTATCTCAAATTTAATGAATTTCCCCAGCTTCCTACTTTCTTTAAAAGAAAATTGAGACAATTTAGAAAATGAATGTGCTTCTGTTACTAGTCAGCTAGAAGTGCAGAGATAGCTAAAGAAATTGCAGAAAGACATTAACTATTTGGGAGAGAAAAACAAAATGTTATGCTCACTTAAAATATCCATGGCTCACACTTGATACTAGTGATTGGCAGTGATTAAAGGAAAACTCACACACTTGTGACTGGCAACTTGTAGCTTTTGTTATCTATAATTGTTTTACTAATGTATTTTTGCTATACTTGTGGTAATCCTGGATTAAGAGCCATCTGTATGAGGAGTACTTGACTTTTGCTAATACCTAGAACCCCAAGTTATTATTCATCAGTAACTACTGATTGTTTAAATATGTCAGGAGATGATTATTTAGATACCAATGCTATATTTAGCAATCTACAAGCTTGTATATATAGCGCTTTACATCAGACAGATTACATAGGATTGAAGATAATATAATTTTGGATGTTTTATCACTTTAAGGGATACCTGATTGTTTGAATATGTCAGGAGATGATTTTTTAGATGATTATTTGATACCAATGCTACATTTATCAATTTACCTGTTTGGTTATAAAGATTACATTAAACAGCTTATCATAGGATTAAGACATTATTCATTTGAAAGTTTACCGCTTTAAGAGATAACAGTTTTTTGTTCCAATCCTAGAATGATATGTAGGGGAGTTTGGAAAACGCTAAGTATATTAACGGACACACATATTTTATAGCGGCGTTTGTTCATTGCTTGAAATAAAGTTTCCTATTTTTCTTGATTTAGCAGTTTAATTTAAAACTAAAATCTTTTTAACACATAAGATCTGGAATATTGGGCTTTACAGTATGTTTGAATTATGAATCGTGAGGTTATAATACTTGACAATCAAACTTCACAACAAGAATTTATAATATCATCCTGCTCTCCCTTTGTGCAGGTTTATGGATTTAATCCTGAGCGAATGTAAGAGGTCAATGCATGAGGAAATTACTGAGGGAAGTAATATAAATAGTACTAGGGAGTTAGGTGTATGTATGTAGTCATGCAGCCCTATTAATTTCCCTCAACGTGTAGAAACGTAGCCCGTAACGTAGCCCGCAAGACTTACTACTATTAAATTGGCCACATAAAGCAGGTTAAGGGCGAAAAAAAACCTAATGGACATCGAAATTTGAACTCCGCGGGCCACAATCCTTTGATCTGTTAAGCCTGTAACTGTTATATATATATATTGTGACAGATTCACTGTCAGGCTCAGGTTTCTGTGCCTTGTTTTCAGCACCACAATGGACTACTCTAGAGCCTTTTGTATGGTTTAACAGAACTTGCGGTTTAAATTGTCAGATTAAAAGAAAATAATCAAAACAGAAATAAATCCTAGCGCTTCACTTTGAAGCACTACCTATATTTTTATCTGCAGTTTACTCACCTTCTGTGCTCTGTAATTTCATAATATAGTCCAAAAACACAGGCCTGCACACTTGCCTGTTTTAGAGTCCACTCCCTTCAGGATCTGCACTCCATCTTGCAGAGGAACTGTGTCCCTTTGACCTTGTCCGATCACGCTGGACACTTTTCTCGATGTCTCTCCACTGTGCTGTCTGTACACTTAAGCCACACTGGCTTTCCAGGTCTCACTGACCTCTTTCTCGCCACAGAGACGCTGTCTCAGGCTTTCTTTGCTTCTTCACAGGCTCCAAACTTCCAAAACAATCCTCCAACTGGAGGTAGCAGCAGGCCTTGATTGCAGCTACACCCTGCCTTTTGAGCAGGTTGTTTAACTATCTCACTCCTGGGGAGAAGGCTTGAAGAGCTCTCTTCTGACCCCTGGTGGCTACTTCACCACAATATTACTGATATAATATATAAATAAATAAATATATATATGTATATATATAATATATATATATATATATATATATATATACAGATATATACCGAATATACTTGAGTATTAAGCCCGTAAAAACTGTGAAAAACGTATTGCCTTTGTAGTTTTCTTTCTTTTATGGGATATTTTTCAAAGGCGCTCATCGCGAGGTCCGTACGTGACAGGCATGACGGGGGCTGTAATGAGCGTAAAGAGCGCTCAACGCGGTGGCCTGTAAGTGACTGGCTTGATGGGGCTGAAATGAGCACCGAAGGTGCTCATCGCAAAGTCCAATGTGACTGGCTTGGCAAGGCTGCAATGAGCCTGAAGGCGCAGCGTAGTAGGGGGGCGTAACATAGAGGTGGGGAGAGGCTCCAAACGGATTACAAGTTACAGGCCTCAAAAAAATGATGGGTTGATGGGGCTGCAATGAGTGACAAAGGCGCTCATCGCGAGTCCTGTACGTGACTGGCTTAATGGGGGAGGGGGGAGACACAGGAGAGGCAGAGGGGGGAAGGAGACACAGGGGAGGCCCATAACAAGGTCCACATTCAGGAGTGCCAAAGGTAGTCATCAAAATGCTTTCAATTTAGAGGGGTGTGAGCGCTGAAGGACGTAGGCCTTCGGTGCTCATCATGAGGCCCGTAATGAGCGCCAAAGCTTGTAGGCCTTTGGCGCACATGAAAAGGCGTCAATGAGCATAGGCGTCCTGATACTCGCAAATTGCGGCTACAACGCAAAATAAAGCATGCGCAGTGTGATTCGTGCCTAAAACAATGGTTTTGTCTGCGTCTGCTGCTATATATACTGGACAATTTCCAGATCTTTCTCACTTTCTCCTCAGGTGACGAACAGTGTAACTGGACATTTATTGCCTGGTGTACTTTCTGAAGAGAGATTGTAAACTCTTTAGGATTTGGATACAGAAAATTACAGAGGAATAAGTAACAAGTATAATTACTTTGTAATTAATTAATTAATCTAGTATTTAAAAAAATGAAAATATTAGAATTTAATTAAAACTTCTAAAAATATTTGTGTTAACAACATTGTTCATGTATAGCAATATTTAGAAGAAAGAAAATTGTTGCTTGAAAAAAAATGTACATAGATTTATAATGGATACATTAAAAGCTAAAAAAAATTAATAAAAATAGATAAATTAAAGAAAAATAGTAGACTATTATTCAAGAAAGAAATAATAGTTGTTTTTATTTGATTTTACAGTTTGCAGCTCTCTGTCAATTTGCTGTAGACATTGTCAGAATTTGTTGGCTACAGTGGTCGTTGATGAAGACAGACTACTCAGATATCAACTACTTACTACTTTACTTATCATAGGTATAGTATATTAATTTCTTCAATAATTATATAATTGAATAAATAATTTAAAAAATAACCTAAAAACATAGTAAAAAAAATAGTAAGTTTCATGAAAGTATATTAATAGAGAACATAAACATGACAGGAAATATTGCAGTAGATATTAGTAATGTCATAGTTTTTGGATAACAAGAATTAACTATTAATTTAAATAAACCCCAAAAAAAGAACATTAATGTAGTGTACTGCAGTTTAGACATAACAAATAGAAATTATTACATTGGAACACAGTTTTCATATGATGACACTTACATTTATCTTCCAGATTGAAAATAAAACTGGACAGAATTGAAATATCATCATAAGTTGAAAAGAAGAGTGGAGTCAGAAAAATTAAGGACGTTTCATTCGTTAATCGATTACAACTTCAGGTAAGCTAAAGAAATACATTTGTAACACTTCATAGTTTACATTTTTTTTTACAAATATGCTACTAATTAAGGGCCCTATTAAATTCTCCCTCGTAGTTCTCTCGGTGCTCGCAAAAGGCAGTTTTCCTGCTGTTTGCGAGAACCGAATCTCTCGCAGCCTGCTTTACGATATGACTGCGAGAAAATGGCCGAGAATAGGCTCCGAGAGAGCTACGTAGCCTTAAATCTATGCATATCGTAAGAATCCCTACGTGGACAAAAAGTCCACGCAGGGATCCGAAAGCCTCTACGTGCTGCCTCGGAACAGCCCGAGACAGCAGTGTGAGGCTCCCCCCTGCACCCGAATACACACCCCTAGCTGCAGGGGTCTCTATCGGACCCCTGCAGCACCCCCCCACATTAACCCCTTGCAGCGGGGGTCCCCGATCTGCATAGATCAGGCCCCCCGCCTGCATTTAAAACTTTTGAATTCCCCGCACGCGGCTCCTTAAAGGGACCGCGGCACACTATTACCCAATCGCCGGCCCGCGCACTTAAAATTAACCCCCCTCTATGCTGGGGGTCCCCATCGGGACCCCCGAAGTGTCCCCACATAAACCCATTGCAGGGAGGGGCCCCGATCTGCATAGATCAGGCCCCCCGCTGCATTTAAAACTTTTAAATTCCCCGCCGCGGCTCCTTAAAGGGACCGCGGCACACTATTACCCAATCCCGGCCGCGGCACTTAAAATTAAACCCCTCTATGCTGGGGTCCCCATCGGGACCCCCGAAGTGTCCCCACATAAACCCCCTGCAGCGGGGGGCCCCGATCGGCACCGATCGTGACCCTGCTGCAATTCAATTTTAAATTTCCCGCCTCGCGGGTCCTCAAAGGACCGTAAAGGTCCTGAAAGGACTCGCACTAAAAATATTAACCCCAGGCAACTATAATTACCCCATTAACTCATGGTGGTCAATCCAGACCACCATAAGGCTCTAATTAACCCATTAACTCATGGTGGTCAATACAGACCACCATAAGGCTCTATTTAACCCATTAACTCATGATGGTCAATCCAGACCACCATAAGGCTCTATTTAACCCATTAACATTCATGTGGGTCAATCCAGACCACCATAAGGCTCTAATTAACTCCATTAACTCATGATGGTCAATCCAGACCACCATAAGGGCTCTATTTAACCCATTAACTCATGGTGGGGTCAATCCAGAACCACCATAAGGCTCTAATTAACCCATTAACTCATGGTGGTCTATACAGACCACCATAAGGCCTAATTAACCCATTAACTCATGAGGGTCAATCCAGACCACCATAGAGGCCTAAATTAACCCATTAACTCATGATGGTCAATCGAGACCACCATAAGGCTCTATTTAACCCCATCAGTCCCATAAGGGTATATTATTACCATTATGGGCCTGTTACAACCCAACATTAACCACATATATTTAATATATTATATGTAATGTATGTAATGTCATGTATTGTATGTAATGTATGTAATGTATTATATGTAATATATTATATGTAATATATTATATTTAATATATTAATATGTAATGTCATGTATTGGTATGTAATGTATGTAATGTATTATATGTATGTATTGTATTGTGTTTATCTGTCTTTTCCTTTTCAGGTGTGTAATTTTTTTATTTTCTGTAGTGGGGGGGTGGGGTTGTAATGGTATTTTTTTGTTTTCTGTAGTGGGGGGGTGGGGTTGTAATTGGTTTTTTGGTTTTTTGTACTGTAGGTTTTTTGTTTTCTGTGCTGTAGGTTTTTTATTTTTTTGTAATTAGAGTGGTGGGAAGGTTTATTATGGGGGTAGGTAGTGTAGGTAGGGTAGTGTAAGTGTTTAATAGATTAAGTGTAGAGGGGGGGTTAGTTTAGATTAAATGGTTTATTGGGTGTTATAGTGTGAGTGTTTGTAGGTTAGTGTCATGATGGTCCTTTGAGGACCATCATGGCACTTATGTGGTTAATGTTGGTATTGTAACAGGCCATAATGGTAATAATATACCCTTATGGGGACTGATGGGGTTTAAATAGAGCCTTATGGTGGTCTGTATTGACCACCATGAGTTAATGGGTTAATTAGAGCCTTATGGTGGTCTGTATTGACCACCATGAGTTAATGGGTTAATTTAGGCCTTATGGTGGTCTGGATTGACCATCATGAGTTAATGGGTAATTATAGTTGCCTGGGGTTAATATTTTTAGTGCGAGTCCTTTCAGGACCTTTACGGTCCTTTGAGGACCCGCGAGGCGGGAAATTTAAAATGAATTGCAGCAGAGGTCACGATCGGTGCCGATCGGGGCCCCCCGCAGCAGGGGGTTTATATGGGGACACTTCGGGGGTCCCGATGGGGACCCTCAGCATAGAGGGGGGTTAATTTTAAGTGCCGCGGCCGGGATTGGGTAATAGTGTGCCGCGGCCCCTTTAAGGAGCCGCGGCGGGGAATTAAAAGTTTTAAATGCAGCGGGGGCCTGATCGTGCCGATCGGGGACCCCCACTGCAAGGGTTAATGTGTGGGGCTGCGGGGGTTCCTATGGACCCCTGCAGCAAGGTGTTCATGTGAGGACACTTCGGGGGTCCCGACAGGGACCCCCTCATTGAGGGGGGGTTCATTTTAGGTGCCTAGGGGGGGGTTTGGAGTACCCCCCACGGCAGGGCTTATGTGGGGGACTGCCGCGGAGGTCCCTTTTAGGACCCCCGCAGCACTTGATGAGGAGTGGGAGCCTGCGATATCATCTCGCAGGCTGTCACTCCTCATGTACATTTACGCAGTGTAGATACGGACGGCCCTGCTGCGTAGCTCATACGTTGCTCGCAGCAGGGCTAATTTAATAGCATTGTAAGTTAGAGAAACTTTGCAGGACGTAGGGCTTAAGTAGAAGCCTCTTATTTACGAGGCTGGAATTTAATAGGGCCCTAAATTTTACATTTACAATAACAGATTACAATGTCTGATTACCAAGAAGACAGGTAAGAATACAAGCAACGTCTGGCAAGGGAATGCAAACAAAGATGGAGAGATCGACACTTGCCCGCAACTACGAGAAGGTTAAGAGAAGAAGATTGTGAGAGACTTGCAAAAGTAAAAGGAAAAATGGCTGCAAAAGAAGAAAAAAAACAGTGTCAGAAAGCTACCAATAAAAAAACAAGTGATAAAGATATGCATGTGAACAATATGGTAACGAGAGTAATGTGGATATAGATAGTAATATTGATATATGTTGTCAGGATAGTCCATTGTTTACATCTATAACAGTAGAGCCTCACAATTGTGGTATGTTGAATGTTTTTTGTCAGTTTTGTGGGGCTTATCATTTTCAACAGGAAAGACCAACCAGATGGTGAGTTTTATAAGTTGTTGTCAGAAAAGAAAGGTAAGACTTCCAGAAAGAGACCAATTTCCACATATTTACAAAGCATAATGAGTGACCCCTACATTTCCAAATTATAGGAATTTCAAACAAAGCCATACAATCCTAAAAATAGGTGCCATTTAATTGCTTCTATGGATGCAACATTAGCTGCTAATGTTTCCAGGCATGACCCTTACTATTTTAAAGTCCAAGGCCAAATTTTCCACCGTACTTCGCATTTACACCCAGAAGCAGGAGAGCAAAGAAGAATGTGCTCAACTATATGTCCAGATACAATAGAAGCAGTTGAACAACATATGATGCTTTCAGAAAATAAGAAATGCTTAGCCACAGTTTTTCAAGAGCTTGATAAAATTATGGCCAAAAACCCATATACTCAAGCATACAAAAAAATATCAGAAGTAGAAAGAGAACAACAGCTGAACAAAATCAGTTGCCTATCCCAAGATTAAGTATGGTTCTTAAAAGAGATTGCCACTGTGATAAACTCTGTTATTATTTACTAACATCTAATGAGGTTGTGATGGTGTTTCAAAATGACGATGGGGAACCACCATTTGAGCGTGATATTATCCCCAGAATTTATACTGTTATGTCCAAGAGACATTGAACATTTTAGTTTACGATTACTCCTTTATAATTTTTCCTGGTGCACAAAGTTTTGAACATTTACAACACACAGTGAATTACATAGTTTATAATACCTTTCAATTAGCTTTGTGACATAGAAACTTCCTTGCAGATGATCCTGAATGGGAGAGATGTCTAGAAGAAGTAGCACTATGTCAAATGCCAAGGCAGATGAGGGGAACAGTTCTTATTCATTTTTGCATATTTTGTAATGTACCTGATGCATTATCTTTGTGGAAGAAATTTAAAATCAAATATGTGTGTAATACTTCATGAAAAATAATTGCAGAATTAAAATCTTTGTCATGGATTAAAAGTTGTGCAACTTTTTATCTACCAGATCCAGGTATTATAGAGGAAATAAACTATGAAGAGTATGACTGCGATGTGGAAAAACAAAAAGCAGAAGAAAAAATAGCCACTTTAAATATATTGCAATTGGAAGCATTTAACATCATACAACAAGCAATAGAAAACACCTCCAGGACGCCCAATAGTCTCCGGAAAGAATAGCCTGTCAGAACATGCGAGTACGTATATCGATCAGATCCTGAGACCATTTGTGGCAACACTGGCATCATATGCTCAAGACACTAAGAGTGTTTTACAAAGGCTCTACAATCTCCGATTGGATGATGAAACATTACTAGTCTGTCTCGACGTGGAAGGATTGTACACCTCAATTCCACATGAAGTAGGGGTACAAGCGGTAAAGAAATACCTGAAGACCCGCGGTGTACAACATTACAAACATAGTGAGTTTGTCATAAAGCTATTGGAATTTGTTCTAACTAAAAACTACTTTACATATGACAATATTTTCTATAAACAAATAAAAGGGACAGCAATGGGTACCCCATGTGCACCCTCATATGCCAATCTTCACCTTGGCACATGGGAAGAAACCATAGTTTTTGGAGAAGAACTGTCCAACTATACGGATCAGGTGGGTCTCTGGATCAGATATATTGATGATGTATTTCTAACCTGGAATGGAAATAAATCTAGCCTTTTGGACTTTATCACTATTCTCAATATAAACTCCATTGGTCTTAAACTTACACACACCATCAATTCGAACCAAATAGAGTTTTTGGACCTTCTTATTTCCAAAACAGACAAGAATCTTATTGTAACATCAACATATCGCAAGGATACCGCTACGAATAGTCTACTCTTGGCATCCAGCCACCACCCCAGTCATCTTATTCGGAGTATTCCATACGGTCAATATCTTCGCATACGCCGAAATTGTACCACTGAAATGGACTTTGAAAAGCAAGCGAAAGACCTTTATGACCGCTTTAAATCAAGGGGTTACTCTCATAACATCCTGAAAAAGGCATATGCAAGAGCAAAAGGAAGCTCGCAGGCAGACTTACTGTACAACTCCACTACGACGAAGACACCAGAATCTCAACCTATAAGAATCATAGGTACATATAATAAATTTGGAGAGAACATTCGATCGATATTACAACAACATTGGCATATCCTATTGGCTGATAATGAATTATAAACCAGACTGACTAATACAGCGGCAATCACTTATCGCCGAGCACCGAGTCTAAAGGACAAGCTAGTGCATAGCCACTACGAAGCACCTAAGAGCACAGGGAGTGATTGGCTAAATGTACGAGCAGCCGGCTCTAAACCTTGTGGTAATTGTAAGGCTTGTCGTCACATCCGTACCACAGCAGAGTTCACAAGTTCCTCTAATCAGAAGAAATATAGAGTACGAGACTACATTAGTTGTAGAACTACAGCAGTGATCTACCTCATTCACTGTAGATGTGGCCTGCAGTATATAGGAAAAACAACACGTCAACTCCGACGACGAGTATTGGAACATGTAAACACTATAATCAACAAAAATGATGTGGCAGTTGCTAGACACGTTAATTATATACATGACGGAAATGTAATGTGTCTACAGTTTATGGGTATTGAAAAGGTGAAAACAACTCCAAGGAGAGGCAACATGGAAAATAAGTTACTTCAACGAGAAGCCTGGTGGATTTTCCACCTTAAAACCTTAACTCCGCATGGTCTAAATGAAGGTTTCTACCTTCTCCCCATTTTATTTAGTTCTCTCTTTACGCCATATATCCAGCAATACTCGTGGCCCCCCTCCAACTCAGCTCGGTCCTCTCCTTCTACTTAATAGGTCCCATAAGTGTTCTACACCCCATCAACTATAGATCGACAGTCTCTTTACCTATTTAACTCTTTAGATATTAAAATTTCCTTTTAACATAGTTTTAGGCCCATTTACTGGGGTCTTGTCGTTTTCCTTTCTCTCTGCTAATTCTGTCTTTTTCCAATAGATAGCCTAGGACTTCACATAGCTCTCATCATCCCAGCTTTAATGTTAATTCATTTTATTTATATCAGATAAGGGATGTTCGTTCAACCTTCCTTCTATTCCATGTTTGAATTATTTCAAATTGTCTAGTATTCTCTATGACCTACTTTTACTTGCATGTAGCTGTTGGAACCGTTTGATTGGGGTCTGTGAGTTAATATATGTTTTAGGTGCATTATGCCCCCCTATTGGCCAGCTCTCTAGATTTGGCCTTATATAATAAAAACTATACCTATCATAACATCCTATAATTATTTTTCTGATTAAACTTAGAGCACTGGATTGTGCTATATACACCACAATATAATATTATCTTCACTGCTATATTTCACCCATTACCAGTGAGACATGATGACAATTTAGTTCAATTTTTCGTTTTTCAATAAAAGAGCCATTGCCTTACATACAGCGAACATAATATCCACTTTTACGAGTGGTTCAAGCAACCTCTAACTCAAAATCTCGCGATTAACGTGAGTTCGCGATTAGGACTATACAATCTCGCGAGAAACGTGATGACGCGGCCCGCGATCGCGTCGCGGCGCCAGCGTAGACGCGGTGACGTCATCGCGTCCCGCGAAATCGCGGGACTCTTTAAAAAGTCCGCGGTTTAACTCAAAAGTGTCCCCTGATGAATCCAGAACGACAATAGCGGGGAAACGCGCGTCGGGAACATTTTAAATACACCAGGCGGCGGGGGTAAGCTCTCCCATTGTGGAGTATATTACCAACACAATCGACGTAGGACTGTAGATATTTTTTACAACTATTAGGGTATGACAATATCATTTATTAGAATGTTACTCACCTTATAAGATTATTAAGGTAGTTCACTTTTGTCAATAATCCCAATAGGTTTATAAGTGTAACTATGGGGATCAAGTACCTTCTTTCAGATAGCAGCTTTGTGCTGTGTATCACAATACTGAGAGGATCTGTCTTTGCTAACTATTATATATTGCAAAGAGGCTAGATCTTAGAGTGATCAGATCAAGCTTCTGTTTAAAAAATTACAGAAGAGACCTTCCCTCCTTTTTCCAATTTTTGTACAGTAACAACAGCAACTGTAAGCGGTCATCTGTCCTTTAAACTAGACAGGTGGCGGCTCTAATCCCTACTAACATCTTCCCCAATAGAGCTCAATGGTGACTACTCAGAGCTCATTATTGCTTAAAACCCCCTTATTTACTATAGCCGGCCCTTTTTAAGATATACATCACAGTATTTCTCTTTTTTCACCTTATTTAATTTTCATTTAGATTTTTTTCCTTAATAAAGTTATTTTTCTATAAATTTTTCCTTTTTATTATTATCAGTTGCTACAACACTTTATAAATTAGAGTCTTATCTGTCTCTAAGGTTATGGTGGAGAGAGACATTTCAGACCCACTGTAACTGGGGACAATTTAAAAATATCTTATTTACTCTATTACATTTAGAGATTAGTTTCTACCTCTTAAAAAACTAACAAGCAATAGATGATGAAATGCTCAAGGAGCCATATTTCTATCTAGATAGACCTAGTGGATCGGGCAAAACGTATCTATATAATTTATTGATGAGTTTAATTCGAGGTCAAGGTGAAATAGTAGTTCCCTTTGCAACAAATGGAATTGCTGCCCTTTTGTTGGAAGGTGGTAGAATTATGCATAGTGGATTTAAACTTCTAGTTCCCATTTTGGAAACATCAGTCTCTCGGATATTAGAATTACATAATTTCAAGTAAAAAAATCAAGAAAATTGTAAATTAATTAAAATTGATGAAGCAACAATGATGTCTTGCCATGCTCTCAAATGTATTGATCGGTTGTTATGTGCAGTCATGGCTAATGATTTGACTTTTAGGGGGTGATTTTGTTAGGTGGCGATTTCAGGTAAACATTACCTGTTGTTGTGCATGGAAATCGAAGAGACATTGTGGAAACATGTATAAAGTCAAGTCCACTATGGAAACTATTTACACACTTTGAATTAGAGAAAAATATGAGATCAGAAGGCTAAAATGAATTCAATGATTAGTTAATTAAAATCGGTCGAAAGCAAAAACAGAGGTCATTAATAATGTATCCAGAGGAAACTGTGGAAATTCCATCTGAAATGATTTGTTAAAGATTTATTAATATCAGCTATATTGCAAAATGGAAAAAATACCAATGAGTACTCAGAGCTTGCACACCAAGTAATATTAACATCAAAAAATAAAGATGTATATGCTTCTGAATAATGACATTTTGGAATTAATAGATGGAACCAAATAACTTATTACAGTGCACATTCTGTACTTGCTGATTGACAAACATAATTTGCAGCTCAAAAAAGGGGCAATTGTGATTTTACTGCAAAATATGAATCCAAAAAAAAAAGGACTTTGTAATTGGACCAAGACTAATTGTTCAGGATTTAAGAGAGCATTTCATACATGCTGAAATTCTGAATGGTACCCATAAAGGAGAGAAGAGTTTTCATTCCAAGAATATATTTGGCTCCAAGTGCGAGTAGCTTGCCTTTTGTCCTTCAAAAGAAGACATTTCTAATTATTATTGGCATTTTACCATGACCATCAAAAAAATCTCAAAGTGAAACTTTTCAGTCTGTTAGCCTGTTTTTGGAGGAACCAGTATTTGCCCATGGACAACTCTATGTGGCATTTTTCGAGATGCAAAAATCCATTAGAGATTAAAGTATTTGTCAAACAAACAGAAGATCAAGGTGAGCTATTCGGGGATGTAGAGAATTTATTTTAGTTTTAATACTTTAATTTTAATATTCTATTTTAATAAAAAAAAATTAATTTTAATATTCTATATGATAAGGTTCTGTAAAATGAAAACAACATATGTTAAAATGGTCTTTATATTTAGATAATATGTGTAATGTAAAAAAATATATATATATGTATATATATATATATATATATATATATATATATTTATTTACAATGTTTTAATTTTACATTTTGGATTTAAGTACATTTATCTAGGTGTAAATTAAAAGAAATTGGTTGGTTTTGTAGACAGAAAATGTTTATTGTGATTGTATAAAAAAAAAATGACATGTACAAGATGAGTTTTGGTAATTTCATAAAAATAGTAGATAAAATGTTAGGTATATTTAAATATTATGTGTAATGTAAATAAAAAAGGAATATGTATATATTGAACATGTGTTACTATTAGATTTGGGTGTTCGGGACATGGATTGATGTGTAAATTAAAATTGGTTTGGCATATAGGAAATGTGTATTCTTATTGTATATAAAAAAATAAATTTTAAAAAAACAGAGGTAAAAATATTGGTGGTGCATTGTTATGATCTACATGTATATTAAAAATAATAAAATGTTTACAGTTTAATATGAAGATATTGTGCATTATTTGTTGAGAGAAAAAAATACAAAAATTGGATGTAATAAAAAATAGTATCTTTTAATTGGTTTACGGATTTATTACTTATGGTTTAAAAATTATGAAAAGAGACAGGAGGTGTACAGAGAGACACGCATGGTACACAAAGAGATAGTACATAAACAAACAGAAAACACAATGTGTATAACACTATATCATGCCGTCATTTTTGGCAGGCAAGTCGCAAGTAAATTATAATGTCTATCATCGCTTTCCCTGTTATTTACAGTGCTGTAGTGAATTTGTATTTGCATTTACTGTATTACGAACAGGTGTTTAACACCCTTGCGGGTCCTTTCTACCACTCGTAGGATTTTCTCCTTAATTTGCTATTTGTGGTTGTGAAAACATTTGGGGACATTGAGCAATTGAATAGCAATTTGCGATTTTAGCCTTGTGAAAGATCAAAGGCTTCTGGAGGCTGTAAGTTACGAGTTTAACCATCGCCATTGTTTCAAGCCCGTAACTCGTAAGCCATTCCTAGCCAGCAAAAAGATGCCAACTGAATAACAAAATAGCTTGCAACCTCACTTACGGGCTTCCGGATCTCCCAAAAGCTCAATTGAATGGGGGCCTATGTGTGCACTCGGATTTGTAACTTTTAGGTGTGATATATTTGTGGAAACATATACAGTAACTGACTGATATGTATTACTATCTACCTACCTAAGCACCTCTCTAGTTATGGGACAGGCAATTGAGGCTTAGGATATTAGGGACATTTTGAGCACTCCTATGGTATTTTTTACAAGTTAGATTTACATGTGTGATGTGATAGCTCGGTAGTGATTTTCAAGTTAACTTCACTTGCTTCTTTTCTTATGGGAACCAATAAATGGGAGGCCCATGTCTCTAGAAGTAATCTAGTTCTACCAAATCTACTAAAATAGTTAGATGATCACAGAAAACAAAAGTATACTCATTTAAAATCTATTAGTTCTCTTAAATAGAAGAAAAAGGTCTGATCTGTATCTTATTATACCCTTGGTGCTTGACACCACTATTATCTAAACAATATACATAACTTTAATGGGATATTTTAATCCGGAAATAGCGCCGCTTAAAAGTTATAAAAATTGGTGTACAATATAGAATAAATAAATACTATATGATATAAGAATGAGGATAGATCAGTATCATCACCAATATAGAGATCTGGTCATGAGAGGTACCCTAAATAAAGGCTTAATGTATTCAAAAATAATAGAAGAATGAAGTATTGAATCCTCATATATGAGAATAAACTGATATACCTGAAAAAGTCAGCATATACTGATAATCATCGGATTATTCTATATATAAAGCACTATAAAGAAAAAACTAAAAACAAAATATAGAGTAAAACAGAGATCATAAATAAACTGGAGGTATCAATATATATGTAAATATCAATATCAAAGATATTAGGGACACTGTGACTTGATAATAGAAGCTGCAGATAACATATAACAGTATAACAATATAGTGTATTGGCAAAACGTTGCCACACTTAGTATACTTGCTGTTCAGTTGCTATGCTTCATGTGTAACAACGTGGCTTGTCCCATCAATTCACTATGTTAAATTGGTCCCATTCTCTCAGGCCCTGAAAGGTCCATAAATTGCAAGCTCCTTCCGAATGCTTTATACTGTCTATAAACTGCAATAATAGATCGCCAGCTTTTTGCCTTTTGTATAACTATAATTACTATTTATTGCTAAATTCAAATCCTATTCTAGTTGTAGGCTAAAAAATATTGGTTTGATTGGTAATCTTTAACTAATTATATTGAAACTAGCGAATTGCCCGTCAAAAAATGACGGCAATGAAATAGTAAGGTAGCTAAATTAGTAAATGAATATATTGTACCTATTTTGAAGCATTGTGATGAAGAGCTGGCAATCTGTGTTGATGCTGCTGCAGCATTAGTGGTGTGGAGCTGCTGTATAAGCATGCTGAATGTGTGTCAGTGTAACACTGTGCGTTGCGCGAGACCAAACCGTTAGCGTAGTCGTGTACTTCCGCATTGGTGTAAAATGGCGAGTAATGTGTGGTATAGGTCTGTATCGGAATATCCGTAGGTGTTTGTGGTGTTTTTGCGAGTTTCTTGTGGTGTTTTGCGAGTTTAGAGTGCTGTAGCCTCGTTTTCGTTTTGTTCGGCGGCCATTTTTTCTCTCGCTTCGTTTTTTTTTTAGTCTCTAAACTGTTTATTTCGAGTAAAATCGAGGTGTAAGTTGCATTTTTGAGGTCCTGGGTGCTCCCTCTTGGTGTAGGTAAGTTTTTTATGTATGTGCTGTGTGTATGTATTGTGTTTTAAATGTTTGTATGTCGGGCGTGTTGCGTCCGATGTTTGCGAGGTCGTAATGTGTGGTAACGTGTTTCGTACGTTGTTTGCGTGCCTCGTAAAATTTAGCGAGTGTCGTAATTTGTGTGTTGTGTTTTTTGAGTAGCGACGTGAATTTTGCGAGGGTTTGAGGCCCTTGCCCAGTGACCTCGCCAGCAACTGAGTCCCTCGCTTCGCGAGGGGCCTCAGTTGCTGGCATGGAGCGCCTTCGGCGCTCCATGCCAGCAACTGAGGCCCTTTCCCAGTGACCTCGCCAGCAACTGAGTCCCTCGCTTCGCGAGGGGCCTCAGTTGCTGGCATGGAGCGCCTTCGGCGCTCCATGCCAGCAACTGAGACCCGTGCCCAGTGACCTCGCCAGCAACTGAGGCCCTCGCTTCGCGAGGGGGCCTCAGTTGCTGGCATGGAGCGCCTTCGGCGATCCATGCCAGCAACTGAGGCCCTTGCCCAGTGACCTCGCTACGCGAGGGCCCGCGGCTCGCTACGCGAGGGCCGCGGCTCGCTTCGCGAGCCACGGGCCCTCGCTTCGCGAGGGCCGCGGGCTCGCTAACGCGAGCCCGCAAGCGTGAGCAACGACTCGTACGCTCACAACTATATATGTGATAATGCTAGTTGCTACAATGACACCAACAAAATCTACAAATATTTAATCTTAACTGATGGCTAGTATTTACATATCAAGATGACTTCTACTAAAGATGGTTTATTATAATTGGCACTTTTGTTTTTTATCTCAGTATTACTTATGGGTGTATTGTGAATTTACCAGCCAACCGTCTCAAACTAGCTTATCAATGACTATTATTGTTATAAACTAAATATTAATTGGTAAGACATGAATATATGGTTAGTTCTATTAATTTCCTTCATATATTTATATTGCAAGAAAAACACTTTTTTATTTATTTTATAACAAATTAACACGGCTTAATACAGTTGACAATTGTGTGATTATTCTAATCAGGGATTGGAAATCTTAGATGAAGAACTCTTATGCAGCACACAACTAATTGCTATGTTAGACTGAACTGTACTCATTAATTCTAAACTATATATAGTTACAAACACTGAAACGATAAAAGAAAGAAGCCCCAAATAAAACATACTACCAATAAACACCACTTTGTATATAAAATGTAAGATATAAATTCAATATACAACAAAGTGCAAACTATCACATATAATAGTTGTCAAACTGTGAGTCGTTGTCATGCTCTGTGAGCTCGCAGAACTGCGTCCCTCTCAAGCATTTGCGGAGGTGGAGGCTCCCACGTCAGCTGCATTTGTGGAGGTGAAGGCTCTACAGCGCCTCAATCACGGTAAAAAACAACCCAGAAAAGCGGGACTTTGAAAAAAATAAAATGACGCAGCATGAGGAAATTGGGACTTAGACAAAAAAAATTACGACCAGCAGGACTTAGAGAAAAAAAAAAATACAAGGTCGAAAAATATGAAGGTAACGGCCGAAACGCGTACATCAAAAACACAGAAAAATAAAAACAAAACAAAAAAAAAATCACACACAGCAAGGGGGGACAGCCAGGATGTCTGGGGGTGAGGTTGCAGGTGAATTAAAGTCGAATTTAAGGAGTTTAGCCACTTGAAAAACGGCTAAGCAAGAAAATAAATGCAAAAAGAGTCTATGCGACCCGAAGTGCAGAAAACACTGACAAGGACATACGACTTTTACAAACAACCATTACGACCCACGGAACTTAGAAAAAAAATACGAGGTTGCAAAAATACGAAGTTAACGGACGAACCACGCACATCCACAAACACGAAAAGCACAACAACAACAAAAATACCACATAAAACAAACATCACACACAGCAAATTTAAGTCTCATTTAAGAAGTTTCGGCACTTGAAAATCGGCTAAGCGACAAAAAATATGGTGGACGGAAAAGATGAAAACAAGGCTAAAGGACACAAAATCACCGTCAGGCACGTACGAGTTACACAGGAACATAGCAGATACAAAATATACCATTACAACGGAAGGTAAAATGCTCACGAGCCAAGTAACACATAGACAAAAGCCTCCATTTTACAACACTAACTTACAACTCATAATATCAAGATTCTAAAATGCCGCTTTACCCACCTAAACAAACGGTTTGGCCTCGCGCACGCAGCCTATTTACACTGCACACTTGCCACATTGCTGTCACTTTCTCCTCAGATGATCTACACTCCAACTGTACATTTTCAGATGCAGGAAAATCCAAATAGATTGTTAGCTCTTCAGGATATTGATTGCTGCATATTAAATATAAATAGGCAAAGTATATAAATTTATTAATTCATATTTGTTAATACACTGTACTCACATTTTTTGGGCATTTTTAACTGTACTTATATATCTGTCTTCGGGATGAGCGCCAAAGGTGATCGTTGCAAAGCCGGACAACTGAACAAGGGGATAGGCTCACAATGAGCTCCAAAGTCGCTCATTGCGGGCCATGCAATGAGCGCCGAAGGCGATCAGCGCGGGGCTCACAATGAGGCCGAAGGTCCACAGAGGAGCAATACCCTTACATTGTGTAGCAAACAGCATTGCCATGGCTTAAAATCGTATTGCCCCGTCATTCTTGATGAGCAAGTCACTAATCCTTAAATAAAAATAGCTTTTATGTAATCTTATCAATAGGGTTCCCTGGTGGTCCAGTGGTTAGGATTCTGTGCTTTCACCGCTGCAATCTGGTTTTGATTACAGTCAGGGAACCAATAGGTCACACCATCCTGAAGCCAAGCAAGTTTGGGCCTGGTCAGTACTTGTATGAGATGAGAGACCACCTAGGAATAGCAGGAGCTTTATGCTGTGGGCCACTGCAGAAGGAACTGGTGACCCACTCCAGTATCTCTGCCATGAAAACCAAGTGGATCAGCATGGCCATGTACATAAACATATTCCTGGTGTGTTAAGGTCCATGAAGAGTCATGGAGAGTTGGATATGACTGAAATATGCAAAAAAAAAAGGTCAATACATGAATTAGAAAATGTAAATATATGGAGGGGCTAAGTTATGAAGAAAGACTAACAAAATTAAACTTATTTTCGCTAGAAAAAAGGCGTCTAAGAGGAGATATGATTACGTTATATAAATACATCCAGGGTCAATATAAGGCTTTGTCAAGTGAACTTTTTGTAGCAAGAGATTTTCAACTGACAAGAGGACATCCGTTGAGGTTAGAGGAAAAAAGATTTCACCTTAAACAAAGAAAAGGGTTCTTCTCAGTTAGGGTGGTTAAACTGTGGAATTCTCTACCAAAGGAGGTGGTGACAGCGAATTCGATAGACAACTTCAAAAAGGGGTTAGATATATTTCTGAATAAAGAGGGCATTCAAGGCTATCCTAGATAACTAGCAAGGAATATTGATCCAGGAAGAAATTTGATCGCCAGTTTCTGGGGTCAGGAAGGAATTTTGCTTTTTTTCCCCCTTATGAGACAATTGGCAAAGTTTCAATGGTTTTTTTTTTTATGTTTGCCTTCCTCTGGATCAATTAACAATAATAATAAATAGTCCAAATTAAAAAGATCAATAGAGATCTAAAAAGGTTGAACTTGATGGACTAACTCTATTCATCCTCCAATACTATACTATTAATAATTATTTAATCAATAATTTAATTAATAACTAATCCGCATATTGCAAATCAGAGGAGATCTTAACAGGTTGAACTTGATGGACTGAAAGTCTTTTTTCAACCTTAATTACTATGTAACTAAAGTAAAGTCTTCAAATGCCACTTATGGCACAAAATTGTATATTGACATGCACAAACAGAATGTGGTATGGGATGTAGAACTCATGCTGATTTTTTCTGCTTCCATGACGATTTAATGTTTGTTGCCAAACTAATTATTTAAACTCAGCAGATGTCACATGACCTTAATGAGTTGTTGGCTTATCCTCAGTTAAAAGTTTATGTTGTTTGTTTCAAATTGTCAATATTCAACTTTTATCTAATTTCCTGTCCCTGATTGATCATTTGCCTGATTTATTGACTATAACTATTTACTATGGTATCAGGAGGTTAGCAAACATAATTAAACCAATAAAATTCAGTGCTAAAGAAAGTGATGTCACAGGGCATGTCAAATGTGATGCCATAACTGATGGCATGATAAAACCTAAAGGCCTTATATTTTTTGGTAACCATTTGGATAATATTTGGTTTAAAATATTGGTATAGGATGTTTAACCCATGTAGTTTATATTAAAGCTTATAAGACTATACTATAATCCATACAAGTTTTAATTGCAGTGTCATTCATACAATAAAGACAGTATGTCAAGGCCCTCATAAGCTCTTTGTAAATGATAAATTATCTGGAATAGGCTCATCAACCCTTAACATCAGCTTGTCTATGCTTTAAAGAACTGTCTAAACTCCTTTAAGTACACCAAATAATTTACTGTCCCATGTTTTCACTATACACATTATAAAATGGTGCACACTTGTATATATGGAATGTTTATATCTTATAAACAAATAAATAATAAATGTCCCATTCAAGGTATACAGACAGTGAAATGAATATTGGTAGTATCCATTAAGCTACCGTACATTGAACACATGGGCATAGTGAAATGCTGTTTTTATTTTTGCATGAACTTGGCACAATTTATCTGTTTAAGAATTGTGTTACAAACTGTATTGGTCTTCCTATATAAGCTTTGTTGTTCTTATGTTATCTTTCAAAAATTCTAATAAATTTGCATACTTGGGACAAGCTGATCAGGCACTAGAACCCTTTACAACCCATCAAAATCCAATGATCAATTTAACCATGTCCTCCTAGAACTGGGCTAAAGCTAGGTGTCAACTTTGTTCCAATCTCTCCCCCTTAATGTCAGTTGTCTCTTTCCCCATATTATGGCAGATGCTAGTACAATCTCTAAGCACTGGTGGTCCTCCAGAAAATTAGATAGAATAGGCACTTGGTTCGACAACAACCGGTTTCTGACTTATGAGCAACTCACTAAGACCCACCATATACCCTACAGAGAGCTTTATAGCTATCTGAAAATCAGAAATTGGGTTAACAAAACTTTAGGAACACTAGGTCTCCCTGGATATCTACTATTTGCAAAAACCTTCCACTTACAAAAGGCATACTGGGGTCACTATACGATACATTTGTTAGTAGCAATTCTGGAGGAAAACCCAAATTTATGCGGAGATGGAAGGGGGACTAGGGAGTAGAGTGGGATTGGGCTAAATTGGCGAAAGGTTGTTCAAATTTAAGTACAGGATCACTTAATTCTAGCCTTTTGGAAACGATTAACCCACAGCATTTTGGATAGGAACCACCAATTTCATTATTTTTTATATTCCTCATATGTTGGGATGGTCAACACCCATACATGGATTCAGGCCAAATTAACCTTTTCCCACTCACAGGCTCCATTGTAGTCCCTAAAACAGCCATATAATAGAATATGGCACCCCGACATTGGCGCGCAGAGCAAATGTGTTTTGACATGGGCTGACAGTTTGTGACTAATGCACGCTGATGAAAGGGCGCAAGTGGTATGGCCTAAAGCCATGAACCATTCTAACCCTTGTAGCCGCTGCCTAATCCTAACCCTTAGACCCCGCAGCCTAATCCTAACCCTTAGACCCCTTAGCCTCCTGTCGGGCCTGCTGTTGTCGCTGAGCGCTTGTGTCGTCGCGCAGATGACATTGCGCATTCGATGCACACTCTAAATATGTGCTACGATAGAATATACATCTCGCTCATCGCATCCACATTTGAGAACACAAATAGTGACCAAATTAGACCGCCACATGGCATATATCAAGTACCAGGGGAATATTTAAATATGGTTAAGTCCTTCAGTCGTGTCCGACTCTCTGTAACCCTATGGACTGCAGCACATTCAGCTAGGCCTCTGCCTGTGCTGTTCTCTAAAGTTTGCTTGCCAAAGAGATTGGAGTTTGTTGTCAGTTCCTCTTCTAGTGGATTGGGATTTGTCTGATCTCTCTGCTATGACCTGCCCACCTACAGTAGCTCACAGCTTCATTCAGGTACACAAGCCCCTTCCCCATCACTACTTAGCAACCTTCACCCATGTAAATTGATAAATAGCAGAACAGATTGGAAGTTCACCAAATGGGAATGGCTAGACATCTGGCACATGGCTACCGCCAATGGCGTGGAACATTCTAGGATGGGAGTAGTGGAGATTATCCTTCATGGCAGTGAGTTGGCTGTCAATCACCGAGCCTCTGGACAGTCTCCCTTTTTGTTGGCGGCCCTTCCTGATGGGTCAGAGTAGATATGTGTGGTGTATATTCCCCTGGTCCCCTTCAGCATTGCTAAGTGGTGGTGGTGAAGGTGCTTGTGTACCTGAATGAAGCTGTGAGCTATACCATATATGGCCACTGTAGGTGGGTACGTCATAGCAGAGAGATCAGACAAGGTCCAATCCACTCGAGAAGGAACTGACAAACCACACCAGTATATTTAGCATACAAACCATGGATAATAGCACAGGCAGAGACCTAGCTGAATGTGCTGCAGCTCATAGGGTCACAGAGAGTCAGACACAACTGAAGAACTGAACAACATACTTAAAAATGTTTCCCTGCTACTTGATATATGCCATGTGGTGGTGTAATTTGCTAAATATTTGTGTTCCCAAATGTAGATGTGATGAGCGAGATGTATATGCAATTATGTGAGTAGCAAAGGGTTCAAATGACCTGACTTGCAAGTTTTACTGTTGCTATTGAATTGGGTAGTGTGGCTTTAATCATATTCTGCATGTTGCAGCATGGTTTGTCATATTGGCATGTGCATGACCATTACAACATATGAAAACCAAAGCCAATATGTGTTTATTATTAGTGGTCAAGATTGTGCATTCAGTCATAACGGTATAACAATGCTTTATTTTTTTACATATACCCCAATCAGCAGTGGTCAAGATTGGGCATTCACATAACAGTATAACAAAGCTTTATTTTGTACACAGACCACAATCAGAAGTGGTCAAGATTGGGCATTCACATCACGGTATAACAAAGCTTTATTTTGTACACAGACCACAATCAGAAGTGGTCAAGATTGGGAATTCACATAAAGGTATAACAAAGCTTTATTTGCAAGACAAACCACAATCAGCAGTGGTCAAGACTGTGCATTAATATCATGGGTGCGGGTCCAGAGAGGCTGGAAAAAAGGGAAAATCTACAGGGGTCAATATAATAGTCTAGAATAAGCATGATGCATAGCACCTACCAGGGTCACATGTGGTCACTACACCGCTGCAACCGGAATCTGATGAAAAAAAGAATCATCACAAATCGCTCCATCTAACTGAAGAAACCATTTATGTGCATAGCACTTACAATTTGTAACTAGATTTGTTCAATGAAACAGATGATTCAACCTCTGGACTGTGTAATCCAATATCCAGTTTCACACATACAGTGTGTTGAGAAAACAAAAAACTGAAAAAAATGGTCAAATAAAAAAAGATTTAAAAAAAGGATAAAAAAAAAGAATCACAATGAATGTACAGTACAGTGCTAAATACTGTACTAATATACCAACTCTGTTCTCAGACTGATATTAAGGTCAGGATCACATGCTTCACTAGTGCATATATTATTGCTGGCTGTCATTAATATGCCATTGTGAGACTTTGCAAGTCCACAGCCATAGCGGTATTAGTCTACATTTAAGCTAACAACAATCATGTCTGAGATATCTGGCTATATTATAGCTTTATGATTGTGGGAGCAACATGTTAAGGTTGTCATTGAAGGAATATCTACCTGAGAGGCACTGGGAAGACATTACACCTCATATAATTCCTCCACAATGCTTGCAGATGCAGGAGATGCGTTCATGGACCTGAATTGAACCTAAAAAAACAAAAAGAAAGCGAAGCAAAAAAAGACAAAACCTACAAAATAAGGACTGAAAACATCATAGGGCCTGCAGCATCTCTTCTCAACAGCACTCCTCAGTGACAATTTATTGGTCACAATACTAACCGAATCTAGCCCAGCTCCAGAATTTTGGATCTTGGCCTATGTGATGGTGATATTTTGGGCCTCATTCAATTGCAATTTGGCCAATTGAATATAAGCACAGAGCATATGTTTTGTACAGAGGTTTTCAGTTAGTGAAGACCTTGCTTTTGGATAGAAGTGCACCTCTCCTCCCATAATAAGTCCGCCACCAGTTTTCCAGCTGTGGAGCGGTGAGAGGCAGCTGGAAAACTGGTGGCGGACCTATTATGGGAGGAGAGGAGGGGCCAGGCTGCTCCTGATGTGGGGACTGGGAAATCCCCGTTGATGGTGTGCTGAGGACTATCTCCTGTCTGAGCAGACCGACCTGAAGGTGTTCTGATGTGAGGTGGTGCCTCCTCACCTCCCTGGACAGCCTGGCCAGGCTGTGCATGACCTGGGAATTGTGGGCAGAGATGCTGGCCTTCATCTGGAGCAGGCTGGCCTCCATCCGCTGTGTGCTGGCCACCTGCTCCTGCATAACGCCCTAAATGCACTGCATGACAGCCAGCATCACCACCTGCAGAGTCTGGCTCGGTGGTGAGGTCACTCCTGCTGGGTGGGCCTGATGAGGAGGTGTAGTGGGGAGGGTCTGGGCCCCAGCTGGAACCTGGGGTGACAGCGATGTTGGGCCCGGTGGCAACCAGGACGGCACACTGCTGTGTGGGGAAGGAGGTGCGTCCCCAGGGCGTGGGAGGGCCCCAGAGATAGGGAAAGTTTCTGGAGGATGGGCATGGTTGGGTCAAATGTGCCTGAGAATGTGGCAGGTGAGTCCCCCAGGTCAATGACCTGCCCATCCTCAGACCCAGGGCCCTCTGATCTTCCTTATTCCTCCCCCTGTGCCGTATGCTCCTGGTCAGGGGCCGATGCCCCCGCCTCCTCTGGCTGGTCGCAGGACCCAGACCTCCTCCTGAATGCTGAGAAATAAAGAAGAAATGTACATGTCATTAGTATGTTGATTAGTACATTGATATGTGTTCATTTCTAATTATCTGCCATCTAGCCTTGAATATGAATGATTCTCCTCTTTGCAACTCTGATTAGCTATCTTATACTAGCTGTTATCTATTCTTAGGTTTCTGTTCTTGATGGTTCTTGGCTCATAACGCTATCTGGTGTCTGTAATTGCATAGGCTGCAGTGGGCACGCCAATACATGGACTGTCTATTACAGGGGTGTCCAAACTCAGTCCTGGATTGGAATAAATCCTTTCTGTGCACAGGTGAGTCACAAAGCAAGGTGCCGCATTTGCGGAGGTGGAGGCTCTACGGCGCCTCGCAAGCGGTTACAAACAGCCACAAAAGCGGGACTTTGAAAAAAAAAACTATAACACACAATGACTAAATACGGAATTACGCAAAAAAAAATAGAGCCGGGGGACTTAGAATTTTTTTTTTTTACGAACTCGCAAAACTACTTAATGGCCGAATTGCGCACAGCGGAAAACATTAAAAAAACACAAAGTACACACAAAAATAAAATAAAAACATCACACACAGCAAGGGGGGACACCCAGAATGTCTGGAAGTGAGGTTACACCTCAATTTAAGTGCAATTTACAGAGTTTAGACACTCAAAAATCCCCTAAGCGAGAGAAAAAATGGCCACTGAAAAAAAGAAAACGAGGCTACACGACCCCTAAAGCAGCAAAACACCGCCAAGCACATACGACTTTTAAAAAAAACTGTACAAGGTACAAAATGCACTATTAGGACACAAAATCATCCCGTGTACCACATACACAATCGCCGCCATTTTACAACACTAACTTACAGAATGCGAAAGTACACAGCTACACAAACGGTTTCCGCTCACGCACGCACCCTATTTACACACTGCACACATTGCTGACACTTACACCTCAGCTCAACAACAGTGCAAATCTACATTATATGCTGCAGGAACTTCAAAACAGATTGTTAGCTCTTCAGCACATTGCTTGCTGCATATATTAATTACAAATAGGTAAAGTATATTAATTTCTGATTTCATTAATTATCATGAAAAAATACATATAAAAAAAAACGCACAGTATCGCAATAAACGGCAAAGACCTTTATTGCGCTCCTCACAAGGAGCGCCAACGGTGCTCATAGGACACAAACTACACCAGGGGAGAGGCTTGCAATAAGCGCAAAAAGAAGATCAGCGCGGACAGTTAATGAGGTTACGTTAATCTTCAGTTGTGCATATACGCAAATGCGCCTCTCATAAAAAAAAACTACACCAACCGAGAGGCTCGCAATAAGCGCCGAAGGCGCTCATTGCAAGCCACGTAATGAGCGCCAAAGGCACTCAGCGCGAGGCTCGCAATGAGCGCCGAAGGATCACAGACAACCAAAACATTTACTCTCTGTGGCAAACAGCATTACCTGCATTACAATTTTATTGCCGTCATTTATTGACCGACAAGTCGCTAGTATGTAATAACAATAATGATGTAAATGATATTGCCTCATGTTGGCTGATACACTGTAAATCCCCTGATCATCTATATCAATGTAATTCCCCCTGCCTGCATTCTGCTCTCATATCCACCATGATCCTTTGCATACCTGTGATGATTAGTCAACCTGTGGCTTTGTGGCAAGCTTGCTTTGTTAATTTTTGTAAATAGTAAATATGATTAATCCAATATGTTTGTGTTTGCCTTGCCAATGTTGATACCATAGCATTTCCGTAACATCAATGAAAGGACCTTCATACTCCACATCTGTGCTCTGCACCATCAGTTAGGGGTATCAATAGCATTTTCACAGTATGTTTGCAATACTGATTTCAACCATGAGGGGAGATTGGTATTGACAATCTAGTCCAGCCTTTTCATTCATGACACAAAGCCAGACAAATAGAATGAGACAGGTGTTTGTAAGTGGCTCACATCATAATAGTGAAAATACAATATCTCCCAAAAGTGAGTACACCCCTCACATTTTTGTTAATATTTTAGTATATCTTTTCATGTGACAACACTGAAGAAATGACACTCTGCTACAATGTAAAGTAGTAAGTGTACAGCCTGTATAACAGTGTAAATTTGATGTCCCCTCAAAATAACTCAACACACAGCCATTAATGTCTAAACTGTTGGTAACAAAAGTGAGTACACCCCTAAGTGGAAATGTTCAAATTGGCAAAAAATTTCAATATTTTGTGTGGCCACCATTATTTGCCAGCACTGGCTTAACCCTCATGGGCATAGAGTTCACCAGAGCTTCACAGGTTGCCACTGGAGTCTTCTTCCACTCCTCCATAATGACATCACGGAGCTGGTGGATGTTAAAGACCTTGCACTCCCCCACCTTCAGTTTGAGGATGCCCCACAGATACTCAATAGAGTTTAGGTCTGGTGACAAGCTTGGCCAGTCCATCACCTTAACCTTCTTTAGTGTGGTCTTGGAGGTGTGTTTGGGGTCGTTATCATGTTTGAATACGTCCCAGTCTCCGAAGGGAGGGGATCATGCTCTGCTTCAGTATGTAACAGTACATATTGGCATTCATGGTTCCCTCAATGAACTGTAGCTCCCCACTGCCGGCAGCAGTCATAGCGTTTATGCTCATGCCTTACACAGCTGCCAATATTGTTAGTTTGTAAAATACTTCACAAATATTGCATTTTCCAAAACTACTTTGGTTCTTTAAGAAGGCAGAGTCATATGCTTAGAACATAAGTTGGATTCACATTGAAACCAAAATGTTTGAGTTCGTCGCTTACCTTTCAATGGGTTAGTTGATAATAGTGTCACTTTACCCAAAAGCAATGTATCCAGGGCAAGCACTTTCATTAGAACCGATCCTACTGATAGTTGAATACCTCTTTTTGATATTAAAATAAACTACCAAGGTGCTTGCATATTTAAACATTATTTTATTGACAAGTGCTTAAAAGTTCTGTTTTCACCAAATCAAACCTTCCAAACAATCCCTGCAAAGGTTTGCCCCCACAGCTCACAGTGTTTCTATTTGTTAAGGGGTATCCTTGACACTTACAGGCTGTTTTCAACAGAATGTTTTAAATGTCCCAACCTGTGATTGCCCAGTACTACAGACACACTGTGTGCATGAATTACAGGGGGATGACTCTTGCTGGGACTGTTTGGAAGGCTTGAGTAAGTGAAAACAGAGCTTGTAAGCACTTGTTAATTAAATTGTGTTAATTTGCAAATACTTTAGTTTATTTTAACATTAAAAACAGGTAAATGCTGTTTATTAGAATTTCCTAAATATATTTCCCTGTTCCTCACACACACAGCGCACCTCTCTCTCTCACACACACACAGTGCACCTCCCTCTCTCTCACACACACACACACACACACACAGCGCACCTCTCTCTCTCACACACACACACAGTGCACCTCTCTCTCTCTCTCACACACACACACAGTGCACCTCTCTCTCTCTCTCTCTCACACACACACAGTGCACCTCTCTCTCTCTCACACACACAGTGCACCTCCCTCTCTCTCACACACACAGTGCACCTCCCTCTCTCTCTCACACACACACTGCACCTCCCTCTCTCTCACACACACAGCGCACCTCTCACACACACACACAGCGCACCTCACACACACACACACAGCGCACCTCACACACACACAAAGTGCACCTCACACACACACACATCTCTCTCTCACACACACAGTGCACCTCTCTCTCTCTCACACACACAGTGCATCTCTCTCTCACACACACAGTGCACCTCTCTCTCTCACACACACAGTGCATCTCTCTCTCACACACACAGTGCATCTCTCTCTCACACACACAGTGCACCTCCCTCTCTCTCACACACACAGTGCACCTCCCTCTCTCTCACACACACAGTGCACCTCTCTCTCACACACAAACACAGTGCACCTCCCTCTCACACACAAACACAGTGCACCTCTCTCTCACACACAAACACGCAGTGCACCTCCCCCTCTCTCACACACAGCGCACCTCTCACACACACACATCGCACTCTTGCGGGGACTGTTTGGAAGGCTTGAGTAAGTGAAAACAGAGCTTGTAAGCACTTGTTAATTAAATTGTGTTAATTTGCAAATACTTTAGTTTATTTTAACATTAAAAACAGGTAAATGCTGTTTATTAGAATTTCCTAAATATATTTCCCTGTTCCTCACACACACAGCGCACCTCTCTCTCTCTCACACACACACAGTGCACCTCTCTCTCACAGTGCACCTCCCTCTCTCTCACACACACACTGCACCTCCCTCTCTCTCACACAGCGCACCTCACACACACACACAGCGCACCTCACACACACACAGCGCACCTCTCTCTCTCTCACACACACACAGTGCACCTCTCTCTCTCACACACACAGCGCACCTCTCTCTCTCTCACACACACACAGTGCACCTCTCTCTCTCACACACACACAGTGCACCTCCCTCTCTCTCACACACACACTGCACCTCCCTCTCTCTCACACACACAGTGCACCTCTCTCTCACACACACAGTGCACCTCCCTCTCTCTCACACACACAGTGCACCTCCCTCTCTCTCACACACACAATGCACCTCCCTCTCACACACAAACACAGTGCACCTCTCTCTCACACACAAACACGCAGTGCACCTCCCCCTCTCTCACACACAGCGCACCTCTCACACACACACATCGCACTCTTGCGGGGACTGTTTGGAAGGCTTGAGTAAGTGAAAACAGAGCTTGTAAGCACTTGTTAATTAAATTGTGTTAATTTGCAAATACTTTAGTTTATTTTAACATTAAAAACAGGTAAATGCGGTTTATTAGAATTTCCTAAATATATTTCCCTGTTCCTCACACACACAGCGCACCTCTCTCTCTCTCACACACACACAGTGCACCTCTCTCTCACAGTGCACCTCCCTCTCTCTCACACACACACTGCACCTCCCTCTCTCTCACACAGCGCACCTCACACACACACACAGCGCACCTCACACACACACAGCGCACCTCTCTCTCTCTCACACACACACAGTGCACCTCTCTCTCTCACACACACAGCGCACCTCTCTCTCTCTCACACACACACACAGTGCACCTCTCTCTCTCACACACACACAGTGCACCTCCCTCTCTCTCACACACACACTGCACCTCCCTCTCTCTCACACACACAGTGCACCTCTCTCTCACACACACAGTGCACCTCCCTCTCTCTCACACACACAGTGCACCTCCCTCTCTCTCACACACACACAGTGCACCTCTCTCTCTCACACACACAGCGCACCTCTCTCTCTCTCACACACACACAGTGCACCTCTCTCTCTCTCACACACACAGTGCACCTCTCTCACACACACACACACAGTGCATCTATCTCTCACACACACACACAGTGCATCTATCTCTCACACACACAGTGCACCTCCCTCTCTCTCACACACACAGTGCACCTCCCTCTCTCTCACTCACTCACACAGTGCACCTCTCTCACACACACACACACTGTGCACCTCTCTCACACACACACAGTGCACCTCCCTTTCTCTCTCACACACACACAGTGCACCTCCCTCTCTCTCACACACACAGTGCACCTCCCTCTCTCTCACACACACAGTGCACCTCCCTCTCACACACACACACACAGTGCACCTATGTCTCACACACACAGTGCACCTCCCTCTCTCTCACACACACAGTGCACCTCCCTCTCTCTCACACACACAGTGCACCTCTCTCTCACACACAAACACAGTGCACCTCCCTCTCACACACAAACACAGTGCACCTCTCTCTCACACACAAACACGCAGTGCACCTCCCTCTCTCTCACACACAGCGCACCTCTCACACACACACACAGCGCACTCTTGCGGGGACTGTTTGGAAGGCTTGAGTAAGTGAAAACAGAGCTTGTAAGCACTTGTTAATTAAATTGTGTTAATTTGCAAATACTTTAGTTTATTTTAACATTAAAAACAGGTAAATGCGGTTTATTAGAATTTCCTAAATATATTTCCCTGTTCCTCACACACACAGCGCACCTCTCTCTCTCTCACACACACAGTGCACCTCTCTCTCTCTCACACACACAGTGCACCTCCTTCTCTCTCACACACACACACTGCACCTCCCTCTCTCTCACACAGCGCACCTCACACACACAGCGCACCTCACACACACAGTGCACTTCTCTCACACACACAGTGCATGTCTCTCTCACACACACAGTGCATCTCTTTCTCACACACACACAGCGCACCTCTCACACACAGCGCACCTCTCACACACACAGCGCACCTCTCACACACACAGCGCACCTCTCACGCACAGCGCACCTCACACACACAGCACACCTCTCACGCACAGCACACCTCTCACGCACAGCGCACCTCACACACACAGTGCACCTATCTCTCATACACACACACAGTGCATCTATCTCTCACACACACAGTGCACCTCCCTCCCTCTCTCTCACACACACAGTGCACCTCCCTCTCTCTCACACACACAGTGCACCTATCTCTCACACACACACACACACACACAGTGCATCTATCTCTCACACACACAGTGCACCTCCCTCTCTCTCACACACACAGTGCACCTCCCTCTCTCTCACACACACAGTGCACCTCTCTCTCACACACAAACACAGTGCACCTCCCTCTCACACACAAACACAGTGCACCTCTCTTTCACACACAAACACGCAGTGCACCTCCCTCTCTCTCACACACAGCGCACCTCTCACACACACATAGCGCACTCTTGCGGGGACTGTTTGGAAGGCTTGAGTAAGTGAAAACAGAGCTTGTAAGCACTTGTTAATTAAATTGTGTTAATTTGCAAATACTTTAGTTTATTTTAACATTAAAAACAGGTAAATGCTGTTTATTAGAATTTCCTAAATATATTTCCCTGTTCCTCACACACACAGCGCACCTCTCTCTCTCTCACACACACACAGTGCACCTCTCTCTCTCTCACACACACAGTGCACCTCCCTCTCTCTCACACACACACACTGCACCTCCCTCTCTCTCACACAGCGCACCTCACACACACACACAGCGCACCTCACACACAGTGCATCTCTCTCTCACACACACAGTGCATCTCTCTCTCACACACACACAGCGCACCTCACACACACAGCGCACCTCTCACACACAGCGCACCTCTCACACACACAGCGCACCTCTCACACACACAGCGCACCTCACACACACAGTGCACCTCTCTCTCACACACACACAGTGCACCTCTCTCTCTCACACACACACAGTGCACCTCTCTCTCTCACACACACACAGTGCACCTCTCTCTCACACACACACAGTGCACCTCTCTCTCACACACACACAGTGCACCTATCTCTCACACACACACAGTGCATCTATCTCTCACACACACACACAGTGCATCTCTCACACACACAGTGCACCTCCCTCTCACACACACAGTGCACCTCCCTCTCACACACACAGTGCACCCCCCTCTCTCTCACACACACAGTGCACCTATCTCTCACACACACACACAGTGCATCTATCTCTCACACACACAGTGCACCTCCCTCTCTCTCACACACACAGTGCACCTCTCTCACACACACACACACAGTGCATCTATCTCTCACACACACACACAGTCCACCTATCTCTCACACACACAGTGCACCTCCCTCTCTCTCACACACACAGTGCACCTCCCTCTCTCTCACTCACTCACACAGTGCACCTCTCTCACACACACACACACTGTGCACCTCTCTCACACACACACAGTGCACCTCCCTTTCTCTCTCACACACACACAGTGCACCTCCCTCTCTCTCACACACACAGTGCACCTCCCTCTCTCTCACACACACAGTGCACCTCACTCTCACACACACACACACAGTGCACCTATGTCTCACACACACAGTGCACCTCCCTCTCTCTCACACACACAGTGCACCTCCCTCTCTCTCACACACACAGTGCACCTCTCTCTCACACACAAACACAGTGCACCTCCCTCTCACACACAAACACAGTGCACCTCTCTCTCACACACAAACACGCAGTGCACCTCCCTCTCTCTCACACACAGCGCACCTCTCACACACACACACAGCGCACTCTAGCGGGGACTGTTTGGAAGGCTTGAGTAAGTGAAAACAGAGCTTGTAAGCACTTGTTAATTAAATTGTGTTAATTTGCAAATACTTTAGTTTATTTTAACATTAAAAACAGGTAAATGCGGTTTATTAGAATTTCCTAAATATATTTCCCTGTTCCTCACACACACAGCGCACCTCTCTCTCTCTCTCACACACACAGTGCACCTCCTTCTCTCTCACACACACACACTGCACCTCCCTCTCTCTCACACAGCGCACCTCACACACACAGCGCACCTCACACACACAGTGCACTTCTCTCACACACACAGTGCATGTCTCTCTCACACACACAGTGCATCTCTTTCTCACACACACACAGCGCACCTCTCACACACAGCGCACCTCTCACACACACAGCGCACCTCTCACACACACAGCGCACCTCTCACGCACAGCGCACCTCACACACACAGCACACCTCTCACGCACAGCACACCTCTCACGCACAGCGCACCTCACACACACAGTGCACCTATCTCTCACACACACACACAGTGCATCTATCTCTCACACACACAGTGCACCTCCCTCTCTCTCACACACACAGTGCACCTCTCTCACACACACACAGTGCACCCCTCTCTCTCACACACACACAGTGCACCTCTCTCTCTCTCACACACACACTGCACCTCCCTCTCTCTCACACAGCGCACCTCACACACACACACAGCGCACCTCACACACACACAGCGCACCTCTCTCTCTCTCACACACACACAGTGCACCTCTCTCTCTCTCACACACACAGCGCACCTCTCTCTCACACACAGTGCACCTCTCTCTCTCCTCTCACACACACACAGTGCACCTCCCTCTCTCTCACACACACACTGCACCTCCCTCTCTCTCACACACACAGCGCACCTCTCACACACACACACACAGCGCACCTCTCACACACACACAGCGCACCTCTCACACACACACAGCGCACCTCACACACACACACAGCGCACCTCACACACAGCGCACCTCACACACACTGTGCACCTCTCTCTCACACACAGTGCACCTATCTCTCACACACACACAGTGCATCTATCTCTCACACACACACACAGTGCACCTCCCTCTCTCTCACACACACAGTGCACCTATCTCTCACACACACACACAGTGCATCTATCTCTCACACACACAGTGCACCTCCCTCTCTCTCACACACACAGTGCACCTCTCTCACACACACACACACAGTGCATCTATCTCTCACACACACACACAGTGCATCTATCTCTCACACACACAGTGCACCTCCCTCTCTCTCACACACACAGTGCACCTCCTTCTCTCTCACACACACACACTGCACCTCCCTCTCTCTCACACAGCGCACCTCACACACACAGCGCACCTCACACACACAGTGCACTTCTCTCACACACACAGTGCATGTCTCTCTCACACACACAGTGCATCTCTTTCTCACACACACACAGCGCACCTCTCACACACAGCGCACCTCTCACACACACAGCGCACCTCTCACACACACAGCGCACCTCTCACGCACAGCGCACCTCACACACACAGCACACCTCTCACGCACAGCACACCTCTCACGCACAGCGCACCTCACACACACAGTGCACCTATCTCTCACACACACACACAGTGCATCTATCTCTCACACACACAGTGCACCTCCCTCTCTCTCACACACACAGTGCACCTCTCTCACACACACACAGTGCACCCCTCTCTCTCACACACACACAGTGCACCTCTCTCTCTCTCACACACACACTGCACCTCCCTCTCTCTCACACAGCGCACCTCACACACACACACAGCGCACCTCACACACACACAGCGCACCTCTCTCTCTCTCACACACACACAGTGCACCTCTCTCTCTCTCACACACACAGCGCACCTCTCTCTCACACACAGTGCACCTCTCTCTCTCCTCTCACACACACACAGTGCACCTCCCTCTCTCTCACACACACACTGCACCTCCCTCTCTCTCACACACACAGCGCACCTCTCACACACACACACACAGCGCACCTCTCACACACACACAGCGCACCTCTCACACACACACAGCGCACCTCACACACACACACAGCGCACCTCACACACAGCGCACCTCACACACACTGTGCACCTCTCTCTCACACACAGTGCACCTATCTCTCACACACACACAGTGCATCTATCTCTCACACACACACACAGTGCACCTCCCTCTCTCTCACACACACAGTGCACCTATCTCTCACACACACACACAGTGCATCTATCTCTCACACACACAGTGCACCTCCCTCTCTCTCACACACACAGTGCACCTCTCTCACACACACACACACAGTGCATCTATCTCTCACACACACACACAGTGCATCTATCTCTCACACACACAGTGCACCTCCCTCTCTCTCACACACACAGTGCACCTCCTTCTCTCTCACACACACACACTGCACCTCCCTCTCTCTCACACAGCGCACCTCACACACACAGCGCACCTCACACACACAGTGCACTTCTCTCACACACACAGTGCATCTCTCTCTCACACACACAGTGCATCTCTTTCTCACACACACACAGCGCACCTCTCACACACAGCGCACCTCTCACACACACAGCGCACCTCTCACACACACAGCGCACCTCTCACGCACAGCGCACCTCACACACACAGCACACCTCTCACGCACAGCACACCTCTCACGCACAGCGCACCTCACACACACAGTGCACCTATCTCTCATACACACACACAGTGCATCTATCTCTCACACACACAGTGCACCTCCCTCTCTCTCACACACACAGTGCATCTATCTCTCACACACACAGTGCACCTCCCTCCCTCTCTCTCACACACACAGTGCACCTCCCTCTCTCTCACACACACAGTGCACCTATCTCTCACACACACACACACACACAGTGCATCTATCTCTCACACACACAGTGCACCTCCCTCTCTCTCACACACACAGTGCACCTCCCTCTCTCTCACACACACAGTGCACCTCTCTCTCACACACAAACACAGTGCACCTCCCTCTCACACACACACACAGTGCACCTCTCTCTCACACACAAACACGCAGTGCACCTCCCTCTCTCTCACACACAGCGCACCTCTCACACACACATAGCGCACTCTTGCGGGGACTGTTTGGAAGGCTTGAGTAAGTGAAAACAGAGCTTGTAAGCACTTGTTAATTAAATTGTGTTAATTTGCAAATACTTTAGTTTATTTTAACATTAAAAACAGGTAAATGCTGTTTATTAGAATTTCCTAAATATATTTCCCTGTTCCTCACACACACAGCGCACCTCTCTCTCTCTCACACACACACAGTGCACCTCTCTCTCTCTCACACACACAGTGCACCTCCTTCTCTCTCACACACACACACTGCACCTCCCTCTCTCTCACACAGCGCACCTCACACACACACACAGCGCACCTCACACACAGTGCATCTCTCTCTCACACACACAGTGCATCTCTCTCTCACACACACACAGCGCACCTCACACACACAGCGCACCTCTCACACACAGCGCACCTCTCACACACACAGCGCACCTCTCACACACACAGCGCACCTCACACACACAGTGCACCTCTCTCTCACACACACACAGTGCACCTCTCTCTCTCACACACACACAGTGCACCTCTCTCTCACACACACACACAGTGCACCTCTCTCTCACACACACACAGTGCACCTCTCTCTCACACACACACAGTGCACCTATCTCTCACACACACACAGTGCATCTATCTCTCACACACACACACAGTGCATCTCTCACACACACAGTGCACCTCCCTCTCACACACACAGTGCACCTCCCTCTCACACACACAGTGCACCCCCCCTCTCTCTCACACACACAGTGCACCTATCTCTCACACACACACACAGTGCATCTATCTCTCACACACACAGTGCACCTCCCTCTCTCTCACACACACAGTGCACCTCTCTCACACACACACACACAGTGCATCTATCTCTCACACACACACACAGTGCATCTATCTCTCACACACACAGAGCACCTCCCTCTCTCTCACACACACAGTGCACCTCCCTCTCTCTCACTCACTCACACAGTGCACCTCTCTCACACACACACACACTGTGCACCTCTCTCACACACACACAGTGCACCTCCCTTTCTCTCTCACACACACACAGTGCACCTCCCTCTCTCTCACACACACAGTGCACCTCCCTCTCTCTCACACACACAGTGCACCTCCCTCTCACACACACACACACAGTGCACCTATCTCTCACACACACAGTGCACCCCCCTCTCTCTCACACACACAGTGCACCTCCCTCTCTCTCACACACACAGTGCACCTCTCTCTCACACACAAACACAGTGCACCTCCCTCTCACACACAAACACAGTGCACCTCTCTCTCACACACAAACACGCAGTGCACCTCCCTCTCTCTCACACACAGCGCACCTCTCACACACACACACAGCGCACTCTTGCGGGGACTGTTTGGAAGGCTTGAGTAAGTGAAAACAGAGCTTGTAAGCACTTGTTAATTAAATTGTGTTAATTTGCAAATACTTTAGTTTATTTTAACATTAAAAACAGGTAAATGCGGTTTATTAGAATTTCCTAAATATATTTCCCTGTTCCTCACACACACAGCGCACCTCTCTCTCTCTCACACACACAGTGCACCTCTCTCTCTCTCACACACACAGTGCACCTCCTTCTCTCTCACACACACACACTGCACCTCCCTCTCTCTCACACAGCGCACCTCACACACACAGCGCACCTCACACACACAGTGCACTTCTCTCACACACACAGTGCATGTCTCTCTCACACACACAGTGCATCTCTTTCTCACACACACACAGCGCACCTCTCACACACACAGCGCACCTCTCACACACACAGCGCACCTCTCACGCACAGCGCACCTCACACACACAGCACACCTCTCACGCACAGCACACCTCTCACGCACAGCGCACCTCACACACACAGTGCACCTATCTCTCATACACACACACAGTGCATCTATCTCTCACACACACACACAGTGCACCTCCCTCTCTCTCACACACACAGTGCATCTATCTCTCACACACACAGTGCACCTCCCTCCCTCTCTCTCACACACACAGTGCACCTCCCTCTCTCTCACACACACAGTGCACCTATCTCTCACACACACACACACACACAGTGCATCTATCTCTCACACACACAGTGCACCTCCCTCTCTCTCACACACACAGTGCACCTCCCTCTCTCTCACACACACAGTGCACCTCTCTCTCACACACAAACACAGTGCACCTCCCTCTCACACACAAACACAGTGCACCTCTCTCTCACACACAAACACGCAGTGCACCTCCCTCTCTCTCACACACAGCGCACCTCTCACACACACATAGCGCACTCTTGCGGGGACTGTTTGGAAGGCTTGAGTAAGTGAAAACAGAGCTTGTAAGCACTTGTTAATTAAATTGTGTTAATTTGCAAATACTTTAGTTTATTTTAACATTAAAAACAGGTAAATGCTGTTTATTAGAATTTCCTAAATATATTTCCCTGTTCCTCACACACACAGCGCACCTCTCTCTCTCTCACACACACACAGTGCACCTCTCTCTCTCTCACACACACAGTGCACCTCCCTCTCTCTCACACACACACACTGCACCTCCCTCTCTCTCACACAGCGCACCTCACACACACACACAGCGCACCTCACACACAGTGCATCTCTCTCTCACACACACAGTGCATCTCTCTCTCACACACACACAGCGCACCTCACACACACAGCGCACCTCTCACACACAGCGCACCTCTCACACACACAGCGCACCTCACACACACAGTGCACCTCTCTCTCACACACACACAGTGCACCTCTCTCTCTCACACACACACAGTGCACCTCTCTCTCTCACACACACACAGTGCACCTCTCTCTCACACACACACAGTGCACCTCTCTCTCACACACACACAGTGCACCTATCTCTCACACACACACAGTGCATCTATCTCTCACACACACACACAGTGCATCTCTCACACACACAGTGCACCTCCCTCTCACACACACAGTGCACCTCCCTCTCACACACACAGTGCACCCCCCTCTCTCTCACACACACAGTGCACCTATCTCTCACACACACACACAGTGCATCTATCTCTCACACACACAGTGCACCTCCCTCTCTCTCACACACACAGTGCACCTCTCTCACACACACACACACAGTGCATCTATCTCTCACACACACACACAGTGCATCTATCTCTCACACACACAGTGCACCTCCCTCTCTCTCACACACACAGTGCACCTCCCTCTCTCTCACTCACTCACACAGTGCACCTCTCTCACACACACACACACTGTGCACCTCTCTCACACACACACAGTGCACCTCCCTTTCTCTCTCACACACACACAGTGCACCTCCCTCTCTCTCACACACACAGTGCACCTCCCTCTCACACACACACACACAGTGCACCTATGTCTCACACACACACACACAGTGCACCTATGTCTCACACACACAGTGCACCTCCCTCTCTCTCACACACACAGTGCACCTCTCTCTCACACACAAACACAGTGCACCTCCCTCTCACACACAAACACAGTGCACCTCTCTCTCACACACAAACACGCAGTGCACCTCCCTCTCTCTCACACACAGCGCACCTCTCACACACACACACAGCGCACTCTTGCGGGGACTGTTTGGAAGGCTTGAGTAAGTGAAAACAGAGCTTGTAAGCACTTGTTAATTAAATTGTGTTAATTTGCAAATACTTTAGTTTATTTTAACATTAAAAACAGGTAAATGCGGTTTATTAGAATTTCCTAAATATATTTCCCTGTTCCTCACACACACAGCGCACCTCTCTCTCTCTCACACACACAGTGCACCTCTCTCTCTCTCACACACACAGTGCACCTCCTTCTCTCTCACACACACACACTGCACCTCCCTCTCTCTCACACAGCGCACCTCACACACACAGCGCACCTCACACACACAGTGCACTTCTCTCACACACACAGTGCATGTCTCTCTCACACACACAGTGCATCTCTTTCTCACACACACACAGCGCACCTCTCACACACAGCGCACCTCTCACACACACAGCGCACCTCTCACACACACAGCGCACCTCTCACGCACAGCGCACCTCACACACACAGCACACCTCTCACGCACAGCACACCTCTCACGCACAGCGCACCTCACACACACAGTGCACCTATCTCTCACACACACACACAGTGCATCTATCTCTCACACACACAGTGCACCTCCCTCTCTCTCACACACACAGTGCACCTCTCTCACACACACACAGTGCACCCCTCTCTCTCACACACACACAGTGCACCTCTCTCTCTCTCACACACACACTGCACCTCCCTCTCTCTCACACAGCGCACCTCACACACACACACAGCGCACCTCACACACACACAGCGCACCTCTCTCTCTCTCACACACACACAGTGCACCTCTCTCTCTCTCACACACACAGCGCACCTCTCTCTCACACACACACAGTGCACCTCTCTCTCTCCTCTCACACACACACAGTGCACCTCCCTCTCTCTCACACACACACTGCACCTCCCTCTCTCTCACACACACAGCGCACCTCTCACACACACACACACAGCGCACCTCTCACAAACACACAGCGCACCTCTCACACACACACAGCGCACCTCACACACACACACAGCGCACCTCACACACAGCGCACCTCACACACACTGTGCACCTCTCTCTCACACACAGTGCACCTATCTCTCACACACACACAGTGCATCTATCTCTCACACACACACACAGTGCACCTCCCTCTCTCTCACACACACAGTGCACCTATCTCTCACACACACACACAGTGCATCTATCTCTCACACACACAGTGCACCTCCCTCTCTCTCACACACACAGTGCACCTCTCTCACACACACACACACAGTGCATCTATCTCTCACACACACACACAGTGCATCTATCTCTCACACACACAGTGCACCTCCCTCTCTCTCACACACACAGTGCACCTCCTTCTCTCTCACACACACACACTGCACCTCCCTCTCTCTCACACAGCGCACCTCACACACACAGCGCACCTCACACACACAGTGCACTTCTCTCACACACACAGTGCATGTCTCTCTCACACACACAGTGCATCTCTTTCTCACACACACACAGCGCACCTCTCACACACAGCGCACCTCTCACACACACAGCGCACCTCTCACACACACAGCGCACCTCTCACGCACAGCGCACCTCACACACACAGCACACCTCTCACGCACAGCACACCTCTCACGCACAGCGCACCTCACACACACAGTGCACCTATCTCTCATACACACACACAGTGCATCTATCTCTCACACACACAGTGCACCTCCCTCTCTCTCACACACACAGTGCATCTATCTCTCACACACACAGTGCACCTCCCTCCCTCTCTCTCACACACACAGTGCACCTCCCTCTCTCTCACACACACAGTGCACCTATCTCTCACACACACACACACACACAGTGCATCTATCTCTCACACACACAGTGCACCTCCCTCTCTCTCACACACACAGTGCACCTCCCTCTCTCTCACACACACAGTGCACCTCTCTCTCACACACACACACAGTGCACCTCTCTCTCACACACAAACACAGTGCACCTCTCTCTCACACACAAACACGCAGTGCACCTCCCTCTCTCTCACACACAGCGCACCTCTCACACACACACAGCGCACTCTTGCGGGGACTGTTTGGAAGGCTTGAGTAAGTGAAAACAGAGCTTGTAAGCACTTGTTAATTAAATTGTGTTAATTTGCAAATACTTTAGTTTATTTTAACATTAAAAACAGGTAAATGCGGTTTATTAGAATTTCCTAAATATATTTCCCTGTTCCTCACACACACAGCGCACCTCTCTCTCTCTCACACACACACAGTGCACCTCTCTCTCTCTCACACACACAGTGCACCTCCCTCTCTCTCACACACACACACTGCACCTCCCTCTCTCTCACACAGCGCACCTCACACACACACACAGCGCACCTCACACACAGTGCATCTCTCTCTCACACACACAGTGCATCTCTCTCTCACACACACACAGCGCACCTCACACACACAGCGCACCTCTCACACACAGCGCACCTCTCACACACACAGCGCACCTCTCACACACACAGCGCACCTCACACACACAGTGCACCTCTCTCTCACACACACACAGTGCACCTCTCTCTCTCACACACACACAGTGCACCTCTCTCTCTCACACACACACAGTGCACCTCTCTCTCACACACACACAGAGCACCTCTCTCTCACACACACACAGTGCACCTCTCTCTCACACACACACAGTGCATCTATCTCTCACACACACACACAGTGCATCTCTCACACACACAGTGCACCTCCCTCTCACACACACAGTGCACCTCCCTCTCACACACACAGTGCACCCCCCTCTCTCTCACACACACAGTGCACCTCTCTCTCACACACACACACAGTGCATCTATCTCTCACACACACAGTGCACCTCCCTCTCTCTCACACACACAGTGCACCTCTCTCACACACACACACACAGTGCATCTATCTCTCACACACACACACAGTGCAGCTATCTCTCACACACACAGTGCACCTCCCTCTCTCTCACACACACAGTGCACCTCCCTCTCTCTCACTCACTCACACAGTGCACCTCTCTCACACACACACACACAGTGCACCTCTCTCACACACACACAGTGCACCTCCCTGTCTCTCTCACACACACACAGTGCACCTCCCTCTCTCTCACACACACAGTGCACCTCCCTCTCTCTCACACACACAGTGCACCTCCCTCTCACACACACACACACAGTGCACCTATGTCTCACACACACAGTGCACCTCCCTCTCTCTCACACACACAGTGCACCTCCCTCTCTCACACACACAGTGCACCTCTCTCTCACACACAAACACAGTGCACCTCCCTCTCACACACAAACACAGTGCACCTCTCTCTCACACACAAACACGCAGTGCACCTCCCTCTCTCTCACACACAGCGCACCTCTCACACACACACACAGCGCACTCTTGCGGGGACTGTTTGGAAGGCTTGAGTAAGTGAAAACAGAGCTTGTAAGCACTTGTTAATTAAATTGTGTTAATTTGCAAATACTTTAGTTTATTTTAACATTAAAAACAGGTAAATGCGGTTTATTAGAATTTCCTAAATATATTTCCCTGTTCCTCACACACACAGCGCACCTCTCTCTCTCTCACACACACAGTGCACCTCTCTCTCTCTCACACACACACAGTGCACCTCCTTCTCTCTCACACACACACACTGCACCTCCCTCTCTCTCACACAGCGCACCTCACACACACAGCGCACCTCACACACACAGTGCACTTCTCTCACACACACAGTGCATGTCTCTCTCACACACACAGTGCATCTCTTTCTCACACACACACAGCGCACCTCTCACACACAGCGCACCTCTCACACACACAGCGCACCTCTCACACACACAGCGCACCTCTCACGCACAGCGCACCTCACACACACAGCACACCTCTCACGCACAGCACACCTCTCACGCACAGCGCACCTCACACACACAGTGCACCTATCTCTCACACACACACACAGTGCATCTATCTCTCACACACACAGTGCACCTCCCTCTCTCTCACACACACAGTGCACCTCTCTCACACACACACAGTGCACCCCTCTCTCTCACACACACACAGTGCACCTCTCTCTCTCACACACACACTGCACCTCCCTCTCTCTCACACAGCGCACCTCACACACACACACAGCGCACCTCACACACACACAGCGCACCTCTCTCTCTCTCACACACACACAGTGCACCTCTCTCTCTCTCACACACACACGCACCTCTCTCTCACACACACACAGTGCACCTCTCTCTCTCCTCTCACACACACACAGTGCACCTCCCTCTCTCTCACACACACACTGCACCTCCCTCTCTCTCACACACACAGCGCACCTCTCACACACACACACACAGCGCACCTCTCACACACACACAGCGCACCTCTCACACACACACAGCGCACCTCACACACACACACAGCGCACCTCACACACAGCGCACCTCACACACACTGTGCACCTCTCTCTCACACACAGTGCACCTATCTCTCACACACACACAGTGCATCTATCTCTCACACACACACACAGTGCACCTCCCTCTCTCTCACACACACAGTGCTCCTATCTCTCACACACACACACAGTGCATCTATCTCTCACACACACAGTGCACCTCCCTCTCTCTCACACACACAGTGCACCTCTCTCACACACACACACACAGTGCATCTATCTCTCACACACACACACAGTGCATCTATCTCTCACACACACAGTGCACCTCCCTCTCTCTCACACACACAGTGCACCTCCCTCTCTCTCACTCACTCACACAGTGCACCTCTCTCACACACACACACACTGTGCACCTCTCTCACACACACACAGTGCACCTCCCTTTCTCTCTCACACACACACAGTGCACCTCCCTCTCTCTCACACACACAGTGCACCTCCCTCTCTCTCACACACACAGTGCACCTCCCTCTCACACACACACACAGTGCACCTATGTCTCACACACACAGTGCACCTCCCTCTCTCTCACACACACAGTGCACCCCCCTCTCTCTCACACACACAGTGCACCTCCCTCTCTCTCACTCACACAGCGCACCTCACACACACACACAGCGCACCTCACACACACAGTGCATCTCTCTCTCACACACACACAGCGCACCTCACACACACAGCGCACCTCACACACACAGCGCACCTCACACACACAGCGCACCTCTCACACACAGCGCACCTCTCACACACACAGCGCACCTCTCACACACACAGCGCACCTCTCTCTCTCACACACACACAGTGCACCTCCCTCTCACACACACAGTGCACCTCACACACACAGTGCACCTATCTCTCACACACACAGTGCACCTATCTCTCACACACACACACAGTGCATCTATCTCTCACACACACAGTGCACCTCCCTCTCTCTCACACACACAGTGCACCTCCATCTCTCTCACACAGTGCACCTCTCTCACACACACACAGTGCACCTCTCTCACACACACAGTGCATCTCTCTCTCACACACACAGTGCATCTCTCTCTCACACACACAGTGCACCTCCCTCTCTCTCACACACACAGTGCACCTCTCTCTCACACACAAACACAGTGCACCTCCCTCTCACACACAAACACAGTGCACCTCTCTCTCACACACAAACACGCAGTGCACCTCCCTCTCTCTCACACACAGCGCACCTCTCACACACACATAGCGCACTCTTGCGGGGACTGTTTGGAAGGCTTGAGTAAGTGAAAACAGAGCTTGTAAGCACTTGTTAATTAAATTGTGTTAATTTGCAAATACTTAGTTTATTTTAACATTAAAAACAGGTAAATGCTGTTTATTAGAATTTCCTAAATATATTTCCCTGTTCCTCACACACACAGCGCACCTCTCTCTCTCTCACACACACACAGTGCACCTCTCTCTCTCTCACACACACAGTGCACCTCCCTCTCTCTCACACACACACACTGCACCTCCCTCTCTCTCACACAGCGGCACCTCACACACACACACAGCGCACCTCACACACAGTGCATCTCTCTCTCACACACACAGTGCATCTCTCTCTCACACACACACAGCGCACCTCACACACACAGCGCACCTCTCACACACAGAGCACCTCTCACACACACAGCGCACCTCTCACACACACAGCGCACCTCACACACACAGTGCACCTCTCTCTCTCACACACACAGTGCACCTCTCTCTCACACACACACAGTGCACCTCTCTCTCTCACACACACACAGTGCACCTCTCTCTCTCACACACACAGTGCACCTCTCTCTCACACACACACAGTGCACCTATCTCTCACACACACACAGTGCATCTATCTCTCACACACACACACAGTGCATCTCTCACACACACAGTGCACCTCCCTCTCACACACACAGTGCACCTCCCTCTCACACACACAGTGCACCTCCCTCTCTCTCACACACACAGTGCACCTATCTCTCACACACACACACAGTGCATCTATCTCTCACACACACAGTGCACCTCCCTCTCTCTCACACACACAGTGCACCTCTCTCACACACACACACACAGTGCATCTATCTCTCACACACACACACAGTGCATCTATCTCTCACACACACAGTGCACCTCCCTCCCTCTCTCTCACACACACAGTGCACCTCCCTCTCTCTCACACACACAGTGCACCTATCTCTCTCACACACACACACACACAGTGCATCTATCTCTCCCACACACAGTGCACCTCCCTCTCTCTCACACACACAGTGCACCTCCCTCTCTCTCACACACACAGTGCACCTCTCTCTCACACACAAACACAGTGCACCTCCCTCTCACACACAAACACAGTGCACCTCTCTCTCACACACAAACACGCAGTGCACCTCCCTCTCTCTCACACACAGCGCACCTCTCACACACACATAGCGCACTCTTGCGGGGACTGTTTGGAAGGCTTGAGTAAGTGAAAACAGAGCTTGTAAGCACTTGTTAATTACATTGTGTTAATTTGCAAATACTTTAGTTTATTTTAACATTAAAAACAGGTAAATGCTGTTTATTAGAATTTCCTAAATATATTTCCCTGTTCCTCACACACACAGCGCACCTCTCTCTCTCTCACACACACACAGTGCACCTCTCTCTCACACACACAGTGCACCTCCCTCTCTCTCACACACACACACTGCACCTCCCTCTCTCTCACACAGCGCACCTCACACACACACACAGCGCACCTCACACACAGTGCATCTCTCTCTCACACACACAGTGCATCTCTCTCTCACACACACACAGCGCACCTCACACACACAGCGCACCTCTCACACACACAGCGCACCTCACACACACAGTGCACCTCTCTCTCTCACACACACAGTGCACCTCTCTCTCACACACACACAGTGCACCTCTCTCTCTCACACACACACAGTGCACCTCTCTCTCTCACACACACACAGTGCACCTCTCTCTCACACACACACAGTGCACCTCTCTCTCACACACACACAGTGCACCTATCTCTCACACACACACAGTGCATCTATCTCTCACACACACACACAGTGCATCTCTCACACACACAGTGCACCTCCCTCTCACACACACAGTGCACCCCCCTCTCTCTCACACACACAGTGCACCTATCTCTCACACACACACACAGTGCATCTATCTCTCACACACACAGTGCACCTCCCTCTCTCTCACACACAAAGTGCACCTCTCTCACACACACACACACAGTGCATCTATCTCTCACACACACACACAGTGCATCTATCTCTCACACACACAGTGCACCTCCCTCTCTCTCACACACACAGTGCACCTCCCTCTCTCTCACTCACTCACACAGTGCACCTCTCTCACACACACACACACTGTGCACCTCTCTCACACACACACAGTGCACCTCCCTTTCTCTCTCACACACACACAGTGCACCTCCCTCTCTCTCACACACACAGTGCACCTCCCTCTCTCTCACACACACAGTGCACCTCCCTCTCACACACACACACACAGTGCACCTATGTCTCACACACACAGTGCACCTCCCTCTCTCTCACACACACAGTGCACCTCCCTCTCTCACACACACAGTGCACCTCTCTCTCACACACAAACACAGTGCACCTCCCTCTCACACACAAACACAGTGCACCTCTCTCTCACACACAAACACGCAGTGCACCTCCCTCTCTCTCACACACAGCGCACCTCTCACACACACACACAGCGCACTCTTGCGGGGACTGTTTGGAAGGCTTGAGTAAGTGAAAACAGAGCTTGTAAGCACTTGTTAATTAAATTGTGTTAATTTGCAAATACTTTAGTTTATTTTAACATTAAAAACAGGTAAATGCGGTTTATTAGAATTTCCTAAATATATTTCCCTGTTCCTCACACACACAGCGCACCTCTCTCTCTCTCACACACACAGTGCACCTCTCTCTCTCTCACACACACAGTGCACCTCCTTCTCTCTCACACACACACACTGCACCTCCCTCTCTCTCACACAGCGCACCTCACACACACAGCGCACCTCACACACACAGTGCACTTCTCTCACACACACAGTGCATCTCTCTCTCACACACACAGTGCATCTCTTTCTCACACACACACAGCGCACCTCTCACACACAGCGCACCTCTCACACACACAGCGCACCTCTCACACACACAGCGCACCTCTAACGCACAGCGCACCTCACACACACAGCACACCTCTCACGCACAGCACACCTCTCACGCACAGCGCACCTCACACACACAGTGCACCTATCTCTCATACACACACACAGTGCATCTATCTCTCACACACACAGTGCACCTCCCTCTCTCTCACACACACAGTGCACCTCTCTCACACACACACAGTGCACCCCTCTCTCTCACACACACACAGTGCACCTCTCTCTCTCACACACACACACAGTGCACCTCTCTCTCACACACACACAGTGCACCTCTCTCTCACACACACACACACAGTGCACCTATCTCTCACACACACACACACAGTGCATCTATCTCTCACACACACAGTGCACCTCCCTCTCTCTCACACACACAGTGCACCTCCCTCTCTCTCACACACACAGTGCACCTCCCTCTCTCAAGCACAGCGCACCTCACACACACAGCGCACCTCTCTCTCTCACACACACACAGTGCATCTATCTCTCACACACACAGTGCACCTCCCTCTCTCTCTCACACACACAGTGCATCTCACACACACACACAGTGCACCTCCCTCTCACACACACAGTGCACCTCCCTCACACACACAGTGCACCTCTCTCTCTCACACACACAGTGCACCTATCTCTCACACATACACACACAGTGCACCTATCTCTCACACATACACACACAGTGCACCTATCTCTCACACACACACAGTGCATCTATCTCTCACACACACAGTGCACCTCCCTCTCTCTCACACACACAGTGCACCTCCATCTCTCTCACACAGTGCACCTCTCTCACACACACACAGTGCACCTCTCTCACACACACAGTGCATCTCTCTCTCACACACACAGTGCATCTCCCTCTCTCTCTCTCTCACACACACACACAGTGCCCCTCTCTCACACAGCGCACCTCGCACACACAGTGCACCTCTCTCACACACACAGTGCATCTCTCTCTCACACACAAACACGCAGTGCACCTCCCTCTCTCTCACACACAGCGCACCTCTCACACACACACAGCGCACTCTTGCGGGGACTGTTTGGAAGGCTTGAGTAAGTGAAAACAGAGCTTGTAAGCACTTGTTAATTAAATTGTGTTAATTTGCAAATACTTTAGTTTATTTTAACATTAAAAACAGGTAAATGCTGTTTATTAGAATTTCCTAAATATATTTCCCTGTTCCTCACACACACAGCGCACCTCTCTCTCTCTCTCAAACACACACTGCGCACCTCTCTCTCTCTCTCACACACACACAGTGCACCTCCCTCTCTCTCACACACACACACTGCACCTCCCTCTCTCTCACACAGCGCACCTCACACACACACACAGCGCACCTCACACACACAGTGCATCTCTCTCTCACACACACAGCGCACCTCACACACACAGCGCACCTCACACACTCAGCGCACCTCACACACTCAGCGCACCTCTCACACACAGCGCACCTCTCACACACACAGCGCACCTCTCACACACACAGCGCACCTCTCTCTCTCACACACACACAGTGCACCTCCCTCTCACACACACAGTGCACCTGCCTCACACACACACAGTGCACCTATCTCTCACACACACAGTGCACCTATCTCTCACACACACACACAGTGCATCTATCTCTCACACACACAGTGCACCTCCCTCTCTCTCACACACACAGTGCACCTCCATCTCTCTCACACAGTGCACCTCTCTCACACACACACAGTGCACCTCTCTCACACACACAGTGCATCTCTCTCTCACACACACAGTGCATCTCTCTCTCACACACACAGTGCACCTCCCTCTCTCTCTCTCTCACACACACACAGTGCCCCTCTCTCACACAGCGCACCTCACACACACAGTGCATCTCTCTCTCACACACACAGTGCATCTTTCTCTCACACACACAGTGCATCTCTCTCTCACACACAAACACGCAGTGCACCTCCCTCTCTCTCACACACAGCGCACCTCTCACACACACACAGCGCACTCTTGCGGGGACTGTTTGGAAGGCTTGAGTAAGTGAAAACAGAGCACCTCACACACACAGCGCACCTCTCACACACACAGCGCACCTCTCACACACACAGCGCACCTCTCACACACACAGCGCACCTCTCTCTCACACACACACAGTGCACCTCTCTCTCTCACACACACACAGTGCACCTCTCTCTCTCACACACACACACAGTGCACCTCTCTCTCTCACACACACACAGTGCACCTCTCTCTCTCACACACACACAGTGCACCTCTCTCTCACACACACACAGTGCACCTCTCTCTCTCACACACACAGTGCACCTCCCTCTCTCTCACACACACAGTGCACCTCCCTCTCTCACACAGTGCACCTCCCTCTCTCACACACACACAGTGCACCTCTCTCTCACACACACACAGTGCACCTATCTCTCACACACAGTGCATCTCTCACACACACAGTGCACCTCCCTCTCTCACGCACAGCGCACCTCACACACACAGCGCACCTCTCTCACACACACACACACAGTGCATCTATCTCTCACACAGTGCACCTCCCTCTCTCTCACACACACAGTGCATCTCTCACACACACAGTGCACCTCCCTCTCTCTCACACACACAGTGCATCTCTCACACACACAGTGCACCTCCCTCACACACACAGTGCACCTCTCTCTCTCACACACACACAGTGCACCTATCTCTCACACACACACACACAGTGCACCTATCTCTCACACACACACACACAGTGCACCTATCTCTCACACACACACACAGTGCATCTATCTCTCACACACACACACAGTGCATCTATCTCTCACACACACAGTGCACCTCCCTCTCTCTCACACACACAGTGCACCTCCATCTCTCTCACACAGTGCACCTCTCACACACACAGTGCATCTATCTCTCACACACACACACAGTGCATCTATCTCTCACACACACAGTGCACCTCCCTCTCTCTCACACACACAGTGCACCTCCATCTCTCTCACACAGTGCACCTCTCTCACACACACACAGTGCACCTCTCTCACACACACACAGTGCACCTCTCTCACACACACAGTGCATCTCTCTCTCACACACACAGTGCATCTCCCTCTCTCTCTCTCTCACACACACACACAGTGCCCCTCTCTCACACAGCGCACCTCACACACACACACACAGCGCACCTCACACACACAGTGCACCTCTCTCACACACACAGTGCATCTCTCTCTCACACACAAACACGCAGTGCACCTCCCTCTCTCTCACACACAGCGCACCTCTCACACACACACAGCGCACTCTTGCGGGGACTGTTTGGAAGGCTTGAGTAAGTGAAAACAGAGCTTGTAAGCACTTGTTAATTAAATTGTGTTAATTTGCAAATACTTTAGTTTATTTTAACATTAAAAACAGGTAAATGCTGTTTATTAGAATTTCCTAAATATATTTCCCTGTTCCTCACACACACAGCGCACCTCTCTCTCTCTCTCACACACACACAGTGCACCTCTCTCTCACACACACACAGTGCACCTCTCTCTCACACACACACAGTGCACCTCCCTCTCTCTCACACACACACACTGCACCTCCCTCTCTGTCACACAGCGCACCTCACACACACACACAGCGCACCTCACACACACACACAGCGCACCTCACACACACAGTGCATCTCTCTCTCACACACACAGCGCACCTCACACACTCAGCGCACCTCACACACTCAGCGCACCTCTCACACACACAGCGCACCTCTCACACACACAGCGCACCTCTCTCTCTCACACACACACAGTGCACCTCCCTCTCACACACACAGTGCACCTGCCTCACACACACACAGTGCACCTGCCTCACACACACACAGTGCACCTATCTCTCACACACACACACACAGTGCACCTATCTCTCACACACACACACAGTGCATCTATCTCTCACACACACAGTGCACCTCCCTCTCTCTCACACACACAGTGCACCTCCATCTCTCTCACACAGTGCACCTCTCTCACACACACACAGTGCACCTCTCTCACACACACACAGTGCACCTCTCTCACACACACACAGTGCACCTCTCTCACACACACAGTGCATCTCTCTCTCACACACACAGTGCATCTCTCTCTCACACACACAGTGCACCTCCCTCTCTCTCTCTCACACACACACAGCGCACCTCACACACAGCGCACCTCACACACACAGTGCATCTCTCTCTCACACACACAGTGCATCTCTCTCTCACACACACAGTGCATCTCTCTCTCACACACAAACACGCAGTGCACCTCCCTCTCTCTCACACACAGCGCACCTCTCACACACACACAGCGCACTCTTGCGGGGACTGTTTGGAAGGCTTGAGTAAGTGAAAACAGAGCACCTCACACACACAGCGCACCTCACACACACAGCGCACCTCTCACACACACAGCGCACCTCTCACACACACAGCGCACCTCTCACACACACAGCGCACCTCTCACACACACACACAGTGCACCTCTCTCTCTCACACACACACAGTGCACCTCTCTCTCTCACACACACACAGTGCACCTCTCTCTCTCACACACACACAGTGCACCTCTCTCTCTCACACACACACAGTGCACCTCTCTCTCACACACACACAGTGCACCTCTCTCTCACACACACACAGTGCACCTCTCTCTCTCACACACACAGTGCACCTCCCTCTCTCACACACACACAGTGCACCTCCCTCTCTCACACACACACAGTGCACCTCCCTCTCTCACACACACACAGTGCACCTCCCTCTCTCACACACACAGTGCACCTATCTCTCACACACAGTGCATCTCTCACACACACAGTGCACCTCCCTCTCTCACGCACAGCGCACCTCACACACACAGCGCACCTCTCTCACACACACACACAGTGCATCTATCTCTCACACAGTGCACCTCCCTCTCTCTCACACACACAGTGCATCTCTCACACACACAGTGCATCTCTCACACACACAGTGCACCTCCCTCTCACACACACAGTGCACCTCCCTCACACACACAGTGCACCTCTCTCTCTCACACACACACAGTGCACCTATCTCTCACACACACACACACACACAGTGCACCTATCTCTCACACACACACACAGTGCACCTATCTCTCACACACACACACAGTGCATCTATCTCTCACACACACAGTGCACCTCCCTCTCTCTCACACACACAGTGCACCTCCATCTCTCTCACACAGTGCACCTCTCACACACACAGTGCACCTCTCACACACACAGTGCATCTATCTCTCACACACACAGTGCACCTCCCTCTCTCTCACACACACAGTGCACCTCCATCTCTCTCACACACACAGTGCACCTCCATCTCTCTCACACAGTGCATCTCTATCACACACACACACAGTGCCCCTCTCTCACAAAGTGCACCTACATCCTACACCCTGCCTGCTCGCACATCTAACGGTCTAGCAGCATGCAGTGAATGAGCCTATCAGGTCACACCCCTACGCACGCTATGACGCCTTGACGCACGGTGACGTTGTTGTAGCTCTCTGTCAGAAGGTTCGGGGCCGCTTGGTATCGCAGCTCTAGGTGTGTAACCGGACTGTAAGTACCGTTATCTTCCCTCACCCTCTTACCGGGGTCATGTCTGAGCGCTCTCATCCTACATGGCAGCATCCTCCCTGGACCACTTGTCCTTATCTCACATTCCTCTGCCCCATTGTCACTTGCTCCCCCTGTCATGGTCTCGTGGTCAGTTATTAACCCTTTCCTCCACCCTTCTGTACTCACCACACATGCTTATAAACACTTGGCCCCTTTCCCACTAGTTGTTATATGTTGTGTCCTCTCCTCTTATTAGTGTGTCTGGGGCACCAGCAGGTACAATACACCCTCCATACTGCTGCACCCTCCTTGCTGCTGCACCCCAGCTACCTCTGCCAGTGAACAAGTTAAATGATCTTTTTTCTATTTTATCGGGAGACCCACTGCTCCCTGAGCCTCTCAGTATTCATTCTTTTGAACTACAATATAACATCATGACAAGCTCGTTCTTTGCCTCCTTTTCATTCCCCCCAGACTTGTTTTCATTCTGCTTTCAGCCATATATAGCTTCCATCACCACCATTATTCAATTCAATTGGAAATCATTGAGTGGGAAGCTCAGTTTTACGATGGAAGTAAACTGGTAATGTGTAAAGGCATATTTATATCCAGTATTATGAATGCATCCGATAGAGGAGAATCAGTAGTGTATAAAAACTATATTTGCATGAAAAAATACTAAAATGAACATAACTAAACTCACACTAAAGTTTGCTAAATCTCTAAAGTTTGCTAACAGCTGATTTTGATAGTTAACACCCCTGATAATCCCTGCTAAAATTAGCATAAAATTAATAATTTGGATCTATCCTGTTTTATGTGCGCATTTGTTGCAGCGCGCTGACGATGACTATAAGAACGCAGACGCACTCCCCGTCCCCATCTAGCTGTAAAAACTAGTGAGTACACCCCAACCCCCTAACCCTCACTTCCTAACCGTACCCTCTAACCCCAACCCGAAACCCCTAACAACTTACTGGGCGTAGTAGCTCATCACAGCTAGATGGGATACTGGGTGCAGTAGCACATCACAGCTAAATGAGGACGCAAGCACGCCCGCGTTCCTACAGTTGTCGGTGGCACGTTTCCAGCGCTGCAACAAATGCGCACATAAAACAGGATAGGTTCCATAACTCCCTTTGGCCAAACATGGTCAGCTATAACATTGTTTCAATCTTTGTGCAGCAAAGCATCATGGGATGTATAGTCTTGCTTTTCCCATGCAAATGTAGAAGCTCAAACATTCCTATGTGGATTTCTGCATTGTGCTGCTGTTTGCTTAAAGGTTAGTAAAGAGTTAAAACCCTTATCCAGATGCAGTGTTGCCATTGGTAGGTACACTGGGCCTATGTAAGCACCTCTAAGGGTGTGGAAACCAATTTAAAAATAAAATCAAATCTGTATGAGTATAAAATGACTGGTATTTAAAGCAATGATAGATTTAAATCCTGCATTTCTTTTGTATAGATAGAAACTTCCTCTCCATTCAGTGTTTCCTCTTGCCTCAGGAAATTGGTCAACAAAAGGCAAAATAGTATATTACGCAATAACATGATTATATTTAAAAGCTCTAAAACACCTAGACTATTTTTAAGGGTAAATAAAGTGCAGTTTGAGCATCTATCCCTCTTTGCCTGCGCATTTTTTCTGGCACCATCAAGTTCCAGGGAAGGCAAAGAACTATTTTCCCCTCCGACGTGGCGCAACTCAATGGCGCTGAATCGACAGCGAGGCCATCGCTATGTTCGGCGCTGGCACTCGGCCAGCCCAGGGCCTAGGGTGCGCCTCTCATAGCTCCAGGCCTTTTCTGTCGGCGCGCCTTATATGCTAAAAATCGGCAGTGCCGTCTGTCGGCCGGAGGCGGAACTGCAGCTGTCAGATTTTGCGATGGTGAAGAGGGAAAGGACCCAGTTTGAAACAAAACTAGCAACTGTGTAAGCCTTTCACATAAACATCTTTGTAGGTAAAAAATGTATTTTAGTATTCAATGCTTGTGCTTGAAAGATACCATGTTTGTGCCTTCCTCACTTCCTGCTGCCTTAGAGACTGGATGGAAGTTTTTTTCCTAATTGTTATTGTCTACTCAAGAGTGGAGAAAGGTGGATTCAGATACAATTTCATCACAATACACCTTCCTCCCATAGCGTCAGCTTGGAAGTATAGTTGCAAGCCTATATGTATGTAAGCATACTCTTCTGCCTCAAAAAAAGTCAAATGCAGGATTTCAACATTATCAGTAACTCAATTGTAAACTATGGCATAAATATTGTGTATCTCTACAATCATTGCTTAATTCAATTCATTATTATTTTTAACTTGTAGAAGAATATTAAATCACTTACTTCCGGGAGGTATTTAAAACACTCTTTAATTTTGTAAATGTTTATAATCTTTAAAAAAGCTGTTCCAACAGCGAGATGGCCATCAGGCTACTATAAAGTGGCAGGTTAGCCCAAACGTGGGCAATCTATTTCATCTTTAATTCATTTTAACTGTTTCAAACTTTTTATTGGGGGGAATTTTACACACTAAAGCAGTTAGTAGTTAGCCCTCACCCTACTAAATTACAGGAAACAGAGATTTCAGCAAGATTTTGGGGCTAACACACAAGTTTAGCTTTACAGATGAGGAGGCATCCATTTGAGGATCATAGGGTTAGTGTGTCGTTTATACTTGATATATAAAAGTATTCAGCAGCTAGCACATACCCCTATTATACCTTGGCAACTAACATTAAAGACTTGAGCTAGATTTGGGACTGACACAGGTGCATCCCATTGAGGATCATAAGACTAGAGTGTGTAATTGTCACACAAATGTTGTGGTGCTCCTCTGGACCTTGCGTGTTAGAAATGTGCCATGCTGCATCAGCTGCTGTCTTAAAACATTACAGGAACAGTTCCATCACTGGTGGCTGGCACTGGATTACCTCACAAGGTCCGTGCTCCTCTTTGTGTGGATATTGTGTTTGTTATATACAGTGTAGGTTATTGACAAATGATGAAAGTGTATTTCCTGTTGTCATGTAGCCTTCAGTAGTAAGTATGATTATCATGAGTTTCCATGCACTAGCAGAGTCTGCTAAAAATAAGATTTTCTCTGTAAATGTTTTTTTCCCATGGCTTATATAGCTGATAATATTGTTAGCTAATTGTATACTTCACAAGCATGTGAATTTTTTGCTAATCTACAGTGGTCTTATAAGAAAACATTTAATCAGTGAAGCACTAATATGTAAACACTTTGCTGCTCAAGGTCTTAAAATCCTTTTATGTAGTATAGATACAGGTTGACTTAAGTTTCTGTTTTATGTAAGTTTCTTGCAATTTGTGTATTTTTTTTATTTCTTTTTTTTTACGGGTTTTCAGTCTGTGTTGGAATTTCAGTGCTTAGATTATTTCTTATATTAAAATACATATTTAAGATGGTTGATATATTATTTACCTACTCATTGTTTACTTTAATATCCTGCATTTTTGCTCTGTTGAAAGTCCTGCTCTTGTAAAGGTACACAGACACTTGAGCTAAAACCTTGAGCAAATAAAGTGTGAATAATAACACCTACCTCAGCAATGTGTTTCTCACTTTTATAAATATGTTTTGGCAATTTAGATGGGTAGGATCTACAATAACTCTGTGTTTTCAAATTGATGATATTTTTTATTTAGGCCAAACTGATTTCTCAATAATAAAAAAAAAAAAAGCTTTTAACAGTGCACTGCAGTTACATTTATTTGTTCTGTGCCATCAGATAGGGAGTAGAAAAGCTAACCTCAAACTTCTGAGCTTTTGCAGTTAGTAGTTCCAGTTTTTTTCTGATCATTGGCAGAATACATAATGAGCTGCACAGGCCAGTGACACTAATTAGAATTGGATGTGCTGATCGGGAAAGAACTGGTACATTTTTAATTATTAGCCTTGTATTATACATACATATATATATATATGATCATTTTCATCTATCAGAGAGCAAGTGTATGTTTATTCTAGTTGTAAGTGCAAGTATCTCTATCTATTTAGTGCCATCATGGTATAATCCAACCCTAGCTTTGCTCAAAGCTGTTTGATACAGCGGGCATATGCTTAAGAGAAGCCATGTTTGATATGGTTATGGATTGCAAGAGCAAAGCCTTTGTGGGCACATTTGCATGTCCCTGCCAAGGTTCCCAGAATGGAGTGTAATAATTGTATTTCTCGGAATTCTGGGCATGAAACAAGTTTTTTAGGATCTATCCCTCTTCACCTTCGCATGTCTTCGGAAGCACTGACATTTGCAGTCACAGGAGCCATCCGGCAGAGGGCACTGTCAATTTTCGGACTCGGTCATGTTTGATGTAAGGCAAAGAACTATTCTCCCCTCCGACGTGGTGCAACTCAACGGCACAGAGTCAACAGCGAAGCCATCGCTATGTTCTGCGCGGGCACTCGCCCTCCCGGGCCTCAGACGCGGCTCTCATAGCTCAAGGCCTCTTTTGTCAGCGCTCCTTATAAGAAAATCGGCAGCGCCATCTGTCGGTTGGTGGCGGGATTGCAGCTGTCACATTTTGCGAAGGTGATGAGGGAAAGGACCGTTTTTTAACTTGATTTAGACATTCAAATGTTAACACAAATGTACTACAGTATTTACTTACTATATGCATAATAGAGATGCACACTTAGGAGCCAGGTATATTATATGGGTGTCAGACAGGACCAGCTGTCTCTAATGTAAAAAAGAAAAGAAAACTGAAGAAGGGGAATTCAAGCTAAGGAACTACAATTTTAAAAGTAGAGGCCTTTATCCACTGCACCACATGTCTAAATGATAAGCAAGCAGATAAGAAAGCAATACAGCTATATATAATCAGTGAGACAGTCACGACCTGAATCTTATTATATATGCAGGTTTTTGTGGGAGCTCTTTTGGAGATATACAAGCATTAATAAAAATCGAAGTCCAACGTCTCATGTACAGCTCCAAAACCTCTAAAGAGTCTCAGTACATAAACAGTCTTACTTACAACCTTATATCTTTTCTCCAAGATCCTTTCTAGTTCATTTAAAAAAAAACATTTCCATGGGGGTGTAACATTACGGAGGAGTTCTCTTGTGATACCACTAACAAAATGAAACCTCAGACCTTCTGTGGTGCAGTGGTTGAGAAATACTTCTGCAAACAGTGCATAACTGTAGTGAGGAGGGTGAGGCATTAAAAAGAAAAAGTGTACTAGGTGCTGGTATGAATTCAATGCTTGAAACCAACATATCTTATCGGCAAACTCATGAAAAATAGAACTTTCATGTTTAGTTTTTTTTGTTTGCCTGAAAGTGCATGTGGGTGGGGATCCTTAGGTTTAAAGTAGAATTTTTAATTAATATGAAATATCTCTTGCTTATTATTTTCCTATTTTGGGAAATGTATTATATGATTTTTTCTGGTTTATTACTTGAAAATGTGCTTTGGATATATTAAATGAATGTTAGGACATGACAGAAAAGATCCTTATACTTAAGTTATGAAATAAATAACACCACAACAGTAACTTTAAATCATCTGAAATGACTCACTGTTTCTTTTTGTCTATTGCTGACAGTACAGTGTCCTATTATTTATTGCAATCACTTATCTTGTACGTACCCCTGTTTTACAGATATTGGTGTCATCGTCAAAAAAAGGCATAACTTCCAGACCTTTGATCTTTCACCAGTAAAAATGTTAAGAAGAATGGGCCCCAACTCGGATCCCAGAGGTACTCAGCAGGTAAAGTGTCCTCCTTCTGAAGTTGCTTCATTATCTAAACCCATCTTCATTCCCTCTAGTCTTTATATAGAACCTTCTCACTAGGGAGATGAGACTTCCAGTCACTATATTATGCTATGCAATCTCTTTGAGTGGTTTCACCTTTCCTTAGTGATGAATGGAGCCATCTGTTAGCCATCATTCTATTTTCTAGTGTCCTCAAACATTGGAATTTATTGCGAAGTTTTATTAAAGCCGAAGTTTAGAGTCTATAAAAATGTATATGTTCACAAAAAGTTCTCCCTTACTTGAACCTATTGTGCCCTCTTTTCTGAAGTTGGAGATCATGGTGTGATCTATAACTCCATTAACTTGCAGGGAAAGGTTAGATATAAAATACACTGTGTTTCTTTCTACAGTACGTACATATTGTGTATTTTTTGTGTCTTGAAATATCAGTTAAGAATTATGGATTTGATACTATACTTTAGTATCCTGTTAGATACTGCTTTCCTTGATATATTTTTTCGAATTTACATAGATATGCTTGTTTCACATGATCTCTCAGGAGTAGATTAATGATGGTTTCAATCATCAGAAATTAGGTATTCAAACATTTTTCCTTCAACCTGGTTTTTATTTATTTTCAAAATGCTAATATCAAACAGTATAATTTTTACTATAGATAACTTTTTTACTTTATATATGTTTTTTATTTTTTTTAAAGCAATTGTGAAAAAGAGCAATAGTGGCCCTAAGCCACCTCCATATATCTTTACATTTTAAATAAACATAAGTGGTAGTGAGTTTTGGGAAAAAGGTCAACCCTTTTACTCTGACTCCTAGGATGACCCATTGGTCTTTCAGCACTTTTGTATATAAAGGTATTGCACTCTCTCCTGAAGCAAATTAATAGGGATTGTTAGAAAGCTTGCTCTTTCATTTTAAACTGCAAAAAAGCCTCCCTAATGTAGTAGTGTAATATGAACAATATATCGGAAGAATTTTACATCTATTAAACTATTTACTGATCAATATATTTACAAATGCATGGTTCATTTACTTTCATGTATATCCCATAACATTTTGCTCTGAAGAAATATTGCTAAGTTGTACCTTATCTATAGTATAGATGGTTATATCTAAATTATATGTAAACAAATGTTGATTTTCACAGTTTTCCTGTGTTCTAGTCATTGGTTGCCAAACCTGTCCTCAGGGCCACCAACAGGTCACAATTTGAGGTTATCTCTGTGCAAGTTTATCGGTGCTAGTTAGTGATTTAAAGGGCCACTGTAACGCATTTAAAAGTAAAGTTTATATGATTGTCTGGGCATAACGGAATGCAGTTTAAAATAAATACAAGTTAATATATTTTTTCTTAATTTAAATTGTCTGTATACCCGTCAAGCAGAGCTGCTTATTTCCACCACCTAGTACCTTATCAGGGGGTGTGACCATCATGTAGCTTGGAAGCAGGCTGAGCTATAATGTCTTTGGCCTGCCCCATGATATCATTAGCTCCTCTCCCACGGCATACACAAAAGTAACAGCTCTATTGTAACCTGCCTGCAAGCTTCATCATAGACCCTGCTCAGTGACAATGCATGAGCCATCATAGCCCTACCTGCCTTTACTGAACATGCCCAATCTGAACCTAACCTAGACTGGTCAAACTTTTTTTGAGTCCAGTTTCCAAGCAGGTCTGACCATGCCCCTTGATAGGCACAGATAGGAAGCGATAAGCAGCTTTGCTGGAAGGGAAACTGACACATTCAAAAGTAAGAAACAATATTCACTTTTATTTATTTTAAACTGCATAAAGTTTTTAATAATCTGTGACTAACAAACAAACATATGAGACTCTGACTGAGACATTTATTCTTAGGAACAGAAAACCTGGTCCTAACCACAGCTTTAGAAAGCACTGCTCTAATGGATAAATTCACTTACAATTAGCGCATATCTAAGTTGTGTTGCTACATTTTCCATCTGTAAACTTGTCTGTGCGTACTTGTAACTCACTGTTTTGGCAGCAGCACATTATCTTCTACCTTTATCACATTGCTGATGTATCTTTCTCCATTCTGTTTTCTGATGTGCAGCAACAACCTGTATAACAAATGGCGATATGTGGTTATATTTTTCTAATTCTCATGTAATGTATATAACATTTTTTCCCCATCCACCTTTTGATTATTTTGTTTTTGCAAATGTTTTCTTAACCCCAGTCATCCTGTTTGTCTTTGTATCTTTTGATCTGATTACTTTGAAAGCCACACACTTCTTGTTTTGCTTCTTTTTGTTAGTATGTTGAATATAAGTGGCTGGTTCTAGTTCCTTTACCTGTTGCTATTTTGTTTGCAACCATTAGAATTTAAAGGGACATGGAATGTATCAATACCCTTCTACATCATCAAGCAGAGCAATTAAAATAAGTGAAAAATCTTTCGGAATGTGAATTGATGCAAATTTCACTGTTTTTAAAATTTTCAATTTCCCAAAATATTAGTTTTTATTTCACACAGTTAATCCTCAAACAGTCCTCTCTACTGGCGGGGCCAAAATACACAAACAAATAGGTTATTCCTTTGGGTTCTTTGGACATCCTAGTCCCAAAGGGGAAAAGGTGAAATGTATTATTTTACTGAAAATAGTATGAGCCATATTCAATTCGATGCCCACAACTCGATCTCAGACAGCTGAATGTCTGCAAGTGAGTTGCGGGCTCCCGTTGGTCTCCGATTGCAATGCTATTAAATTTCTCAAGGGCGCAAATTAAGGGCTCCAAGCCAAAACTGTAAACCATGCACTGGTTTGGAACACCTCAGGGCGGAAACATGATCAATTCAGCAAGCCCATAACCGCCCATTTTGAATCCTTGATTAATTAAGGTATATAAACTGTTTTACTGATGTAAAAGCTAAAACTACAGCATTATTTATATATATATATATATATATATATATATATATATATATATATATATATATATATATATATATATATATATATATATATATATTTGTTGAACTGCTAGTTTGTGTAACATTTGCAAATTTGCCAGAGGTAGAGGGGTGCAAAGAGACAGGGGAGCGAGAGGGGAGCAAAGAGACAGGGGAGCGAGAGGGGAGCAAAGAGACAGGGGAGCGAGAGGGGAGCAAAGAGACAGGGGAGCGAGAGGGGAGCAAAGAGACAGGGGAGCGAGAGGGGAGCAAAGAGACAGGGGAGCGAGAGGGGAGCAAAGAGACAGGGGAGCGAGAGGGGAGCAAAGAGACAGGGGAGCAAAGAGACAGGGGAGGGAGGGGGGAGCAAAGAGACAGGGGAGGGAGGGGGGCGCAAAGAGACAGGGGAGGGAGGGGGGAGCAAAGAGACAGGGGAGGGAGGGGGGGGAATACTCAGAGGGCTGGAGAGACACAGGGGAGAGAGCGTAAAGCCAAATATTCTCCTATCAATTGTGACAAGAGGCCCGCAATGGGCGCCATGGGTACTCATTGCCAGGCCTGCAATGGGTGCTGAAGGCGCTCATTGCAAGGCTTGCAGAGAGAAGGAGACGAGGGAAGGAGAGGGAGAAGCCTTGCCTAGCGAGCCTCGCATTGTATGGCAAACAGCATTGCGGGTATTGCAAATATTATGTCGTCATTTTTGACGGGCAAGTGGCTAGTAACAAATAATTCTAAAACTGTGAGAAAATGAAAAAATGGCAAAAAAAGGTTTACACCTTTTTCTACTTAAGTTTTACTGTTTTACGTACAGAGCCGTATTCATAAGCTTGAGTATGTACTGTTTTTGTAAGATTCTGCCTATTTAGAAATGTAGCCTAATATATAGAAAAAAACAACAAGTTTAGATTGGAGAACGAGCTAACCTTAATAGGTTAGTTCTATGGACATGATAACCCACTCTGAGAGCAGCCTCTTTTAGCCACTTGTGTAAGGTTAGTTCGTTCTCTGAGCACCTCTGACTTTGTTTTGTTTAATATATAGAACAGTTGATTTTAGATTAGATGTCAGACTTTTTGTTCCCAAAATTAGTCTAGTAATGTAATATCTATAGTTAAATACAACATTCTTATTAAGGAATGCTGACAAATGAGATGTGAAATCATTTGTCAATATCATGTGATTAATATCTTAGGCTTTATTTAATGGAAGCGTTTTATAACTTCATTCAATATTTTCACATTTAAGATATAATTTATTTTTCCAAATGTCATCTCATTTTCAGACCAAAAAAAAATAATCAAAAAACAAATTAGTTTGTTCCTAATATTTCTAATATTCTATCTATGTTAAAAATGTGTAGGTGTAATCTACTGGGAACTGCTCAACGTATACTTCATTATATTATAGAGACTTGTCATTAATTTTAATGGTAATAGATTTCAGGTATAAAACTGAACAATATATTTCAAAATAATTAATCATATATTTCAAAATGTTTAGTTATTCATACTTACATACACACACGTGTATTTTTGTGATTGTCAACCTTACAAAAAACAATATACGTACTTAAGAGGTTAAGATTCTCATTCTAAGCCACTGTATTTGATGCCTTGTTTCTGCTTAGAAACTCCCACAGTCATTCCCCTCCTCACGTGTGTGTCACAGGGCTGTAACTGGGATTTTGCCAAAGCTATGCATGCAGATAAGCCTGGATTTCTGAGGAACCTCTGTATTGTGATATAAAAAAGGCACAGCACGTCCTTGATTGTTTCTGAAAAAGATCTCCCAAACGGGTCCCAGTATTGGTGCTGTGCAAGGATGCCTCTTGGAAGACAAGTCATGAATATTTTATTGATTTTTACTGTATCTGCTTATGAGCCTGCAAAGGGTTGTTTGTCATTCCCCTAATCCTCTCTCCCTGTATTGTGTTGTGATTTTTATTTTCTAATGTCTTGTTCCACAGATGCAGTTTATGCTGTTGTTCAGTCGTCAGGGAAAGCTACGGCTTCAGAAGTGGTATGTGCCTCTGTCTGACAAAGAAAAAAAGAAGATCACCAGGGAGCTTGTGCAGACTGTATTAGCCCGCAAGCCGAAAATGTGCAGCTTTCTAGAATGGAGAGATCTGAAGATTGTCTACAAAAGGTTGTTCACATCACTTTCTTCTCTACCCTCAATACTGGATTATTTTATCTCATCTCCTGCTTTGCTATCATATATAATATTCTTTATGTTTTTTGTTTGTTGGGTGCAAAATCATTTTTGCACATAATACTACTAGTTATTGATTCCCCCCCATTATAGTATTTAAAGCTATTTGTCTTTCAGTCCTTTTTTGGTGTGAAATGTGTCTTTAAAAAAAAATAAAAAATAGACTAAGACTTTTAAAGGGGAAATGTTAAACAGCTACTTTAAATGTACTCAAATAATTAATTAGTTATTGAATAATTGCTTGTGATGTTGGGGAGATATTTGCCACCTTACTAAATCATGATTAGGAGAAGATCTTTATCCTGTTAGAGCTAATAATGTTATTAGCCCGAGGCCTTCTATACTCAATATCCCTCTTTAGTGATTAATTGTTGAACAAAAACCTTTTGTGGAATTTTTTTTCACTTCATGAGTGAGAAAGCTAACACTATAAAATGGTTAGAGTCCAGTACTGTACTAAGCCCCCTTTTATAAGCTAAAGTAATTTAGTATGATAATCATAGAGCAATAGTAATTAATCATTATAATATATATTCTAGATAGACTATGATAGTCTTGTTTTTAGGACATAAATGTTTGCTCTGTTTTTCGCGTGTTATTTCGCTAGTTATTTCGCTAGGATAAAGGGGTACATTCACATTTTGAAAAAATACAATGGGAAACCAGTCAAAACATTCACTTTTGTTTTGATATTCTGAAATATATCATCCTTTACATTTAGAAGGCCTGTGTTTCATGTAGTTTATATAAGTGGTTGGACTTCAAGGTAAACAATTTGATTTTTGTTTTATATGTATTTACATCTACACGTATGTATGTGTATGTGTGTGTGTGTGTATATATATATATATATATATATATAGATATATATATATATATATATTTATATATATATTTATATATATATATATATATATATATATATATATATTACACACATGACCTTTCATTCATGATTGTAACATCTTTACAATCTTGTGGTCAAACCGTTTGAGCTGTTTGTACTTATCAGCTGCCCCTCTCACTGCATTTGATATTATTGTGTTTTCTATATGCATATTATTAGTTGCCAGTCCACCCAGTCCTTTTCCTGCTATTGTTCAACTCTATCTTTTGAACAGACTACGCTAGAGGACTCCCCCCCCCCCCCCCCCTTACGTTTTATATATATATATATATATATATATATATATATATATATATATATATATATATATATATATATATATAGCTTTGAAGCCATGGCAATGCTGTTAGGCACACAATGTTAAGCTTGTTATACTCTAAGGACCTTCAGCGGTCATTGCGAGCCTCTCCTCGCGTGTACTTTGGCTCCTCTCTCTATTTTTTTAAATACTAATTAATGAATTAATTGAATAATAAATGAATATAGTTTACCTTTTTTTCTAATTAATATATGTAACAATCAATAACCTGAAGAGGTAATGATCTCTTTTTATTGTCCTGCAGCATATAATGTCCAGTTGGACTGTTGCTGGCCCAAGGAGATCGTGTTCTGAATGTCCCAACTGTGCATTAGAAATATGCTGCATGCGCGAGGGCAAACTGTTTTTTTTGTGTAAAGCGCTACTTTAGACGCGTAATGCTGTTAGTGGCAAGTTAGGATTGTAAAATAGCGTTGTTTGTCTGTGCTACGCGGCTCGCAAGCATTTGCTGTCCCTTGTAATAGTGTATTTTGTACCTCGTACGTTCCTCGGTGAAAGTGGTACGGGGTTTGTGGGGTTTTAAGCGGTCCAGGGTCGTGTAGCCTCATTCATTTTATTTTTTTCGGCCACCAATTATTTTCTCGCTTAGCCGATCTTGGAGTGTCGAAACTTGGCAAATAAGAGTTAAATTCGCGTTCCACCTCACTCCCAGGGGTCCTGGCTGTTCCCCCGTGCTGTGTGTGATGTTTTTGTTGTATTTTTTTTTTTTTGTGCGTTTCGTATTTTTTGCTTTGCACGGTTCGGCTGTTAACTTCACATTTTTCCTATCTCAGATTTTTTTTTTTCCTAAGCTTAGCGTTCGTCAAGTGCTTGCAACCTAAGGCGATCCTGCGTTTCCTAAGTGTTTGGGGGTGTGTTTCATTGCCTCCACTGCTCGCTTCCTTTTACGAGGCTCACAGGCAATGAGCGCCTTTGGCGCTCATCGCCTAAGTGTTGCGAGTTTTAGTGCCTTAACGGCTCGCCACGCTATGCGAGGCTCGCAAGCGATGAGCACCTACGGCGATCATCGCCTAAGTCGTACGCACCACGCAAAGCGCGACGTCTCGTAGTTCGACAATTATAATATGTGATTAAACACACACACACCTAAAGAAGTTAGTAAACAACTCCCAAGAACAAGGGATCCACAATTCCCAAAATATGTATTTCATTAGGCCTTGACAAACCTAGAAGCCTGGAAGTTTATGGCTTCTAAAATTTTACATTGGTTTTTGCATACAAGGTAACCTGCCTCCAAAAAGTCCTTTTTAATCTCTTTATGTTCGAAGTTTGATAAAAGTTTTCTCACATAACAAAAAGGTAGGTCTTGTTATGGAGTTGTCTGGCTGATTGCTAAATGTGACTTTGCCAACCCCTGACATAATAATTAAAATTTCAGATACATACACTACCAATGTTACTTTATATCATGGAAAGGTGTGTAATGGAAATCTACTGAATATATGTGCACGTGTAACAGTATTTCTCCTCCTAGCACAGTATACTTATATGAAACAAATATTTTATTATACATTACTTGCTCAGCCAATAAAACCTCTACCTACTGAATTGAAGACTGGAGTTTCCTCATCTTCCCTATTCACTTGTACAAAGAGTATCAGGATTGGGAATATGTGGTCAATTTCCCAAGGCACGCTTGGACACCTGTGTGCCACCAAAAAAATGTTTGGATCCATATAACCAGCTGATAAAATGATAGATGTAAAATAAGTTTTTGTTTATTTGCTTAGCAATAAAATCAGTGTTTTGAGAGAAAAAAAAATTACAGCTGAAATTCAGATTTGAGCAGAGCTGCCGCTCTCCATCACCTCTAATATGTCTAAGAGATGAGAAAAGGTCAGCCAAGGAATCTGTCCTAAAATTTGTACTAGACTGGTCTATTTGCCTGAAATGGCCATGGTAGGGAAAGATGCAGCTGTAAGTTTTAAAAGCTACATTGATTTTACATCATACAATAACAATTTATTTGCTTATTTGATGATAGGTTAGCAATAAAATCACTGTTTTGAAGAAAAAAATCAATGTAGCTTTTGAAATTTACAGCTGAACGTCAGATTTGAACAGAGCTGCCTCTCCCCATCACCTCTAATATGTCTAAGAGATGAGAAAAGGTCAACCAAGGAATCTGTCCTAAAATTTGTATTAGACTGGTCTATTTGACTGAAATGGCCGTGGCAGAGGAAGATGCAGGAAAATTCTCTCACTCCATGGACAGCAGCTCTGTTTGAGATCACAACAATAAGCTATCTTTAATTTTTTTTCTTCAAATATTGATTTTATTGCTGCTCCTTTATTAAACAAAAAAACTTTATTTTATCATTTTGATACAACCTTTAATTTGAGCCATTGCCTTACTTGGGATTATGAGTTCTTTTAATAGAGCATAAAAAATTTGCCATACAGTATCCAAGCCATATTTTCCAAGTTAAATTCTTAAACTTTGCCTACTTTTCTCTTTGTGGTAAAGTATGCTAATTGGTGGCACAGTGTGCATGATTAGTGTAGAGGAGGGGAAATAAGAGAACATGCACGGTAACACAGAGGTAAATCATTTGTGGCCAACAAGTCATCTGTATTAACAAACTCATTCTATGCATTAAGTAATATTTTGTAATGTTGGGGGAAAATCATTATGTGTGTCTTCTACGTACAGAAAAATGTATATCTATCTACCTGCCAGTCTGTCTTTCTTATTGTACATATTGAATATCAAGAGTCTTTGTTTAATAAAAATGGGTATATGTGTTTTACCAAGGGTTGTTGACCTTAGTAATGGTCAACAAGAAATACTTTTCTTCAGAAGATTTGTTGCAATTTCAAAGAGGTGATCTACAGTGTTTCCTCTGTGCCAGGAGTTGTTCTGCTCTCTCTGTAGGACACTGTCCACAGTAGTGTCGTTGATATGCGAAAAGACGGGGGAAGCGCCCCAAAACCTGATGCAGATCACTTAAGCCACTATTATAATGAATATATAACAAATTACATATGGCTCGACCCTCACCTTGTTGGACCTCAAGGATGTGTTCTGTTGGACCTAAGATAGTTCTGATCGGATCCGCACACCAGGTCAGGTGTAAGGCTGGTCATCAAGGTATACAAGGTCTTGCTGTGTGCATGCCTCTCCCATGAAGTCCATATATATGATAAATGAGCGGAAGGGTTTGTAATAGATTGGTAATTAAAATGACAGGGTCTAAGTGGCCTCAGATACCAGATAGGCCTTGGCCGATGGTAATTCGTTTTTTTTATTTGACTTGGTGGGGGAATCCGACCAGAACTATCTTAGTACCTCACATCCTTGAGGGATCGAGTCATATGTAATTTGTTATATATCACATATATAGTTATGAGCATGCAGGTTTTTACTGTCGCCTTCGGGCTCGCGTGCGCTGGTGATGAGCGCCATAGGCGCTAATCCCTACCACCCCCTACGACTTTCGGCCCTGCAAATGTGGACCCTTGCGAGGCAAGGGGCCGCATTTGCGGAGGTGGAGGCTCCCACGTCGGCTGCAATGAGCCACAGGCGGGACTTACACCGCAAAATTTACGGACTTACCATCCACAAATACGAGCCGCAGGACTTTGGAAAAATACAACCTTAACTCTCGAACCGCACGCACATAAAAACATTAACACAATAAATACACACAACAAATACATAAACAGCTTACCCACAGCAAGGCGAGAAACTCTGCAACTCTTACACCCAGCAACTCTGCAAGTGAAGTTAAACCTCAATTTAAGTCCAAATTCCAGAGTTTACACACACACGAAAATCCCCTAAGCGAGAGAAAAAGTGGCCGCCGAGAAAACAAGGCTGCAGGACCCTAATCACGCAAAAACCCTACCAAGCATATACGGATTTTCCAAAAACCCGTACGAGGTACAAGATGCACTATTACCAAGGACGGTACATCATACCCAGCCGCCTAGCACATACACATTAGCCGCCATTTTACAACACTAAGTTACACAATGCAGAAGTACACAGCTACCCTAACGTCTTTCCCTCGCTCACCCACACTATTTACACTACACACTGCACACATTGCTCACACTTACACCGCAGCTCCACAACAGTGCAAACCTACATTATAAGCTGCCGGAAAATCAAAACAGATTGTCAGCTCTTCAGCACAATGCTTCCTGCATATATTACTTCCAAATAGGTAAAGTATATTAATTTATTAATGTATTCATTATTTCATTACCATACAAAGACAAATATACACAAAAAAACCCCACAATAAACAAAACCCATTCATCACGCGTCTCCACCAAACAGCATTAACTGCCTTACAGTTTTATTGCCGTCATTTTTTGACGGGCAGGCCGCTAGTTCATTATAATAGTGGTCTAATTGATCTGCACCAGCTGTGCAGGCGTTTTTTTTTTCTCCCCACCCTTTTGTCTTTGTTTAATAATTCAATAAAATTGCAGGAGAGTTAGTGTAAATTTCTATGGTTTTAATGTTCTTGACAGGAATATATCATGTTACAATACAGTCTGTGTATAGCCTTTGAAATCCTAACAAAATGAAAGAACAGCAGTCCAGATGAGTTGTTGAAATCTCATTTGTTTTCAGGCTATGGTGTTCATATGTATCTATAACTAGAGAATTGCTTGTCAAAAAATGACGGCAATGAAATTGTAAGGTAGCTAATGCTATTTGGTGTATAATAATGAAATATATAATACATTAATAAATGAATATACTTTACCTATTTTGAAGCATTGTGTTGAAGAGCTGGCAATCTGTTTTGATGTTGCTGCAGCATTAGTGGTGTGGAGCTGCTGTGTAAGCGTGATTAATGTGTGCAGTGTAATAGTGTGCGTGCGCGAGACCAAACATTTAGCGTAGTGGTGTACTTCCGCATTGTTCTAAAATGGCGGGTAATGTGCGGTATACGTCTGTATCGGAATATCCGTAGGTGTTTTGTGTGTTTCTTGTGGTGTTTTGCGCATTTCTTGTGGTGTTTTGCGTGGTTAGAGTGCTGTAGCCTCGTTTTCGTTTTGTTCGGCTGCCATTTTTTCTGTCGCTTAGAGAATTTTTGAGTGCCTAAACTCTTTTATTTTGAGTTAAATTAAGGTGTAACTTCATTTTTTGAGGTCCTGGATGCTTCCTCTTGCTGTAGGTAAGCTTTTTATGTGTGTGTTGTGTGTATTTATTGTGTTTTTAATTTTTTCCTGTTCGCGGGTTGCGTCCGATTTTTGCAAAATCGTAATGAGTGGTAACGTGTCTCGTATGTTTGCGTTGCGACGTAAAGTTTGCGAGGGTCACCGTTGCTGGCAAGCGTTAGCAACGGCTTGAGCAAGCTCGCCTGCTCACAACTATATATGTGATTGAACAACTTTTTTATGTTTTATTGTGTGTGGTATTTGTTTTTAAAAAAGGGATAGTGCCGTCACAGTTTATAATTAATTTAATTTAATAACATGTAGAAATGTATTTATTTTATTCTTCTTTGCATGAACAAGTGATCTGAAGCGGTCTATTAAAGGCTTATGGAACACATTTTTTTCATGCATTTGACAGAGCATAGATTAAAGACTGCCAATGTTGTGTTTTGTGTGAAGAAATATTAAGTAAAACCTAACAGAAAATGCACAGAGCAAATGCATGTCTGTCGATTTTCATTGATGATTTCATATAGCTTTTTTACTGCTCATTGGCTGACAAGTGCATGCCCCCAGATCCGTTAAATATTTGAATCAATTTTTTTTCTGCTGTGAGAGCTTCATTTGAAAAAACAAAACACACAGTGGTACATTATCCAATACCCTTTTTCAGATGCAACAAAGGGAACATGCTAATAATGTCCCTATAATACTTAGAGAAGCAAGGTACATCCTCGCAAAAAGGCATATCCAATAATTCAGTGAATATCGCTGTGTTCATCCTGTTAGAAACTAATTTTCATTTGCTAGATTCCATTTTTTTTTTTTTTGAGGGTGTGGATACGTGGACTTCCCATGATGCACTACAGGACCAATGCACAAAAAAAAAATACATGAATCTAACTAAGAGCATGATTAAGCAGGAGAAAAGTCATACAGCTAGTTTATAATTAGAAAAGACATTAAAAAAGACATCTTGCTGCCACTGATGGACTCTGGAGTATCCATGATACAGTGGTGAGACGCTTGTGGCATTTACCTTTCTGGTGAGCTATAGTTACATTGTTTCGTGCAACATCTTGCTTTTGGGCCAGTGAGCGGGAGAGGTGTTGTGTCAATTAATTCTTATCCAGTATTCAAACAAAGGCTCTGGAAATCTGCATCAAAAATGAAAGAAAACCAAATGGACCTCCCTGCTATGCAACAGGCAGGTTGAGCTATGGCTGACAATCTGTAAATGATCTAAGACCAATGTTCTGTAAGATTTATTAAGGTAATCCTCAGAAGAATTGTGATTATGAAAATTAATTGAAGATGAATAGTTTGCATAAACAAGTATTGTAATGTTCAGTTTAAGATTTCTTCCTAAAAATATCCGAAACACTGAACCAAATTGTTTAAAACTTGTTCTGAATAAATGAGAATTTTGCAAGCTTACCAAATCAAAGCCACCCATTAGTAATTTCTTTTGAATGTTGAAGAATTTAATTACATGGCAGGAAATTTTAAACTGTCCCTTTTTAATAAATAATGCAAATCACAAACACTGACAGCATGGCACCCACACATTTCATATATAATAAACAGTAAATAATTCATGAGTCCAACACCTGCGCAAAATAAGAGAGAATAAATGTGCAAATATTGTAACAATGCAATTTCCAGTAAATTGTATCGTTTTGGAATTCTGCAAGTTAGTAATGTATACTTAAGTTGCTTGAGTATGTATATAAAATAGTATAGGTAAAACACACACGCACACACTAACATATTACATACTATTCTCCTCATCAATATGTAGATGAGAAGAATAGAGGAAGTATCTTTGTTGGGAAATGCAGAATGGTATTTTTAGCGTACTGAAGCGCTTCTGAGAAACAATGCTGTCAGTTACAAGACATAACTGAAATGCTACTTTCTTTTCCATCCAAATGTTATTTTCTCCTATTTCTACTAAAAACTTAATGTCTTAATATGCATTTTTTAAATGATTATGAATTGCTACAGAAATACATAACAATTACACATCTAGATCCGATGCATTACATTGTGTATAGATCTGACACATTGGATGTATTCAAGATCCCTGCACCTTGTGACTGAAACAAATCTTCTCTAATTATTATTTCCTGGCATGTGTAGTGCTTTACTACAGACCCTCCTGCTAGCCCGCTTTGACTGTTCTGTGGCACAGATTGATGTACAAGCAGTTTGAGTTTTTAATGATAGCACAATGGGAGAAAGGACTGGTGAGGTACTAAAACACCAGGATATGACCCAAATTTGAGTGTTTAATTCGAGGTGAGAGTAAAGCAGACTTAAATAGGCCATACTTCAGTGTGTGATTTCACATAGTTCTGTGTTTTGAAATCTTTTAACCTGAGACACCTTTTTGTATTTACATTTATTGTGCATTTTTATGGTTAGCGTATCAGCTATAACTAGTTCTTATGAATGCCTTCCTTGAATGTGATATATATGTATGAGATTTACTTTAATTAGCAGAATCCTTTTTAATTACTCTCTTTGTTCAGATATGCCAGCCTCTACTTCTGCTGTGCCATTGAAGATCAAGACAATGAGCTGATTACCCTTGAAATCATTCATCGCTACGTGGAACTTTTGGACAAGTATTTTGGCAGCGTGAGTTATCATTCATTTATAGGTTGCTTTGCACATTAAAATGACAAAGGAAAGTAAATCACATACCTCCGAGCATGTGGCCCTACTTATTAAAGCAAGAGTGTATTTTACTCCATATAGAAGTGGCAGTGAGTGTGGCTGGGTCAGTATAAAAACTGCTAATATCTTAATGTTTTTCTAAGGAATTCTTATAATCAATTTAACAGAATTTGGCATTACAATAGGAACCTTTCCTTATTACCTGTTGACAATATTGCTGCTTTGTCATTTAAATGTTAAATATTGAGTATAATCGGTAAGGTTTAATTGCTGATGTTACAAAGCATTCCTTAGCTATAAAACAGAGTTATTTTTTCCTGTACATTCTTTGTGTAATGGCTCGTTAAATTACAAAAAGTTTTACATTATTAAAATTATTTTCATGGTTTTATAAAGAGTTCTCTAAAGCATATTTTAGGTTGGGTTTAATAAGAAAGAAAAACTTGTAATGTGCATTTTTCCACAAATAATACTTTATTGTTCTCCCTGCCACAGACTGCATAAGGTTCAGTTCTCTTCAGTCCTTGAAAGATGTTTTGGGTGGTGTAGTGGAGCCACCCAAGGGGGAGTGCACAAATTTAAAATTGCTGTCTGAAAATACTGTGGTAGCAGAGAAGCTGAGCGCTATGAGGTGGAGAGAACTGAAGCTTATACAGTTTGGGAAGTTATTGATATTTAGTAATTGTCTAATTGTACAAATTATTATTATTATTATTATTATTATTATCTTTACTTGTAAAGCGCCAACATATTCCATAGCGCTGTACAGGGGTTAAGTACATGGCAAAGACAAAATTAACATCTTATAAAGAATAGAGGGCCCTGTTTTTTTAGCTTAAAATCAAATGTACATAGTGCTTGCTTCCGAGTTACTGACAAAACCTTGAAAGCTCGCAAACTTAAAATCTAAGGGTTTAGGTGTTATACAAGAGGGTGACAAATGCAATAAGGCTGAAGGTGATGAGATTTGTTTTAAATAGGTGTGTTTTTAGTAATTTTTTAAAGGTTTTGAGGCAGGAAGTGTAATGGAGTGGGGCAAGGAGTTCCACGAGGCAGCACGAGAAAAATCTTGAAGACCGGAGTGAGAGGAGGTGATAAGAGAAGAGGAAAGAAGATGGTTATTAGCAGAACGAAGAGGGCGGTTGGGAGAGTATTTTGAAAATAATATAACAAATCTTTATTATAAATATATCACAACGGCGAAGTTTAAAACTGGTTAAAAAAAATCCAGGATTGAACACACAAATTAAAAGAGGACAAGATAATATGGGACAAATGAGAGCCTTTCACTTCTCAGTGAAATTAGTTATATTATAAAGTAATAACCCTTAAATAAGGGGGTACTCTTTGTCCCACTTAGCAGTGTTGTGCCTTTTTTGTATGTGGGTATAATTACTCCATTGCACATGTGCCCCAAACCTTATTTAAGTTCAAGAGTAAGTCTCAAAAGTTTTTACTTGTTAGTAAGCAATAAAGATTGAGTATTATTACTAATTGGAAGATTTATATATCCAAAAAGAAAAGCAGATACTTATATTTCATAGTGAACCCCCCTCTCAGGTGTATAGAGAGTCAAAATGGAATTCCAAGTAGGGGTTAAGTGATAATCATTAGTATTCACTGCCAGCTATCACAAGCTGGTAGGCTAATAGAGCTAATGGACTATAAAGTATAGGAGACTGTAAGCTGAAGTAACAGTGACAGAATGTGTCTAAGGTAACAAATCCTGCAGAACAACAATCGCCAGTCACATGCATAAATATTGGGTTAGGACAGGTAAGGGCACACAGACACTCTCATACACTGCTAGTACGCGATCACTGCGCGCTCAAACGAACGGAGGCACGCAGCGTCGCACGCCTGACGCGTTTCGACGTCACTGGACGTCTTCCTCAAAGGCAAACACGGGTTGCTAAGGCGCCCGTCTATTTAACTGGTTAGCGTAACCATGGAGACCTTGTGTAATATCACGTGGGGTCAGAGAAGGGAAAACGGAGCTGCTAGTACTGAAAGGCTTATGTAAAGGGGACACAGCCCACTGGTCCTGTACAGTATGGCTCAAAATGAATACAAACACGGGGAGAGAGTAAAATGTAAAGGAATATGGTATAATACAGGCAGAATATGCAGTCAAAGCAAAGATGGGAATCAATAACCATTGTAAAGGAGGTAATACTTATGAGAAGAGGAACAGGAGGATAGTATAGATAAAAGGAATAAAGTGAACTAGAGAGGGATAAAGCAAAAAATCATGAAAGATATACTACATGCTACTGAACAGTAACAAGTAGTGAGAGAAAGAAGGTATGCTACTAAGAGAGAAGAGAAATAGACCCATGCAAAAATGAACATCCTACTAGAGTGATGTGTGAAGTAAAATAATGAAATAATGAAATATAATATATGTATAAGGCAAACTGAGTATGTGATAAGAAGAGTAAGTCTAGAATGAAATACTATATATGTGTATGTGTAACATAGCAGGATAATCCTGCTAATTAGAAATAAGTGGCTATAGTGAAAAATAAGGATACTAAACAGGATCATAAGAACTATGACCCAATAAGTCCCGGCTAAGGGAGACTTCTCTATCAAAAAAGGTGGAAGTGGTGTGGAAATACCACAGAGGGGATAAGATGGGAGATGGAGCTTAGCAATCCTATGTTTGTACTTTTAGTTCTATACTTTGTGGTTTAATCCACTTTTCTTGGAAGCATTAGTTATTATTTATCAATTTACACGTGGATTGTGAGAAGGGGGGGATTGCTTTAAAATGTCGAATACTACCATTCCCAATATGGATATTGAGTCACTTTTGAAAGAGGCTGAAGAAAGCTTCTCACTAAAATCAGAACCTTTGTTAAATGACAATAAAGATATAAGAAACACATTTAGTGAATTATTAACAACTATGAAAAAACAAGTAAAATCAGTATGGGAGATAAGTAGTCTCCAGAATTATTTGAAAAATAAAATTGTTCCCAGGGGTCTTAGGGTCAATGTTACCCCAGCAATAAATCTAAGTAATGAAACTTTTTTGAATAAATGGAAAGAAATACTCCTCAAATGTTCATTTGATCTGATATCTCTCATTATAGAAACTGAACAGCAAAATCTTGAGAGTATTAAACCAAAGATCCAACTTTGTCAACAAGAGTTTAATAAACTTTCTGAATTGACAGAGTATGATGTATACTGCAAGAAACTTAATGACAATATGGATAGATTCAAAAAAGAGATCAGGGAACGAAAACAGAAAAAATTCTGGAGAGACCAAACTGATTTTAAAAATGGGAAGATCTTTAAACGGTTCTCTACTAACAAACCAAGAGGTTCAGACATTAGCTCCTCTGATTTTGAAAATTCAGATCTGGAAGATAGTACAGGACATACTACTAGGCCCAGACTTCCTAATACAACTTATAGAAGAGAACCATATGAGATGAGATCATTCACAAATGCTAGGACACCTACTGCTTACAATAATGAAGGTTTTTTAGAAAGAGGCCAACATGCAAGGAGAGGCTCAGAAAGGATCATGAGGAACAGAAAAAACAAAGAAGATCAGACAGGCAGAGGAACAACATAGCTAATGATCAAAGCCTGCAAATTGTGAATCTCTCTGATTTTAATCTCAACAGTGATCATGAGTCAATTCTCAAAAAAGGCTTAACTTTTGTTCCTACCTCTAGAACTGATAAATTCACTCATATCAAAGATGTGAATCTTTTTGCTAGGAAACTTGCTTTACATAAGTTTTACAAAAATAAACAAGAAAGGGAGTATATGAGTCTAGGTGTGAGCAAGGAGGATATTGAAACCTTTCAGACCTTTTTGTCGTTATTGAACGAAAACCACCCTGATCCATTACATTCTACTATGCACCAAAAGAAATGGAAAAATAAAAGTTCTTTTACTCCATTTCTTAAGGACTTTGCAAATATTTGGGTATTCCTACAGCAGGTTACTAGAGAAATTGAAGAACTTGACTACTCTAAACTTTGCAAGGAATATAACCTCACAAAGAATGAATACAAGGCACTTGATGAGCTCAAAAAATGTCAGGACATACAAATTAAGCCTGCAGACAAAGGCGGGAATATAGTGTTAATGGGAAATGACGACTATATAAAAATGTGTAAAAAAATTTTGGATGATACTGTCACCTATGAAGTGCTATCAAATAATCCCACAAAGGACTATAGAATAGCATTGAAAAACATCTTAGACAATGCCAAATTGGATAAAATCATTGATGAGCAGACTTACACATTCCTTCTTCCCAAATGTCCCACCATTTCTACCTTTTATGCCCTTCCTAAGGTGCATAAGAAGACTTCCCCTATTCCTGGTAGACCAATAATATCTGGTTCGAACAATCTCTCATCCAATGCAAGCATCTTTGTGGACTTTTATCTTAGAGATTTAGTGCAAAGCTTACCATCTTATGTTATGGACACAAATGACATCCTAAAACAGCTAGAGGACCTGTATATCCCAGAGCATTCCTGGTTGGCGTCAATTGACGTTGAGGCCCTATATAGCAGTATTCCCCATGATTTTTGCATGGAAGCAGTCAAATACTTTTTAAGCACAAAAAGCTCTAATGAAGTTAAATTCAACTTCTTTTTACTTCAACTTTTGGAATATGTTCTCAAACATAATTACTTTATCTTTGATGATAAATGGTACCACCAACGTAAAGGTACAGCCATGGGCACCTCTTGTGCCCCAGGGTATGCGAACTTACTGTTAGGTTGGTGGGAGGAGAAAATTGTATTTGACGACATTCATATGTCACTCATGCAACACGCCATCTTGTGGCGACGCTATATAGACGATATTCTGGTTGTCTGGACAGGCACCAGAATACAATTTGAGGAGCTGATGAAAGTTCTTAATACTAATGTAATTGGTCTAAAATTTACATACGATATTAACCCCACTCAAGTCACCTTCTTGGACTTACTCATCAATAAAGATGAATATGGCAAAGTATCTACCACCACATTTAGGAAAGATACGGCAACAAATACTCTGCTAAGATGGGAAAGTCAGCATTTCTTACCATTAAAAAGAGGGATCCCCAGAGGTCAGTACCTTAGGCTCAGAAGGAACTGCAGTACGGATAATGAATTCAAATTAGAAGCGGACAAACTCAGAAAAAGATTCCAAGAAAGGGGTTACCCCAATAAATGCCTGAAAAAGGCATTTAAATACGCCTTGGATTGTAATAGAACTGAACTCCTCAATGGGCTACATACCCAAAAGATGAAAGCAAGTAAGAATTTGCAAGAGAACCAACCTAGATGTATCCTGACCTTTGGATATGACTCAGATAGAATTCATAGCATCCTATCCAAAAATTGGCACTTGTTAAAAAATGATGAGGATCTAGAGGACTGCCTACCACCTAAACCATCGGTCACCTATCGGAGGGGTAAAAACCTTAAGGACATGTTGGTCCACGGTTACTTTAAAAAGCAAGGACCTAAACCCACATGGTTGAGACCATTATCTGGCTGCTTCAGGTGTGGCAAATGTAAATTTTGTAAATATATTAAACCATCTAAGTCTTTTCAACATCCAGTAAGTGGCGAGGAATTTAAACTTAAAGAATTTACTAATTGTTGTTCCACAAGCGTTATTTATGTGGCGACCTGCCTTTGTTCTAAGATCTATGTAGGTAAAACGAGGCGCCAAGTACGCAGAAGAATAGGGGAACACGTCTACTCGATCAAAAATAATCTTGACACACCTTTGGCACGCCACGTGAGGTGTTATCATAGAGGCAACAGTGATGTTCTTACATTTACCATACTTGAAAGGGTACATATGGGCCCTAGAAAAGGAGATTTGGATAGAAAATTGCTCCAGTGTGAAGCACGCTGGATCTACAAACTTAAAGCATTATCACCACAAGGACTGAATGAAGGTTTTACTTTCACTTCCTTCATTTAAGAGAGGTTCCTTCATTTAGCTATAAGTCCAGTTTATAATCTAGAGGAAACTACTTACTCTTTAGCCTCCTTATTTCTCAGTAGGCCGCAATCTGGAGTAGATTACTTTTTAGAGATTATTAATCTCACTCATTATATCAATGCACCTTTTTGATTCTTACACTCCTCACACACTTTATTAGGATAGCCATCTTATCCCCTCTGTGGTATTTCCACACCACTTCCACCTTTTTTGATAGAGAAGTCTCCCTTAGCCGGGACTTATTGGGTCATAGTTCTTATGATCCTGTTTAGTATCCTTATTTTTCACTATAGCCACTTATTTCTAATTAGCAGGATTATCCTGCTATGTTACACATACACATATATAGTATTTCATTCTAGACTTACTCTTCTTATCACATACTCAGTTTGCCTTATACATATATTATATTTCATTATTTCATTATTTTACTTCACACATCACTCTAGTAGGATGTTCATTTTTGCATGGGTCTATTTCTCTTCTCTCTTAGTAGCATACCTTCTTTCTCTCACTACTTGTTACTGTTCAGTAGCATGTAGTATATCTTTCATGATTTTTTGCTTTATCCCTCTCTAGTTCACTTTATTCCTTTTATCTATACTATCCTCCTGTTCCTCTTCTCATAAGTATTACCTCCTTTACAATGGTTATTGATTCCCATCTTTGCTTTGACTGCATATTCTGCCTGTATTATACCATATTCCTTTACATTTTACTCTCTCCCCGTGTTTGTATTCATTTTGAGCCATACTGTACAGGACCAGTGGGCTGTGTCCCCTTTACATAAGCCTTTCAGTACTAGCAGCTCCGTTTTCCCTTCTCTGACCCCACGTGATATTACACAAGGTCTCCATGGTTACGCTAACCAGTTAAATAGACGGGCGCCTTAGCAACCCGTGTTTGCCTTTGAGGAAGACGTCCAGTGACGTCGAAACGCGTCAGGCGTGCGACGCTGCGTGCCTCCGTTCGTTTGAGCGCGCAGTGATCGCGTACTAGCAGTGTATGAGAGTGTCTGTGTGCCCTTACCTGTCCTAACCCAATATTTATGCATGTGACTGGCGATTGTTGTTCTGCAGGATTTGTTACCTTAGACACATTCTGTCACTGTTACTTCAGCTTACAGTCTCCTATACTTTATAGTCCATTAGCTCTATTAGCCTACCAGCTTGTGATAGCTGGCAGTGAATACTAATGATTATCACTTAACCCCTACTTGGAATTCCATTTTGACTCTCTATACACCTGAGAGGGGGGTTCACTATGAAATATAAGTATCTGCTTTTCTTTTTGGATATATAAATCTTCCAATTAGTAATAATACTCAATCTTTATTGCTTACTAACAAGTAAAAACTTTTGAGACTTACTCTTGAACTTAAATAAGGTTTGGGGCACATGTGCAATGGAGTAATTATACCCACATACAAAAAAGGCACAACACTGCTAAGTGGGACAAAGAGTACCCCCTTATTTAAGGGTTATTACTTTATAATATAACTAATTTCACTGAGAAGTGAAAGGCTCTCATTTGTCCCATATTATCTTGTCCTCTTTTAATTTGTGTGTTCAATCCTGGATTTTTTTTAACCAGTTTTAAACTTCGCCGTTGTGATATATTTATAATAAAGATTTGTTATATTATTTTCCCAATTCTGTATTGAGCAAATGATTTCATTATAGGTGGTAGACACCTTGGGAGCTTAGCAATCCTATGTTTGTACTTTTAGAGTATTTTGAAACCAGAGATTTAAGGGGGTGCACTGTTGTTGAGGGCTTTATAGTTAGGGTCATGAATTTATATTTGATTCTGGAGGCTATGGGAAACCAGTGGAGTGATTGACAGAGAGGAGCTGCAGACACTGACAGACAGCCTTATTAAATTGTGATTCAGTAAATTTAAAAGGGCTCTATTTAAGCACACAGCATTTTTTTTTTACAGAAGTTTTTAGTTAGTGAACTTCTATCCAAAAGCAAGGTCTTCACTAACTAAAAACTTCAGTAAATAAAATATGGTGTGTGCTTAAGTAGAGCTTTTAAATTAACCGAATCGCAATTTAATAAGGCTGTGAGTGTTTTAGTATGGAAAATGAGTCTAGCAGAGGCGTTCATTATGGATTAGAGGTGAGACAGACAAGATATGGGGAGGACAGGAAGGAACGAGTTGCAGTAGTAAAGTCAAGATATGATGAGAGTGTATTAAAATGTTAGCTGTGTGTTCTGTAAGATAGCGGTGAATTTTGGAGATGTTTTTTTATGGGAAACTGACAAGATTTTGTTATTGCTTGTATGTGAGGAATATAAGAGAGGGCGGGATCCAGTAGAACCATGGGTCTGTGAGGTAGAAGTGATGATGGCTTCGGCAACAGTGAGAGATATTTGAGGAGTGAAAGCTCTAGTAGAGGGAGGAAAGATAAGGAGTTCAGTCGTAGACATGCTGATTTTGATTTGATGGGCAGACAGTAAAGTTGAATGAAGGTTTTTTAGTTTGCTTTTTTTAAGCCCAACTTAGAAATCCTTAAGATAAACTTACTTTGACTGTGAACCAGCTTTTTTTTTAAAGCGCTCTGTTTCTGCAGAGTTCACAGATGATACAGCAGCGACCGAGCAGTTGTGCCTGATTGGATAACAACATTATGAACTCACATGGAAATATAAGTGGGCAGTCCATATTGCTGCTGACACATTGTGATTTTTTATCATTTAAATAGGCTTTTTGTATCCACTGAATCTCTGCCTTTTGGCTAAGATCAAGTGTAGTATCTGTTCTTGTCCGTTTAATATCTGATACGTCCCCTATCTGGGGACCATATATTAAATGGATTTTTAGAACAGGGAGATGGAAGAAGAGATTGCCGGTGCACTATTTCAGTTTGTGAAAACATTTATAATAGCTGCCTTTTACAGGGATGACCACTCCTATGTAATTGATGTGTTTAATGGATTTTCTTCTTTCTGATGTTTACAGCCATTCCTATATATTTTGACGTTCCTAAATCACACTGTTCTTTTTCCATTTGAGTTGTATTGTTTTATTTGTTGGCACGAATACAAATGAATGACAGTTAAAACTATATTGACAATGGTTTAAATGTTCCAATGGTTTGCTGCTGTACATTTTCACTCCTGTAGAAGTTGGTCCACATTCAGACACTGAGTTTTTGTTTTTATTGCTAAACATGTTCTTATATTCTGTTCTATAATTAATTGTTCTGATACTATTACACCAATATTGCTTTTCAGGTATGTGAACTTGATATTATTTTTAATTTTGAAAAAGCCTATTTTATTCTGGATGAATTTTTGCTGGGAGGAGAAGTACAGGAAACCTCAAAGAAAAATGTCCTAAAAGCCATTGAACAGGCAGATCTGTTACAGGAGGTAAGTAAAGATGAGTATTGCATAGATAACCTGCATGCTCTACCCTGAGTTCAGACGCCCCTCACATCTCTGCTACTAACCTTTAGATCTATGCATGCCCTGCATGTTATACCATTTTAACTCCATCTACTTGTTCCCCATTGAATTTTCCTTCTGCTATGTCGGAATTGTTTATGCTCCTTTACTATGTTATATAAGTTGTAAAGTGTCTGTCAGAAATGTAACTTTTACGTTGTTGTTTTTCTATAATTTGGAATATTCTTGGGTTGTCCCCTTCCATCAGTTTTCTTTTTTTAAATAACATTTTGTCTATTTGTGTACTTCTGATACATGTGTGCTTCTTTACTGTTCCATTGCTGAATTCCAGAAGCTAGACTCTCTTCTTTGAGACTATTTCCAGGTATAGTTGATTAACACTAACTTTTCTGACTGTCTGTGCAGCTAATATATTAAAGTAGTGTAAAAGATACAAAACATAAAGGGCCACCATAGTCCAAACATATTCTACCATGCATTTAAAAGAACATATTTTAAACATTATGAAAGGTATTTTTGCACATAAAATGGTCTATAGCTATGTTTCCTGTCATTTTCAGTGTCCTGTTGTGTAATTATTTCCCCCCACTGACAAAGATGTATGCACTTTAATTGGCTAAATATCAATCCAGAAAACGGGGCAAAACAGCAGCGCAAATGGTGCAAAGAGACATAGAAAGAGAAGGAAAGAGATTAAAACAATGTAGTGTATTTTGTCAACAAGCTAGAATATATAAAAAAATAGCACTCACAGGAAAATATTATTACAAAAATCGACATAAAAAAGTAAATGACATCCACCAAATATATAGGTAGATCACAAACCAACTTCCTCAAATTCTTCAGAAGAACAGAGTGGTTCTGAAGGAGGAGATGGGAGCTAGAAGGATGGGGGATGAAGAATTATTATCCTTTTATTTGTAATGCGCCAACATATTCCATATTGAAAGAGAAGGGGAAAGATAGTGGTCCCTCTAAACTGTGTTGAGTGACCATGAGAAGTGTGGAATTTAATTGTTTTTTCCGCACCGTTCAATTTCCTATGTGTGCTGATTTCATAATCTGGGCTAGCAAACTCTCCACATAGGGAACGTTTGTCTATAGTGGAATGGAATTGTGTTCTCCTTTTCCTTCCTGACATATTACAGGAAACAGAGGGACAATGAGCCTTAAAAATGTATATATGTTTTGATTGCACTCCCATTCTATTGAGCATAGACCAGATAAGAAAACACTGTTAACATCTCTGTCCATGAGAATTAGTTTATGATTACTATCATTTCACTTGTAAGATAAAAGTAGGTCATACATGATTTTTTTAAATGCAAATTTGAATGAAAGTTTTGGACTACAGTGGCCTTTTAAATATCACAACTAATAACCAAATCAACTAAAAACAAAAAAAACTAAACTGTCTCCCTATCTAAGAAGCTAAAATACATAAATCATTACACTGTTCAGTATAAAGAGCTCTTTAGGAATTGAACGCTTTTGTCATATGTCACAAAAGGAAATATATATCTACATGGTATTGGATAGGCAGTGACTACACTGTATATATGTGGTGCCATTTTAAACTATTCTTAGAAATGTGTAAATCGATACCAGGCCAAAGTCTAATTTCTTATCCTTAGAAGGCACTAATGATTACATTTGAGGTTCTGTCTAAATATAACTTGCTCTTACATAATGGAGTACACTAAAAAGGACCAAATATGTAAATATAGGTTCTATAACTCCTAATGATGAGTCGTGATGTAAGCGCTAGAGAACGCATAAAATAAGGCAAACTGACCTATATATGAATCCCAGTTGTATTGTTTTCTTTTGAGCCGATCCATTTACAACTCTGAATCTAAACTGTCAGTACCAGCCAAACAAACATCTTAAGGCATCGCTACTGTGGACAATTTTTCCTGAATGGTATTTGGAATAACTAAACTTAATAATGGAGAACTGCTTTTAGAGAGCAAAACAAATCAACACAACCTTTGCGTCTTTGACTTGTACATGCAATTATTTTTAATGTGTGGCAAGTTCCACTCTCTGATTCTGCAGCTACTTTCTTTTGGAGGGTGTGCCCTTTTTAAACTAATAAACTTTGCATTAGACGTAATGAAAGTACTGGCAGTTGTAGATGCTACAGTACTACAGTGCAGATAGAAAATTGATGTGTATTTAAAGCCTTCTCTCATCTTAGGATGTTCATCAACAAAACCCAAAATGGTAGCAGCATAATTATATATAAAATTTAATAAATTATAGGCTGTATTATTTTTTACTTTCTAAAAAACATTTTGCATACCTTTAAGTGCAGCCCATCAAAATGGTATATTTTAAATATGACTACAGAAGTCCTTTAAACATGGAGCTTTGAAAGGCAAAATAGGAGTCTGATGACCCTTACCCTATTACAGAATCCTAAAAATATACCTTTTTATAGAAGAGCAATTGATATTTAGACAGAAATAACTCTTTAGGCCTACAAAGAATGAAATATTATCATCTTTTTGTAGACATAAAAAGTCTCCATCTTCTGTAATGCTTTTTGCACAACATATTGCTCTGAAAGAAAGTGTTTTGGAAAATTAGATATCTTGGAAGAGTCAGCCCTTCCTAACATGCTGTAGCTCGGTTCTTCCAGAAACTGTTTTTGTTTGTTTATATATATTTATTAATCATTTATTTAGCAATATTTTTGTGAGGACATTGCCAAATGTGTAGTCTGTGTTGCAGTCTGTCTTATCAATCAGCCAGTACTTGTACAGGATCATACTAACCTATAAGCAGTAAAGGCAGACTTTGTATTGCATGCAAAATATATGTGATTCCTTGGGAGTTATTCCACTTTACATGAACTACATAAAACATTATTATATGAATATACATATACATGAAACCTATTTCTTGTTTCTCGGTCTTTCTTATTTAGGAGCTTTGATGTGTCTGTTTTATTCCCATTACTGACATTCACCGTTTAGTGCACACCCTACTGCATCGTGCCATCGGCTTTCAGCCAGATGGATCCAACTGTTCTAAACAGTTGATAGCAAGACAAATTGATGCACGTATGCTCCTTCCAAGTAACACTTCAGGCCAACACCAAAGCATTACTTGCCAAAAAAGCAGCATTTTCTCTATGTATTTTAGCACTTTTACAAAGCTGTTAATTCCCTGCTAGTTTATTTTTCTCTTTTTGGCCATAAACGTTGAAATCTCTTAATTTCAGTAGAAAGTGTAATTTGTTTGAGAGGAATACATTAATTATCAGAAAGTCATTAACATTTTAGTAGAATGCCTTTATTTACTAAGCGGTTACAAATCTTTAGTACTAGATTACATTAACCTTTCTAAAACTCAGATCTGTTAATTATTTAGGGTTAAAGTTATAAAGTATCCGTTAACAAACAACAGTAGCAACATTTTTAACATTAAAAGCTAGTGAAGATAATTGATAACCACAAGATGCATCAAATCAAGATATATCATTTTCATAACAATTTGAGGTGACCGAAGTTCTGCAAGTTTAATAATTTATCTACTAAGAAATGTCCATGACAGTAATAGGCTATTAGGTGGTGTGAGCCCAGGAAAGATGTACATTTGTCTTACAAGACCTGATAAAATGTGTTGGGTCCAATACAAAGCTGACAACTGAGTTAAATCGTTTTTATATAGAGGATTTCTAACAGTAAAGCACTCCCTGGATAGGTACTTTAGCAGTCAAATATGAAACTCCCAGAATGAAAAAAAGTGTTGTGTCCATACTAATATAATCCATCCCTGGTTTTATATCATCATATTGAAATAACCCCATATACTAATGTATATGTAATGACTTTCAGCCTTATAAAACTGCATTTCGGCCAATAAAAAAGGGCTCTATATAAGCACAGAGCATATTTTTTTACAGAAGTTTTTAGTTGGTGAACATCTGTCCAAAAGCAAAGTCTTCACTAACTAAGCACAGAGCATATTTTTTTTACAGACGTTTTTAAATAAAGCCCTTTTCAATTGGCCGAATCACAATTTAATCAGACTGTTTATCTGATTTCTGAACATCTCTGGACTCTAAAAGCGAGATACATAGTTTTAATGGATTAGTTTATTATACTGTGAGTTGACCTCCATTTTCATTTGAGAAAAAGAACAGTGTTGTCGATACATTTATTGTCCTCTTCCCACAAAAATATCTTTAGACTTCAATGGAGAAAAAAAGGTGGCAGAAAAGTTTCATAATTTAAGACTTACAATATCCCATAAATACCACATGGGAAATATAAGAGCAAAGACTCTATACTTTACATTTAGCATATTATAAAAAATTAACTTTTAATACATTCCTTTGAAAACCAAAAAATAAATAATGTGGGGAATTAAAATAACAATAATAATTTAATTACTTTAACAGCTTCTACTAATAGGTTCCATTAGCTCATGCTTATGTTTGGTTAGACAACAACTTCACCTTTTTTCCTTATAGAAAAATCTACTAACTTAGATTCCTCAGTAAAGATTACTACATTAGGGTTTCCTATAGTTTACCTTCATCTAAAACCCTCTGGGCTAGCCTTTTGAGGGCCGCCTAATTTCTTTCACCTAAGCTAGATACAAAGTATCTTATGTCCAAACTCGCATGTAGAGAGTTTTTAATTTTAGAGACTGTTGTCTTAACGTGCGTTTCCCAGCAACTAAACAGATTTTTCAAGGGCTCCCTTGAAAAATAAATTTTCTTTATAGGGAAACATTCATATTTATGAGATATTTGTCTACCAATTAATTCTCTATATAAACTACTCTATATTGTGTCACATTTCCTGTGAAATAAGATGTAAGACTTACTCTGAGTTAATATCCTACTTACTGTTACAGCTTGTTTTCCCAATATGGTTTAAGTCATTGACACCACTGTTTTCATGTAATAGTCTTTCATGTAATAATGTCATCACTGTCAGGGCATTGCCCACCTTTCTGTCACTGAAGAAATATCGTATTTCTGTTCAAGGTAAAGATAAAAGCGTTTTTGTTTTTAATTCCATATCATATTCCTTTGCAAGATCATAAGTATTGAAAAGATCTACTGAAGGAAACATTTCAACTTGCTGCCTGGTTTTGTGTTTATAGACCGAGAATGAAGACTGGGGAGGTTATTCAGATGATGTCTTATGATACAGAACATTATGGAGGGCTTAGCCTTTCTGAACCACCTCTAAACTATTGGTAACTACACAAATTTATTGTGTTGGTGGCACGAGTACAGTTGGGTGATGTGCAGAGGTTGCTGCATGTAAAATAACACTGCTCTTTTCTTATTGAAAAGAAATAACAATACAATTGGTGTATGGGGCATCCTTGGGATAACAGCATGATAATGGTATTTTTTTTACTTGAAGTAAGACCTGTCCACAATTGGATTTTAGCCAGCTATTCCCATTTTACTCTTACTATGCAGAAACGGGTTGTCTCTTTATTTTTGAGTTTTTGTTTCTAGGTATGGTATGGTTTTAACATCTGCACCAACCATAAAGGGATTTGTATTTAACTGATGTATTACTATATATATATATATATATATATATATATATATATATATATATATATATATATATATGCCTTTTTAATACTGTTATATACAGTTCATTTATATGGTCTTTTGAAGAACTAAACTTAATAAAAGGCAAAATGTTTCTAGAAAGCAAGAAAGTAAAACAAAGAAACCTTTCAATATTTCACTTTTATACATCATTAATTAATTTCCTTAACCCAGCTGCTTCTTTTAGCCACAGTGTGAGGAGGGTGTGCCCTTGTAAACTAATGAACTTTCTCATAGTACTATTGATAATGTTAGCATTTTATTTGACACCTTTCTATTGCCTCTTCCCATTTTTGAAGGAAGGTCAGCAGAAACCAATACAGAAAATGTCATTGCAGCATAAATGCATATAAAATAGAATATCTTAAAAATATGCCCTTTTTTACATTCTACAAATGGTTTGCCCATTATCAAGTGTAGTTCTTTAATATAATTTATTTTAAATATGAGTACCTATGATATATAAGAATAAATCTATGCGTGGACAGGATCTACCACTAACATATTTATTTATTTTTGTCTGTTTTGGTGTTTGGTTAAGTGGCATTTAGTAACATTGCTTCTTTGATGGAGTTTGATATGTAGGTCCGTTTCCCTTTTTAAATATGTGTTAATGGACCATTGTATTTTAGATGAAAACTTTACATGTTTGTGGAATATACCTGCTTTAGCAGCTATGTAAGCCATGAGCATTCTTTTAGTGAATCTTACTGTTACCACAATCTGCTGATGTCTAGGTGCTGACATGCTATCTGGTTCTGTCCATAATTGAGTTGGATAAAGAGTAAGAAAAGCAAAAATCTAAATTCGGAGTGCAACTGCTTGCTTCTAAGCATTTGTTAGGGGGAGGAAAGAAGTTAGCAAATATTATAAGCTAAACTCGCCAATGTGAGCCCCTAGACACAAGCAGTCAAATTAAAACAAGATTTTTTTTCTTACCATGCTTTTCTGCTCATGTCTCATAACTGCTATTGTTGTTACATATTTCACAAAGGTGAAGTATTTTCCAAACTACGGTGGTCCTGTAGTAAGTTTTGAAATGGTAGGCATTCATGGCAATTTGCTTCATTTTAACCATGATGAATGCTGCATGGTAAATGGAAAATGATTCCTTTCTCCAAGCACATTTATTCCTTAAGTGCATTATGAAGAAAAACTGCATAAAAGGTAAGAAAAATTCATCGAAAAACATAAATGACACCATTCTGAGGTGTCTTTTTTGTAAAGTCACAGTGGCACCCATTAGATGGATTTGATGCCTTAAGTGACAGTCTTTGTGATACAAAGTATAGTTTGTCAGCCACCTCATTTCTATTTAATGATGTTGCTTCTCATGTGTTACACAGCAGGTAAACACAATGTTTGCAGCAGAACATTTCCATGAAGGAGAACATTTTAGAAAAACAAGATCTTATTCCAGTAATGCTGCAGTAGACTAATGGTATATTGGGATCCTGTTTAAAAATGGGTAAACATGAGCTCAGATTTTTTTGTGGCAGGAAACTTAATTTTTAGAGCACATTTATTTCAGTGAATATTGTGCATAATTTATAAAGTTCCCATTACACAAAGTGTGCTCCCAGGCTGTATCATTACTAGTAACCACAATAGTTAATTTAGTTAGTTTAATACACATATATTAACAGGCACTATATAGGCTCAGTTGCACTACCAATGCACTGATGATGGCTCCGGTATGACTCCAGCATCTACTGACTCTCTCACACATACGCTGCCATAACTATTACATACACAGGCTGTGTTATCATTATCTTACATACACACTGTATAGCATTCCTGTTCTACATGCACAAATACATTCTGTCACTCCCATCTTGCACTCACTCCAACGTACTGCATGCACTTAGTCCTGTAAGTATTCAATCCAATACAGTTTTTATTTTTTTACACACCTGTACTCACTGTCTCACTCATTGCACATTTCCTGGTCCCTGATTTACTATATTTTTAGGCTTGTTTAGCATTTTTAGTTGCTCTGATATGCATCTACTGTTATCAGCCCCACGAAATGTGTGGCTCATACTCTAGTTTCTTCATTTTTTTATGGAGATATTTATAAGATATTTATGTTTTACCATTTTCCGCCAAAGTTATGTCTATTACACAGCTGTTGTTAATAACTCTCTTACGTGTGCAAAGTATTTTGTGTGCTACACCAATTGGGGGGAAGATATGCACCAATGGTAATGAATCATATTTTACAAAATTCTCCAAGGTCCAACTATGTCCCTGAAAATCAAGTCAAGAATCCATATTGTTTCATTTATACACATATTTGAATAGAATTGCATTCAGAAAGACTCAAGAATACAGCATTGGGAATGGGATTTAGGAAAATAAAGTAACAGATTGCTAATTTAAAGGTATATAGAAGTTTAATGGATTAAGAAAGCCTCTGATAGAGGAGAATCATTACAGTAGTACAGTAAACATTTTTTTGCATGGGAAAAAAAATCCAAAAATAAATAGACTTACCCTAGACCAGGGGTCACCAAACTTGGTCCTGGAGGGCCGACCCAGGCCTGGATTTGTGGATATCCTTGCTGCAAACGGGTGAGTCAATCAGGATGGCTGAAGAAACAAGATTCTCACCTGTTTGCAGCAAGGATATCCACAAATCCAGGCCTGGTGCGGCCCTCCAGGACCGAGTTTGGTGACCCCTGCCCTAGAGTTTGTAGAGTTTATAGTTTGCAAGTTAAGTTGGATCACTGGCAGTTGATTTTGAGAAGGAATGCCCCTAAAAATCCAGGCTAAATTAGTTTAAAATTCACAATTTGTTTTGGCCAATGGAAGGAAGTAAGGAAGCAGCTTTAGGCAGTGCTGCTCTGGATCTCTGTACTGTGCGGCTGTTGGATTTAAGGTTAGTATAGGTTTTAAGAAATTTACCTGAATGCAGCATTTCTATTGATAGGTGCCTATGCACCTCTGAGGATGTGGAAATCATTTTTGATTTTCTTTAAATAAAATAAAGCTGTATGTGTATAGAATCAGAGTAATTTATGTTTCTGATATAAGCAGACTAGAAAAAGTTAAAACTGGGAAACTTCCATATACCTTTAAGCATTTGGAGACTTCTTTTGACATATATGATAAATGTAATTTAATGAAAGACTAGAAGAAAGGGGTTGGATTTCCTCAATCTGACCTAGGTGCACCTATTGACTACAGCTGATACACGCTATTATTATTATTATTATTATTATTATTATTATTATCATCATCTTTATTTGTAACGCACCAACTGAGTGGAGAAACAGTTTAATTGCATCTTATGTTTATCTAAATCCTTTTGAATTGGCTTTGGTTTTGTCAGTTTGAGTTTGAAACCTGCAATATTTTTTTGATTTATAGATGATCTTTAACACAGTTATTTAAAAGGCTTGTATATTGTCTAAATTTCCAAACATGTAAGTAATTGTATATTATTTTGCATTATCTTTTCAAACTATATACCTGCTTTATAAAAGTTTTAAGTTATTATTATGATACATTGTATTAGCCATTTGTTTTAATTTGATTATCATATAATACCCAAAGCATCTTTGAATGATGGAGAAAGTTTAGCCAGCCCAATAACCTTCCTAAACCATCCCTTTTAACAACCAATCAATCAATATAATGAAATTAACCCCTCTACTATCTTCATTATAAATTGTTGCTGACTTTCTCAGTGGCAACTGATTTCTAATAAAATTACCATTTTGATTTAATGAAATAACTGTGATCTGTAGTAGTATGAAAATACTGTATGCAGTCACTTCTGTTTTATAAGAATGTACATTTCTCTTGTAGCCACGCCATGAATACTTTAATGTGCCTGTGTATTAAATGACTCCACTCCCATGCATGCAGAATATCAGAGGACTTGGAAGTGGATTCAGCATGGCAGGAAAATGTCCTTGGATTGGTGAATCCATCCATCTTGTTGATAGCATTATAAATTATACCTGTTACATGTTTTGAGTTATATTTTCTGTCTTATCTTTTTCATGCATAAACTAAGCTGTATCTGTAAGACTTAGCGTTGTTCTTGCTATCGCCAACAAATAGTATAGATTAAGGGACCATCTTAATAATAAAAATACACACTAATTATACGCCCACAGTACAACCAATAAGATAGTATAACAAACTACATTATTAGAAAACCTGACAAGTGGGATGAATCTATAATATATTAGTTCCAACTTTTATAGTCAATTGCTAATGCTCTAGTAATGCAACACAATGTGCATGTGGAAGTAAATGGGGAAAAAAGAACCTCATTGCTAACATCACTTGATAAAGTGGAGATTTTATGTTTTAATGTCTGAATTATTGTTGATAAAGTGGTTCTTTATTATTACTTCCATGTGCACATTGTTTTGTATTACTTGGACATTCTCCTTCCATCTACAATATCTGATGTTTTAAATGTGCAATCCGGTACTAAGAGTTCCCCTATATACAATATCTGTGCATTCGATATTGTGTTTGTAATAGGTAGAGGAGAATTGTTACGTATACCTTCCAAGCAAATGCTATCTGTCATTGGTCTGATATACGTATGTCATCTTTGCACTCCATTCCATTTTGATTTAAAGGACCACTAAAGTTTCATGTGCATATAATACTCTTTTGAAGAGCTTAACTTCATAATGGAGACATTTTTATAAAGTGAAACAATAAACAAATACAACCTTGCTGTGGGCATATTTATTTACTTGCTTTCCCTAGTTACCACTTAGGATGAAAATTATTTTGTGAGTTGTTCTTCCATTCAGTCCGACAGCATGGTGTTATCCTTCCATTATAACTGAGTAATGATCTTATCTACATCCAAAGCTCCATCAGTATTGACAAAACAAAAAGTCCCCACTTAATAGAAAATTGAAGAATGTGGTTAATAATGGGCATAACAAATACAGTCACTAATTCTTAAGTCAAGTTCTTCCAAAGACCATGCTATAAATATGATCATTAAAATGTCCTTTTAAGTGATTCTGCCAATTTTTTTTGTTAGGATTAATATTTTTGAAACATTCATTTTTTAATATGAACTCCACATGGTGTTAAAAATGTCTAGGAATAAAAAAAAAAAAATTTATGAATATTACGTGGTACAATCTCACACAAATAAGCAGATTGTGTTGAGCTTTATTTTAGTTTCCTTGAAAAATGTCATTAGAGACGCTTTGTCCAATAATCAACAGTAGCTGGAATAATGTTGAATTCCTCCTGTTTCAATATTAGTTGATATAAACTAGACATTTTAAGACCTTTTAGTAGTAATTGACAAAATAATTTTATTAAGGGGTATAGAATCCCCAAACCAAGGCTCATCAGTGAATTAATACACTTTCTAACTTGTATTTGTCATCAAACTTCAAAATAATTGTTGTTCTGTCCAATTTAATAAAGATGTTCGATTTAGTAAGGCCTTACTGTTTCCAACACTGAAAATTATCATCATCCCTGGTATATAACATAGGATTTCCAATTATTTCAATATATTCCAAATAAAAAAGATCCTGTTTTTATTTTTACAGATCAATATAACATTTCTTCATATGGTAACATTAAAAAAATGATACTTCTTGAGTTATACACCTTATTCCCAAAGTGGTACAATATGCTAGTGAGTGTTAGATCTTGCTAATCCAATGCTGTGATTGCCAAAAATATGTTTCTATGTTTGTAGTGTGAAGAAAGGATCTAATGGTCCACTCTACACACTAATCAATCACTCCGTTTACCCATAGTTTGGATATATACCATGTTTCTCCATGCCACAATATGCACTTGGTAAAGAATATTTAATTTAATCTTTTATCAATATTTAAACTTCAAGTTAGAATGCTTTGGTTTGGGTAGATTTTTTTTTTTTTGGGTGCTCGCGGGGTCCAAAATGGAGAAATAGAAAAATCTAGTACTTCCTCATAACTTTTTGTAAAATAATCTGTTTTGGAGAGAAATCAATTGTCTGTTGCAAAATAAAATGTGTTTTTATAAGCCTCTTACAGTGCAGTTTCTCTCCATTTATATCAAGCAAAGGGACATTATAAAGTATAAATATTCATTATTGTAGGATCCAATCAAATGTTTATTCACTTTCAAAACAAGTATTGCTATTTGTATATGGAATGGCTGCTTTTAAACATGAAATTAATTTACAGTATGTAGGTATAAGCATAGTTTCCTATAAAGCTTTTAAAAGAGCATGATTTTTTTTCTTTTATAAACTAAGTTTTTGCATGGAAATTAGTGGTCTCTTGTATAGGAAACTTACATTATAGTGAGACTGGGGCTGAGGATTGGTCTTCTCTTCTGTTGAACATTTGCGTTCAAGAGCACTTGAAAATGCTTCTCAATTTTGTGTAATTTTACAAATCAGAAATGTAGCAATTCAGTCCATATTAAGTTATATTTTTGGTTACATTAATGTAATTAATCTTAATGACAGACTATTTTTTTCATGCAAAATAAAAAATCTACTTTACTGTGCATTTCAAAGTTGTGCTACAAAAGTTGGAACTATAGATTCCCTTTAAATGATTTTTGTAATGTCCTAAGAATTTGAACTTTATTTTTTCTAATTGGGAATTGAGCTTTATTAAATTCCTATGCAATGGTTTAGAAAATGAATATTCATGTAGACCTCATGTTTAGCCGATTGTCTCCATCCAATACAAGGTTATTATTATCTTTATTTATATCGCACCAACATATTCCGTAGCGCTGTACAGGGGTTTAGTACATGGCAACAAAAAAAAAAAACTTAACACCTTATAAAGAATGGAGGGCCCTGTTTTGAGCTTATAATCAAATGTACATAGTGCTTGTTTCCAAGGCACGGACAAGGTCATGAAATTTGAGGTCAACTCTTACTGGGAGCCAGTTCTAAATGGTCAGACTGTAAATAACGGAATATGATTCTGAAATTATTGCTGATCTATGCCTCAATAAAACATGCATGATGACATGTTTATATTTTATTGGCTACAAATTCCATTTATTTTAGTCCGTGTACCTAAAATATCCCCCTCTCCAATTTTTCTAAGTTAAGCTGAATTGTTTTGGGTGATAGGAGTATTGCATTTTCCCCTAAAACAGTGTAAGTCAGGGGATGACAAATTTATCTGAAACTGAGCCAGCCAGCTTAGATAGGAGCCAGCCAAACATTTTTTAAGAACCAGGTTATGAGTAAGCCAGCAGTAAAAATGTAGCAGCCGTGGCTCCTGCTATTTATCAAGCTCTAATGTTTGCCCAACATAAGCATTTTAAAGCATGACAAAGTAATACAGAGCAAGACCATGGATGTGGAGCTGTGAATCTGGCGAACAAGCTCTGCAAAATGTAATAATTCATAATGTTTAGTCATATAAAAATTGGACAACTACCACAATTTAAAAATAAATTGTTTACAAATGATATTTACACATAGTCCCACTTTTGGATGCTTTTATTTATTTATTTACTTTTTTCATTGAACTATTTACATCCTGTGTTGGGGCATTCCAAGGAAATTCATCCTAAGTAACAATGCAAGTGGCAACATTTACTTTAAGAAAATGGTGTAACTATTAATGTTAAAGAAAAAATGTCCCTGTACCTCAGATGTGATATATACATAGTCACAAAATTGTCTGGAGTGTATTATTTAATTTTACGTGTTAACATTATTTTTTTCAAACAAAATGTTATCTTAAACACAACTACTTTAAGCTGCAATTCTTTCAAATCAATCCACGTAAATCGTATTATTCGTACTATTGACATGCCCTTGCTAAATATGCAATCCAACCTCTTTATTTCTGTATGTTAGATATTATTTGCTGATATGTTTCTAGTAATAAGGAATCAAAATAGCCAATGCATTATATTAAAGGACCACTGTGGTAATTTATTTATCTATATAACCTTTTCTTTAACTAAACATGATATTGTTAAAAATGTTCTCAGAAAGCCCAAAAAATAAACTCTGTCTTTACATTTTGCAACTTTTATATGCAATTATTCTTGGCTGCAGGCTTTTATTTTGTTTTCTTGCCTGCTGCTGCCTGTTACTTTCTTACAGTGCAGATCCAAACTTCCTGCTTAATCAGTCCCCACCCATCTCAGGAATTTGAGCTACTGAAAGCAAAATGGCAACAGCATAGATGCATATACTGGATAAAAAGTAATACATTAGACTTCGTCTAAAAACACTGCTATGCTATTGACTACTAAACCTGAATGACACTGAAAACCGTATAAATAAAATATAAGTACAGTATAACTGTTTGTTGTCCCATTTTGCTTTTGGAGGAATGCTGTTTTAAAGCTGTTTTAATAGTGCCAGGACATTTAAGAAAAGTAAAGATTTTGCTTTAAAGGGTTCACTTTCTGCTTTCAGTGTGTACTAAGCTGTAATGTATTGCTTTTACCTGCATCCTGCTTGCTAATGTTTTTGGCATGTGTAAAATAAAAGAAAAAATTGCATGTTTTTTTTTTTATGTCTTGGTTGCATGTATTTTCTTTCAATTATGTTTGTTAAGTTATGCCAAGGTATACATCATAAACTAGGCTGACATTTGGGGAAGATGCATGAATTCAAAACAATTGGTTAGGTAACTATATTAAACTATACGCCATGTTACTGCCATTTTTTGATCTTCGAATCTTCATCCATCTTGTTAATAAGTGTGAAGTTCTATGAGCTACTAACCTCCTAAACGAAGTCACCTGTGTATATAGCTAAAACATATATAAAAGGGTAAAGCAGCACCGGCATCGTAATGGATGTCTTAAAGCTAATCTTTAGTCCCATAACTACAAATTTCTTTGAACAGTGATAAAATAAATCTTCATATAAGGGGATTTATCTTTGTTATTTGAGACTTATCTGGGATGAAAGAAATGAATCCTTTCCATATTACTGCAGACCTAAAATTATGAAAAAATGTAGAAGTGTTTATTAAATATAATAGCAACAGGACTAAAAGAACCCCACACTACACTACAGAGAATATAGTCTAGGATAGGCCTGCAAAAAGATACACCTTTGAATGAAAATTATGAGGCAACATACAAAAAAAAAATATATATATTAGAATAATATTAGAAATATTAATAGTGTAGCAGCTTTTCCTTTAAGCCTATAGTCGCTCCACTATGATGTAATTTAGGGGCGTAGCCATGCTCTTTAAATGTTCACGGCTAAACAGTGATTGTTCCCTTGAGAAATCTGCTACTTGCAATGGGAAAATGCGCGTCTGCGGAAATGTTTATCTCTGTACAGTATGTAAAAGCTTGGGGCATTAGTGAGATGTGCTATAGAATACATTGTCTAAAATTGTTGATCACCCTAAAGCAGTAGTGCCTTGCAAAAGTATTCACTTTTTGTGATTTGTTGCCTCGCAACCTGGAATTAACATGGATTGTTTGAGGATTTGCATCATGTAATTTACAGAACATGCCCACAACTTCGAAGATGTTTTTTTAAAATAATTATTGTGAAGAAAAACAACAAATAGGACAAAATAACATAAAAAGTCACTGTGCATAACTATTCACCCCCGAAAGTCAATACTTTGTAGAGCCACCTTTTGTGGCAAACATAGCTCTAAGTAGCTTTGGATAAGTCTCTATGAGCTTGCCACATCTTTCCATTGGGATTTTTGCCCATTCCTCCTTGCAAAGCTCCTCCCGCTCCTTCAAGTTCGATAGTTTGCACTTGTAAACAGCAATCTTTAAGATTGAACACAGATTTTCTATTAGACAGGTTTTGCTCAAGATTATCCCTGTATTTACCACCATCCATCTTTCCCTCAACTCTGACCAGTTTTCCAGTCCCGGCTGCTGAAAAACATCCCCACAGCATGATGCTGCCACCACCATGTTTCACTGTGGGGATAGTGTTCTTTGGGTGATGTGTTGGGTTTGCGCCAGACATAGCGTTTTCTTTGATGGCCAAAAAGTTACATTTTAGTCTCATCCGACCAGAGCACTTTCCTCCATACATTTTGGGAATCTCCCACATGCCTTTTTGCAAACTGAAAATGTGCCATTTTGTTTCTTGCTGAAAGTAATGGCTTTCTTCTGGCCACTCTGCCATAAAGCCCAACTCTATGTAGTGTACGGCTTATTGTTGTCCTATGTACAGATACTCCAGTCTCAGCTGTGGAACTCTGCAGCTCCTCCAGGGTTACCTTAGGTCTCTGTGCTGCCTCTCTGATTATTTGCCCTCCTTGCCCGGTCCGTGAGTTTGGTGGGCGGCCGTCTCTTGGCAGGTTTGCTGTTGTGCCATGTTCTTTCCTTTTGGTTATTATAGATTTCATGGTGCTCCTGGGGATCATCAAAGATTTAGATATTTTTTTTTTTATAACCTAACCATGACTTGTACTTCTCAACAACATTGTCCCTTACTTGTTTTGAGAGTTCCTTGGTCTTCATGGCAGTGTTTGGTTAGTGGTGCCTCTTGCTTAGGTGTTGTAGCCTCTGGGGCCTTTCAAAAAGGTGTGTATATGTAATGACAGATCATGTGACACTTAGATTGCACACAGGTGGACATCATTTCAGTAATTATGTGACTTCTGAAGGTAATTGATTGCACCAGAGCTTTTTATGGGCTTCATAACAAAGTGGGTGAATTCATACGCACGTGCCAATTTTCTGTTTTCTATTTCTAAAAATTAGTTTTATGTATATATTTTTCTCATTTCACTTCACCAACTTTGAATTTTATGTGATGGATCAGAGGACAACAGTCTGATTAACAAAACATTGAACTTAAGGCTGTCATTTTCACATAATAGGTAAAAAGTCAAGGGGGTGAATACTTTTGCAAGGCACTGTAGATAATTTCTGGCTTCATGTAGGGCATTAAATAACAACATCATTAGCAGGAAGAGCATGCCCTTGTTGAAGTGAAAACATCTCTAAGGCTTATAAGTGCCCAGCTGGTCCTTATAATGGTTTGCCTTAAAGTGGAAAACAAATTGTGTGTGTGTGTACAAACGCATATATATTAAAAATATGTGCAAAATTAATTTCGCATGGATATCAGTTGGGTTTGCAATTCTATGTAGAAGAGTTTTTATTCCTGTTTCTACAACAAGCACATTTAAAAACACAATCCCAGCAGAAAAAAGACAAAAATATCTGGCCTATGACATTGTATGGACAGTTACATAGAGCTTTGATTAGTCCGGGACAGACCATAGCTGGTGTTCTTTTGAAAATTGTTTCACTCTTTTCTGTGTGTCACAAACACAAGTGACATTAATTGCACATATACATTCAGGGCTTCCTCTCCAGGATGACCTTACTTGGTTTTCTTTCTAGTTAAGTATCTGAAAACTAGATGCTGCTGAAACAAACTAAAATAGCAGCTGTCTGTCCCTTAAATGTGACAAACTTAGACAATTTATTCTGCTACCTTGTCCTATTCTTAGAACCATTTGCAACCGTCTCTCAGCCATACCCTCACACGCTCCTGAATTACCTTATCATGGTGGAGGCAAACACCTAGCTGGAGGCTGATATTCAAATTTTTGAAAATTTAATTTTGATATTGAATATTTCTATTCTGAATTAATGAAGAGTTTTTTTTATTAATGATCTGTACATAATTGAAAAAACATCTCTTCTTGCTAGGGTATTACAGGGGTCTTTTTACTATGAGACTTACAGAAGAAACGTTAAAGAATGGAATGCGCCATTTAATAAACTCGTAGTTCACACTTATGAACCTGTTTGACATTTTAATCCTATTAGAAGCTATATTAAACTATAGGTCATGTTACTGCCATTTGTGATCTATGGTTTGAATTCCTCATCCATCTTGTTATTAAGTATTGAGCTCTTTGAGCACCTAACCTCCTATACTACATGAGCTAATCCATGTAAGCATTCTGGTGACATTGTAAGCATCTGCAAGGAATCTTGTATTAAAACAACATACACTAATTAAAGGTACATTTTATGTAGTAGATACGACCGGCATAATTAAAAACAGAGAAATATAATGCAAGCAAAATGCTCTATAAAATAGATGAAGTCTCATTTTATGTAGCCTGACAGAAAAGAAATGCTGCATTTTTTTAATTTTTGTGTTGCACTCTAGTTTTACCATTACATTTTTAGTATGCTTTTTTAAACATTTTACCAGTTTTTATGTTTGTTTGTTTAAATACTCACAGGTACAATAACATTTATAACTATAATGGCTCATTAACAGCAATATTTTGTAAACTTACAAAATGAATCTTGTTTGTTTGCAGTTTCCTGAACTCTGACAAATTGTGAGATGGGAAAATTATCATTATGTCCAGTAGTTTTGCAGATTCGAGCCCCTAACCCTTAAGGTTTTAGCCTAATCATTTGTAAAGCCTACTGCACTACAATAACTTTTTGCCAACATTTTTGTTGGCCAAGAACTATATTTGCATACTTCTTTGTATTGTACCAAATATACAGGGAAGACAAACATAAGCCAGAGGACAGGAACTAGGAAACCGCAGACACAGAAAAAGTTCTCCAAATACCATTTAAAGATTGTTTGCTAGTATTAAGATATAGACTAGGAGATGGCTCCAGCCCTCGGGGCCCTGGTGTAAAAGATATCCTGGGCAATCTACTGCTTCATTTGTTTTAGTTCACCCATCTCTGCTCAAGCAGTGAAAATCCCAAACTGCTTATGGCCCTTTAAACACATGAACTTCATTCTGAAACAAAAAGAAGTATAGATTGTCAGTTTCCATTTTAAATGTATTATTTATGCACTTAAATTCTTGATAAGGTTCTGTACATAAAGAACATTTTGTTATTTGCTCCTTTTATATTGAACTTTTCTGTTATAGATTTTAGTATAGCAACCAAGCTTTTGCAGTTCCTTAATGCATGTCGCTAAAAGCTTTTCACAACTATTTTAGTCACAAAAATGTACTATAGTTTTTGTCTAGAGGTGAAAGATCTACTGAAAAGCTTTTTGTTACTGCAGCTGGCCAGATAAACATTTTTCTAAGGATTAAATATTTTACTCGGCATGAGGTTTGGCAAATCCTGTTGTGCCTTAAGCGCTGGACTATATTTAGTCAATGTGACTTCTTGGCACATGACATTTAGAACACAGTGGCTACACATGCAGCACTTTGCTCAACGCGTTCATTATGGCCATGTGAAAGGAAAGCAGGGCTGGATAAAATCTGTTGGATCTATAAATCTAACTCCGATACTCATTACTTGAACTGTCTTTTGTAACAGATTATTAATCTACTTTCTAAAAAATAATTGTCTACAAATTTTCTGCTTTAATATATTCTTTTTTTCCCTTTCCTTTATATGCCCTTCCTTGTATTAGGATGCTAAAGTAAGTCTTTCTCTCCGTATTATTTTACAAATCTGCTTTCTTTAATGTTCCTCTGTTTAGCCATTTAATGTATGATAGTTAATTGTATTCAAATCAATTGACGCTGCAGAGTGCTGCATATTAAAGCGAACTGTGTCTGAAAATGTTTTTTTTTTTTATCTTAAAGCGACACTGCATGGCATCATTTTAAACTATTCAGTAGTAGCAAATACTTTTATTCTTTTTTTTTTAAATGCATTTCTTACGGTAAATGTATACTAAAATGTATAATTTGACAATCTGCCTTTTTGATCTTCCAATTCCTTGCTTTTGTCTTTGTGTGAGAGACTAATTTTTGCCAATTACTCCACATGCTCAGATTCAGTGAACAAAATGGCAGATAAAATGCACTGTATTGTTCAAGCCTAAAACCAATTCCATGAATCCAAGCTAAAGTCTTCATTAAGTAATTACCAATGAGTACTCCCTAAAAGCAAGTAAAGGAACACTGGATTAAATGTTTATATAAGTTTCCTGGGTTTTACATGTTTGGAAGAAACCGGCAGGGATTTTTAGAAAAATATGTTATATAGAAAAGTTCAGTGTACATAGAAAGTTATATATAGGAGAGCAAAACCCGGCTTTGCACACCCACAGGAAGGTTACATAACCAAGTACACTGAGAAGAGGCAGGCAGATACAAGGTTTGACTTTTCTGATCTAGACCACAGGAAGTACTGCTGCAGGAATGGAATCACATGGTTGGGTGGTGTCTGAACTCACAGCGGAATCAAAGCACAAGGAGAGATAGAGAAGGACTACATATCCCAGGCTGCTTTGCAACATAGGAACCCCAGAGTTTAATACAAATGTTTCAGCTAACCTCTGTTTTCTCTTGATTGACCAAAACATTTTATGCTAATCTTAGTGGGGATTTTTAGGGGTGTCAACTAACAAAAGCTACAGCTTTCAAACTGAAAAGATTTAGTATCAAACATCAGGGTGAGTTTGCATAGCTTTATTTTGCTGTTTTTTCGTGCAAAAAAAATGTTTGCATGCACTACTGATTCTCCATTATCAGATGCCTTCATAATCCAGGAAACTTAAATATGCCTTTTAATACAAATTTGTTTCAAACTTCAATGTAAGTTTTTAATGTAAACATATGCACTTTGTATTAATATATAATTGATAAAATACTTGTTACTATGGGTAGGTTAAAGTTATGCCTTATTGACAACCTTTGCTGTGTCCCTGTAAAACAAAACAAAAAATACACACTTTCCCTTTACTTTTAATTTTGGACAAAATGTCCCTTTTTGTCATCTATATATTAAAAAGAAACTTTTATTTGTATTTTTCTTAAAACAATATTAATTATTTTACAAGAAAAACAATTGTTGGACTGCAGTAGGCTTTATAAGAGATGATATGAAGCTTTATAAGAAGTTTTCCCATTAGAAATGTTGAAATGTGTTTTAATGAAATATATATATATATATAATATTTTTTTTTTTTATGTGTGACATCCAAAATTCATGCAGTTGCTTTTTCTATTGGAAAGGTAAAGGAACACCAGAAATACCAATCACTCTGAATATGTAACTACTAAATATCACTGTATACAAGTTTTACATTCAGTGTGATAAAAAAATATTTTAGTGAGAAAAATTACATAGGCAATTGTTCCTTTTCCTCACATCTTGAGTATTCAGCTCCTCCATTTATCAGTGTACTTATTATTATTGTTGTTGGCAGAGTGTGATAAGATGCCTAGCCTAGATAGATATTTTATCCATTGCTGTGTCATTATCCTATCTGTTTATAGATACATTTATTTTATTATTATTGATAGCGGCCATCATGGATTGGTCAAGGGCAATAGATCATACTCTTCCACAAACACTAAGGACATAGAGACAAATTGGATGAGTAGCACATTCAGGAGGGGAAATCAACAATTGTCTATTCTCACTAAATATCAATTTTGTTTAAAAAACAAACAAATCTAATACAGATAGTTATTGTGGCCCTTTACTAGAAAACAGAAGTCATAGCAACTAGAATGTTTTTTGTCCACTGATTTGATTTCACTTATTGGACTTAATGTAAAAATAAATATAATAGTTATTTAAGGGGGCACTATGTTCAAATGGATACAATTATATTTCTTATTATGTTTCATATATGTGTTTTTTGAAAAGTCTCTTTTCTTCCTCATATCTATTTTAAACAATATTTGAACCTTATGAATCAATATTCAAATCCCATTTACAAGTTGGTCCCCTTTCAGTATTCCCTGAAACTGTAGAGTACAAGATGACTGCTACCATTTAAGATTTTATGAAACATCCATCTTATTTTTTTTGTGTGCAAATAATATATTACAACGGCACCCCGAGCTTCCCGCGCAGCTTAATAGCCGTTGTCATCAGAGCGAAGAGAACTGCGCTCTGATGATGCTCTGCGCTCCAGCCTGGTGATGTGTGATGTGCCCCTGTCCGGTTCCCCCCATTAAACAAGACACCTCCAAAGTATAGGCTGCTGAGTCTCACATGCACAGTCATATCTACTCTATCCTTTGGAGGTGTCTTGTTTAGTGGGGGCCACCGGTCCGGGGCAGATCACACAGCACCAGGCTGGACCGCAGAGCGTCAGCAAAGCACGGTTCTCTGCGCTCTGATGACGGCATGATTTTCAGTTGCGCTCAAAGCACGTGCCACCATTACACCAGTTTAGCAATCTCGGTTTAATGAATGGCACAATGTTTTCCTGTCTCTCTTTGTCTGATTTATTAAAGCAAGTCAAATTGTAGAAGCAGCTTTCATTGCCACTCCGATGCTTGGAAAAATAGGTTTTGGTACAGTTGGAAGTATAAATTCTGACTAAATATAGAATGTGCTTTATACTGTAGAAGTTGGGCTCTAATAATTTATTGGAGCCACTTACTGTGTACATTTGAGAATAGACAATAATCCACGATATCTCATCAGCCGGTGCTAGGACTGGTACCAGTCCCTGAGACCTTATCTGCCGGTCCTCCGTGATGAGGAGAGCCTAACACATTATACATACCATCGCCATAAGCCACTGTTATAGATAAATTATTGATGAATTTTATAAGCAGTTCATCTCAATTCAAATCGGTGGAAAGCTAAATGAAAATTCAGTAAGTCACAAGAAGGATCACCTTATTAAACATGTTCTGGTTCTCACAGCCAGACCCCATGAGCATGGATGGTGACCATCCTGTCCCCAGAACAAAAAGGTTTGCTCTAATCCGTAGGGGACAGAGGAGTGCTATCAACACATTTAGTCACATATAACAGCACCCTCTCTACCTATGGTATATTGAGGAGTTTCCTGTTATATAAGGAAGGGGGCTTATATCAGTGTGGATGGTGTTGTTATTGCTGTACAGGAGAATGGCCACCATATTTCTTTATAAATCTTTAATAAGTTAAATGTTTTTACATAAGCTAATGGAGCAAAGTACATTTTTATTATTAATTCAGATTTAAAAAGAGTAATTCCAGCCCATAAATTGTCATTTTTGGGATCCAAAAAGCTGCTAGAAGTAATACTTTTTTCACATTTCTGATGGGGAAATGGTTGTGATTAAATATGGTGTGGTCAGAATTGTTGCAATCAGTTAGTTAAATATTCAATCATCTTCACAGGCTACAGTTTGCTAATCCTGTGGGGAAGTGCTTGTCCTCACACATTAGTCAACATTAATCTCATAAGTGTATAGCTCATATTTTTATATCACCAAGTACTTGGCTTAGTCATAGATTTCTTAAATATTTTACATTTTTAGTGTATTATGTACAGATTCAGATTTAAATGAAAAATACATTAAAACTGCCATAATGATAAAATACACATAACATCAGACCTGTAATGGAGAAATGGTAAATCCCAATTTGGCTTTATAATTTATTGTAAACAGTTAGGATCTCATACAGAATCACCTATAATAGTTGCCAGTTGTGAGTTATGCCTGCGAGATGCGTTCTGCACAGGCGTTACACGTGCTATCTGTAAATTGTGGGAAAATCCTGAAACTATACATGCACAACTTAGTCGCGCATGCACAGTTGCGCCTGATTGGTACATAAGCAGCACTGGGAGGAGGGAGAGAGGAAGCAGAGAGGGGGAGGGATTGAGAGATAAGAGGGAGAGAGACAGGGCTCACAGAGAGACAGCACAGAGAGAGAGAGAACAGACAATTGAACATTACATAGGATACCGTCATAACGGGCAAATTACTAGTAGACATATAATATCAACTTTGCCAGTGCAAATTGTAGCAAAGACTGAGAGTTGCTTCCACAACTGCAGTATAGTGGCTTTCCTACTGAAGTATAAAACTCTAGGCTTTTTCTTCTATTTTCACTACTGCCAACATAGGGCTCGATTACATGGCTCCTATACAAAATCTTGTGAACCCTAATGTAGCTAGCACATGATGCTTGTATCAAAACCTTATGTATACCCTCATACGATCACTATGTGCAGTATTTCCTGCTCTACAAGTGAAGTTACCTAAAGTGTGATTACAAGGCTCCTGTAGGAACTGAAGGAAAAGGCTACATTTTTAGTTAAGTCTCTGCAGCTGCTTGTAGTGAGCCAAATCTTTAAGGGTAAACTTAACCTCCCACAAGAGCACCTAAACCACTTACAAGACACGTTCATGTGCCAGTACCATAAAAAGCACAGGACTCTAATAAAATAAAAATGAGGCCTGCACAATCTAAACCACCAAAGAAGCCTTTTTAATGCTCAACCCTGCCCTCCAAAAGAAATTTTAAAGAACAATAAAATTGTCAATTACAAACACTTGCTCATACAATTAAACATTGACACACAACTAATACAAAGTCACACCTAATTAATATAGAGCCCCATGAGTTAATGTGATTCCTAACACCTTAACATACAACATAATGCTTAACCTCTCTAACCCCTAACATTGTAGATCATATCACTTGTATCTGATCAGTACACAAGAATAACTAATATATATAGTGAAGGGATTCTCCAACAATTGAATTCCTAAAATGGATCTATGACCTCATTTAGGTTACTTCATACAAACAAATTATTGTGTCATCCATTGTTTGTTCAAATCTAAACTTCTGACGTGTTCACAGATCAGATGTGGTTATGTTCATGTATGTTGTCTGTGCACTTTATATGGTTCAGTTACAGTATCGGGTATCACTGCTTGGAGATCAATGTGCTTCTTGAAAAGGAAAACAAATATATGACTAAAATTAAAGGGTTTCAATGCCTTATCTCCTCCCCCTCTTGGACGCAGGGACTCCCACTCCCTCACCATCATGTGGCTTACCACTGTTGGATTGGGTTCGACCAGGCGCCGGTGGTGGGGGTTTATCCGCAGCAGCATTATGGGTAGGCAACTGGAGAAGTCCTTGTTGGGGGACCTCTCCTCTGCTACTGCCTCGGAAATGCTCAAGAAGGTCTTTGAAGTCCCCCATGCTACCCATATTTCAGTTTAGTTGATAGTTGCTCCTCCATGAACTAGGAAATTTCCTTCTAAAGGAAGCAATGACTTTCCAGTTCTAGTTCAAGTTGGAGATGATGACTTCTGTTGTCATACTCGATCCTCCTGACATCATGGAGCACCTTTCTCCGTAAGCCTTCCAACTCATTCACAGTTCCATGCTCAGATTTTGCTTGGCTGCTCCTGCAGTGATGATGGGACTGTAGAAGAAGAATAACGGATATTTTGTTTCTAATTCTCATAAGCATTTGTATGTAAGTTGTTTTTAATTGTGTGGTGCATAGGCAAGGTTTGAAGACATCTTGATAATATTACTATTGGCGAATTAAGATGTGGGCTCTGGGTGTAGACATACCGTAGGTTGTAATGTTGCTGATGTATCCATGGTGGGACCTCAGACTTATAGTTACATAGTAATTGAGGTTGAAAAAATACTTTTAGCCCATCAAGTGCAACCTTTTAAGCTCTCATCTGTTCTGCAATATGAGGATTGTTGATTATGTTAAACCATGATTGTTATTTCTATCAATATAGTATTTTGTATGTGTTTCAAGGAACAATTATTAGTACGGTAATTCATGGCCATAATTTAGTTTTATAAATGGCTGTGCATGTGCTCACCTTGCAGGGTCTCAGGCTGGCCTGTAAATTGCCCAGTTCATAAAGGGACACCTATCAGTCCTCAACAGAAATATGGGCAGCATGGAGACTTTGAACAATCCAAAGGCAGTAGCATCTAGGTATTCCAAAGACTGTGGGTTTGGACAATCTGACTCTTAAGAGTTTTCCCCATGCGTTGTACTCCACCAGTGTAGCTGGACCACCACCTATTGCTCTGGCACCTTCCTCTACCATGTTCTTCACTATGGCCCTGTAATAATTAGAATGGTGCTTCACCGTCTTCACATCCCTAATATGACCTCCACATCCTTGACCTCTGCCTAACTTTAACCTCGCCATGCAGTATATAGAATTGGTTGTGGATGATGTTAAGAAGGACCATACATTCCCTCTGGGAGTAATTAGGGGCTGTTTGCTTTTTGTCAGCCTCTAGATCTCCTGACTGTACCTGGGAATCACCTCTGCATTGGCCCTGCCATCCTCCTCCCCTTCCCACTAACCCCAGAGGCATTCCCCACTAGGACAACTTGTTTCCGCCCCCTCAATGCCTACACTTCTCTGAGCACCACTATCTCTCTTCACGAACAATCATGACTCTCAGAAACACGCACGAACACTGCCCACATCACAGAACAAGGGTGTGTTAATGCTCTATGTTTTTTATGTGCCTCTTAACATCGAAGTTTCATGACAGAAATTATATTTAAAATGTAAACTAGTCGTTTGCCCCTCATAAATGACAGTATAATATTTTGTGTCTCCCTCCTCTGTGTTTCCTTCACCCCCTCTCCCTCCTCTGTGTCTCTCTCCCTCCCTCGTGTCTTTCCCCCTCTCCTTCCCCTGTCTCTTTCCCTCCTCTCCTTCCCTCTTTCCCCATGTCTTTTTCCCACACAACCACCCCTGAGTGTATGTCCCCACCCAACCACCCCTGTGTCTTCCCCCCCCCCTCAACCTCCCCTGTGTCTTTGTCCACCCCCCCCTCAACCTCCCCTGTGTCTTTGTCCACCCCCCCTCAACCTCCACTGTTTCTCTCCCACTCCTCCCCCCAGCACACAATGTGTGGCTATTGCCGCACACTGCACATTACTGACTATAGTTTCTGTTGTGCGCATGCGATACAACAGCATTACACACGCGGAAACTATATTACGGATACATCTTTTAAGTTGTATATTTTTTGTTATAGTTGTATATTCATGTTGTGCAGCAATGATATTCACTGGTCTGCTGAAATGTTTGAATGTACAGGTATGGGAAAACATATATTAAGAATCTGTCTTTAAATATATGCCTTTAGAGGGCAAAATCAAGTTGTTTCTAAGATTATTCTTAAATAGCATGTCAAACTGACTTTTTTCTGAAACTACTCATTCCTGAAGAAATCCATATTGGTGGTGCTGCATTTTCATGGCAATGAATGGTTCTTACACATTAATTAGCCACTTTATGCCTTTATTACACAGTCTGCTTGTCTGTCGCTTTGGTGGCCAAGCAATGTTATCATGCAGTTAGAAATCCTTTGATACCCTAATTAAATGTTCTGATCAGCATATTGAGCTGCACAAACACTGCTGAATATCTTAGGAATAATTTACAGTAGAGAAACATGGCTAGTACAATGTATTGACTTTTTTTTTATGCTCTTTAAGATTAAAGCATTTAAACTTTGTCAACCTACGACCCAGTAAATTATGAACCATCTTGACATGATTATAGAGAGCTTTAACATTATTTACCATACCTATATTTCAAAGAACTAAACTTGATAATGTGCCAAATTGATTTGAAAAGTTAAATTAAAAAAATATAGCCTTTAATTGATTACCTTTTGGTTTCTGCTTATCTTCTTCCTGGGATAAGACGAGGCTTCTATCTGCTTAAGTGCAAATGTGGCAGCTAAAAATGCAAGTGTGTGCAACAGAATAACATTAATTTACAAAAAGCTCTTGACAAAAGTACCTGAAAGAGACAGCTCAGTAAAGGAAATGGAATCCTGCAGTAAAGAATGATTGTACCTAAATGTTAAATAACTAAAGCATGAGTATATTTTATTTAATTTCTTTGCATCCTGAAACATTTTGTTTCCTTCATTTAAATGAGACTTCTTAGTATAACAAATTTCCTGCGATATTTCACTCTAATTATGGAACAACTGTAAGCATATATTTAAAATGCAATAGCGTGAAGCTAAATATTTTTAGAATATAAAAAATACAGAGCCCTCTGTAAATCAAGTGTGCTACGTTAGGGGACTGCCATAAATTGGCTGCGCAAGCTTTTTCTCTCTTTCTACACTAATGTAAATCTTTCACTCACCCAGATTACAGCACTCGGCGCACAGCCGTAAATCCTGCCTTACCTGCAACAGATGTCTGTTTCAGGGAGCAGCCAAAACAAACTTTACGGATGAAACGGGGCTCTATGAGCTAAAAGGAAACGTGAACGTCATAAATATTATGATGATTGTGAAGTGCCTTAAGAAGTGCCCCATAACTGCAGCTCTAAGGATATATATATATATATATATATATATATATATATATATATATATATATAGTTGTCGTACTGCGAGTCGTCATGCTCTGCCGTTGACTGCGAGCTTTGCGAAGCGAGCAGCTGAGGCACGCGGGACTAAGGATGAAAAAGAGGCTCCGCAAGGCCAGGCACGTACGCATAACTTGAAAATACACGAGGGCGAAGACTGTAAAACACACGAACAAGGACAGGCACGCGGGACTTTGAAAATAAAACCAACGGCAGTCAGTGCGCGCCACGCAAATGGTGCTTAGAGGAGCAAAAGGATCAAACAGCATTGCCAGCCTTACAATTTTATTGCCGTAATTTTTGATGGGCAATTTCTTAGTATATATATCTATAAATAATAATTGTTTTTTATTAATGTATTTTGATATTAAAAAGATGTGACAATTGTATTTATAACTTCAATAAATAAAGATGTGTTAATTGTGTGTTAAAATATGATATATGTATAGACAATGCATTAAAGTATTTGTCCCCAGGCAACATGGTTTTGTGACGTGTATTAACCCCTTGAGTACTGGGTTGTGTGTTACCCTGGATTTTGTATAATAGAACTGGTTTAATACCAACATATCCTATTTTTTAATTACACATATGTTGATATTGGATGGTTAAGTGTCAAATCGTGTTGACATTTCATAATTTTATAGTGCTTTTTGTGCTATACTGTCACTTGCTTCTGAGTAACTCCGCAGTTTGAAAACCAGATGCGAGTGGTCTTTCTTCTGCTTTTTGCAGTGACGGCAGTGCAATGATTTGCGAGTGATCCGTAAAATCTTATTCGCATAGGATTTGGGTGCCAAGGTGTAAGGGAGTCACTCATAATTTATTGTTAGTGCCAAAATCAATGGAACATTTTGCCTTGCTTTTCGGCTTTGTCACAAAGTTCACTCGTAGCAGTTTGCTTGCAATGTTTTAGGGTTGTGATTAAGATGGCTATGTAGATTTTTTTGTTCCACTACGCCACTTGCTATTGTTTTTTCAGGGATTGGCATAGGGCCCATAGTTTGCAATTTAATACTTTTTATATGCAATTATGCTGTGGTGAAATATACCATTTTGGTTTCTGCTGATTACCTTTCTGAGGTGGGAGAAGACCTTCACTGCAGAAGAATTTTCTATCAGCACAATGGCTATGTGACATTGATGCTTCCAACAGCACTAATGGACAGCTCATTAATTTGTAAGGATAAACTCTCCTGAAAAAAAAAAAAAACTAGAGAGTGGGACCCACTGAAAAAATTAAATTGAGTCAAGCAGTAAAGGCTTATTGAGTATAAAAAAATGAATATAAAAAGGCTTTATTTACTTTTTTTTGTCACTTTCTAAAAAACATTTTGCCCACAGTGGTCCTTTTTATGCAACCTAAGCTTAGAAATTAAAATTTCTACTCAAAACAGGCACACTATACACAAAAAGAAACTAAGCATAGAAATGCTTTTTGAGTGGAGTACAGAGAAATAGCATGATGCACATGACCATCAGTTGGGCATTTTATCACTCTCTCAAAAATAGTTTTGTGTGCTCAAGTGTCTTTTCTTGGTAGAGGACCTGGCTGAGCCGGGAAGCTGCCTGTACACAAAATCTATTTCATTATTAATGGCGGTCACTGCTTTAACAGAACAACTTGATTGTTGGATGTTACATCTTTTGTTGACTGCGCCACCTTTGTATTGTTATTTGGTTGGGTTAATTCTTCTTTTGTCTACCATAGAGTTTCTCAGATCTGTCCTCAACACCCACCAGCAGAACAGGTTTTCTGGATCATTCTTTAACATGTAGAGAGAGTGGTAACCCAATATATTATACACCGCAAACACCAAAAGGGATTCTTGCAAAATTAGGGAAATGGCAAATTAAGGAGAAGTAGCTTCTAGTACATTAAGAAAACGAAGGAAAAAGGGCAACTTGTAACATGATACTGACTCTATATGATAGAGGAGAGGCTAAATACAGTCGAGTATTAAGTCAGTAGAATAATATGAGATTAGGAGTTTCCTGGTGGTCCAGTGGTTAGGATTTGGTGCGACCTGGGTTTGATTCCAGTTAGGGAACCAAGAGGTCACACCACCCTGGAGCCATGCAGTGTTGGGCCTGGTCAGTACTTGGATGGGAGATCACCTAGAAATGCCAGGAGCTGTATATTGTAGCCCACTGGAGAAGGAACTGGCAACCCACTCCAGTTTCTCTGCCATGAATACTAAATGGATCAGCATTACCATGGACATAAATATGTCCTGGTATGGTATAGTACATGAGGTCAGCAATTCAGAAAAAAAAAAAAGTCCCATATTATTCTACTGACTAATCGTATCCTGTCTTTCCTCTATCTTATAGAGTTCAAGTTTAACCAGCAGCCTAGTAGTTGTTTGAGACTCCCATACACAAGTAGGAATATTCACCAAACATGGAGGTTGGTGTGCCTTGAGGAGAGGTTTGAGAAACACTAGTTTAGTACATAGCCTAGGAGATAAAATGTCCCTTATATTCTGCATATCTTTATAATGTAACTTGACAGTTTTTCTGCTAACGTCAATTTAAATAGCCTTTGTATGGATCGCTGCAACTGATTCCTACTGTCTCCACTTTTCCCTCTACAGGAAGCAGAAACACCACGGAGTGTACTTGAAGAAATTGGGCTGACATAAATCTCCTGGCTTGCCCCGGACGCCTCGTTGATGTCACATCAATGTTCACTGCCTTCATCTCAGTGTTACCCTTATAGTGTAAGATGCTGTCTGTCAGTATTACTGTACTGCTAAGCTGCTTTAGTTGAACACTTAAAGAAAAAGAACCCATTCAAAGTAAACAGTATTTTTAGAAAATGATAGTATAAAAATCAGATTATGTAAAGGGACATTTACATTTAAGCATGACACAATGCATTTCAAGGGAAACCAGGGAATTGATTTGTTTATTGGAAATGGATGGAAATTTTAAAAAAGGGAACACATCTACATCTCTGCACTATGAATTTTACTGCCTTTTACTGAAAATGTTAAACATGTATTACAAGTTATCATCAAAATGCAAACCACACCTTAAACAAGCTAATCTATTGAATATCACTTCCATAACAAAGTATAGTATTAGTGATTAGTATTATGTTCATTTTCAGTGTCCTTTTCTTGAGCAGAAACAACATATTTGCAACTACACATTTTCCCTTCTAATTCAGCTTACTGTAATGAGACTGATATGTTTCCAAGGAGCCCACAAATGTTTATTCAAACCTTTTCTTTTACATTTTGTAGAATTATGAGACTTGAGAAAAGAAATAAAATGACAAACCAGATTATTTGTATTCCCTGATATATCACTCCTATAATGTGTTAGGTGGCACCCTGCCTTTAAACTTATTTGTGGGAACCAAAGATCATTATTATTTTTTTTTTATATAAAAAGGGATTCTAATATGGTTTAACACTGGAATATTTTTATTTGTAATAAACCAAAGAAATTAGAGAAGTGCTCAGCAGAGACAGGTTCAAGTATTTTTGAGTTGAATGCTGTAAAATCATTACTTTGTTACTACAAGAGAGTAATAGAGTATAGGCATCTCACTTGAAATACTTTTTTCAATTCATATTTTGTCACTTAGGCTTCACTCATGCCTAATTAGTGTGAAACAACAATGTACTCTGTAAATTTATGCACATTCACTGGAAGTAGTATGATGACACATGCCGAATGCTTGAGATGTTCCATATTTACCATTTGGATGAGACTGAGAACGGATTTAGATATCACCTGTTGTTTTTCTAGAAGCATTGAACATGTTAAATTCTAATTCTAACCTTCTGATTTTTATGATTAGAATCCTATTTCTTTAGAGAAAAAAATACAGTAGACTCTCAGTTAACCAGAACTCTCAAGCAACCAGAAAAAAAATGAATACTGTACTTTAAATAGAAATTAAATTGTACAGGGCTCAACAAATGCCAGGAGCCAGGTTATCATGCCACAAAATGCTCACAGGCACCTAGGTATCATCCACTGTATGTCTCTCCGATTCAATGTTACCTGGAAGCAGACAGGCATGAGTGACTGAGCCAGTGCAGTGTTGGGGTTACATTCCCTGGGTTCAGCACAAGACCCTCTAGCCAAACGTACCTGTGTGTAAGTGAGGAGTGAAAGCTGCTGCTGCTGCTAGAACAGCCCTCGCTGACAAATATACTTAGAAGAGCATCCTATTTGCAGATAAACTAGGCCTTTTTTAATAGTAACCCTCAAGCAACCAGAAACTACATTTATCTGGCATCTACCAATCCCCGTGGGTGCCAGATAACTGAGAGTATACTGTATTATGCTTGTATCTGGGGATCCTTAGCACCAAAAATGGTACATCGGGAGCTTTGTTTTTGTCCGCGTTTTAAAAGGAATCATTGTAATGTCCTAGCTGGGGTGAGATTTGTAATAAGGCTTTGATCCTTAATACAATTTGCATTCAATAATTTTAAAAATCAATTTTCATTACTAAACTTACTTTCAAAGATCAGGTTCAGCTGCTGCTGTTTTATGTCAATAAGATCAATGGGGGGAGGCAGCGCTAAAATGTCAAGCACAATATTGTATAGGCACAATACTCTTAATTTGCTGGAGAATTGCAATGTTAAAGGGGTTTCCCTTAGCAACAAGCTTGTGCTGTGGGGTCAGCCTATGAAAGATTGTCTGGCCTCAAATCAGGTAACTAAAGTCCTATAGACCCAACAATTTTACCCCTCCGTGACCTTATCAGGGTGGAGAAGAACAGCTCACCTGGCAGCTAATACCATAAGTGGGTTTCATTTTGAAATTTTTTATAAACTATTAAATAGGAATTGCATTAATGATAAATACATAATTAAACCAACTAATTTCTGTTAGGATTTTACACTTGTCATTTGTGTTTTAAAGAAATTGCAGCATTGTAACAATTTGTGGATATAAAGCAAGTATCCAAGAAGCAGAAATACAGAAGCTAAAAATACATTTATTATTATCCAGTATAGATAAAAACAAGTTTCAGCTCCAACAACTACGGATGAAAAGTTTTGTTCATTATTTTTGTTCTGTTTTATTATCTTTTTTGGGTTTAAATAAATCTTGTTATCTCAAAGGATGCTTGTTATATGTGGCAATTGCTCACTAGATTTCAAATGTCATTACTGTAGCTTACTTTGGGAATACTGTTGTGACATAATAGTATCAGCTGCCTAACAGCTCAGTACATCCAAGAAGTTAACAGAACATGTGTAAAGTTTACACACTAGTAAAACATACAACGATCCCTCTTTCCTTCTGAAGTTCTTGCAGCCCATTTCGGGAAGAAAGGCACCAATAACTTAAGTCATTTGAGAGAGCATACTAATATTCCATTATCCACTGAGAGTTATCTCTCCTATAAGAGGAATGTGGAGCCTCTTTTTCAAGATGGGCAGAACACTTAAGTTATATATCTTGAATAAATATCAATGAATCATCCCCAATCTTATACTGGCCTTCTGAGATAACATATTTGCTCATAAATTACAGTGCAATGCTGATAGGTTTATCCAGCAATCTGCCCTAAAGTTGGATAAGGTATCTATATAGGCTTCCCCATAAACAGTAACAGATTCTTATAGAACCACTCATTTATTTTGGTGGTAACTAGGAATTTCTAAAATGTTTACAGCATATACTTGATTCTAAATCCTTTTTTATTTTATTTTATTTTTTAAAGTTTTTATATCATTTGTGTAGAATCCAAGCTTTCTTTACTTCAATCAAAAGTCCAGTCTATTGAGAGTGTGATCCTAGATCTGTGAACCAGTCATCTCTGTTATATCAAATGTATTTGTTGCTGTCCACTTGTGTGCATTTTAATTGGTTTAGGCTGTTACTATTAGGTCAATATAGAGATGACTTACTAACTGCATACATGTGTTTATATATAGAGTACTATCTTTTGAAGTTTCTCATGTCCAGCACATTGTAATGGGAACCTGTCAAATACTTGAAAAAAAACTTGAGTAGAAGAGTATGTATATAATTATTACTCAAACTTGTCTGTATGTGTAAATATACAGGGGGTAGAGTAGTCTTTGCAGATCTTCCTTCTGTTCTGTGCTCTGTGCGATGTCCACTTATTTTCAAAGTTACATTTTTATAGTTAAAGGGACTTTGCAAAAGACTTGATGTTCACCCTACTAAATTGTACAATGGAAATATTGTGCTTACAATTCAAGAATGTTATGTTACTGGGAAAGAGCTAGCGAAACATTAAATTGTGGAAATCTTAATTAACAGATCACTGAGGTACAGTAATGATTCTTTAAAGCGTATTATATGCATAGTCTTTTTTAGACAAGTTTTTAATGATTTGTTGTTATCTCGATTTCATTATTTGCTTTAATACTAAATTTCCATTTTTTGAATTACTTATTGATAAATGTGTATTTCTTCCCCCAATCTGCATTTTACTGAGCAACTACACTCCAAATTTTACAAAGGCTCAGAAATACATACTATCTGTATCTGTTAATGGGTATCTATGTGAATTATATTTAACTCTAAATAGATTCACTCTGAATAAAGAAAAATAGAAAAAAAAAAGAACTAAAAGCATATCTCCTCCCCTAAAATGTTTAATTATTTTTTACATTTGCTTCATTTCATGTGTGGGGATGGGTAGATCAGTGCAAGCACCCACTAGAGCCATATTCCTAAAGCTCCTTAGCCATTATTGGCTGCATACTAAGACACAAGGAGAAAGAAATAGACAGATACAATGAAAGTTACCTACCCCTAGAGGAAAGCAAATTAACAATAAAGCAAAACACATAAAGCTTGTTTTTTTTTTTTGGGGGGGGGGGGGGGGGGCAAAATGTCTTAAGGATTTTACATTACATTCAGTAACATGTTTTTTTTTAGTAAGTAGTAACTTTAGATTATCAAGTAAATAATGTAACTGTTGTAAAATACTGATTTCTCACTGACAGGTGTATCTTTGATGGCACCTTGCTTATACCCATTTATATTAGGTAGTGCGGTGCTACACGCCACCTTTTGACTGCAGATGCCATAGCCATCATGTGGATAGTTGCAAACTTAAAAGCCATATATAATAGCACAATTGCATATACTGGTAATATGAAACTTTTGCTGCTTTTCCAATAAAGTGTGAAGACTGGACAGCTAAAGTATAGCTGAGTATTCCTAGCTCCCATGTTCATTGATCACAGCCATCATATTTCACTTTGTGTCCGAAAGATTGCTGAAAACTATATTCCAAAAGGCATGATATATTTCTGATATCGCTGTAAGCCATTTGGTTGTACAAAGGTTATACAGGATCAATGTTCTTAATGTTTTAGTAGCACTTCACAACCTAATATAATAATATCCATTTAAATGGAATTGATTTTCTAAGTGATGCAAGTAGAGTGCAGGTAGTTCTGCTCCAAAAACTATTTGTCCCAGGTTATTGTAGTGTGCAGAGGTTAATATTTTGGAATTGGTTAGAATTGTGCAGTACACTACAGAGCAGGATATTGCACCTGCAATAGAAAGAGATAGTAAATAACATTTACATAACCAATCTAGATGGGTAATGCACTCCAGTAATGAAGGCACAACGATAAACATTACCATTATTCCTTAATAATCATACATATTCTGTATGATTACCATAGCCAACAGAAACATTTATGTGAGTACAGCAGTGTTGTGTGTTTAAACCGGTTTGGTTTTGAAAACATGTTTTTAGGTTTTATTTCCATTTGTGTGTGCTTTGCTGGACTAAGCTTTGTTTTAACTGTGACTTAATCAGTGTGGTCAATGTCTTAGAGTTATGTCAACTCATTTGTAATAAATGTACATTTTTACTCCAGTTGCATCTGTCAATTATTTCTCAAAACCTTGCTGCAGGGCCTTCTTTGTCTAAGTTATGCCACCTTTACTCTGGCCTCGGACTGCAGGAGTGGGGGGATCTTATGACCAATAGAAGAGCAAGACTGAAGAAATACAATGGAGTCCAAAAAACTTTTGGGAATGGCTATTCTGACCATCATGGGATTAGGTAGAAAGTCATCAATACACTGTGTTGTATGGTGTTATATTATTAGCCTTTTACCCATTGGCCAATACCTGTTGGAGCAAGGATGTAAACAGTTGTCTATTAATATAACATAGATTAAGAATTATAGGCAGTTACAAAACTAATACAATAGGAAGAGTTAAGTGTATACATAATGAAATCCTGCCTTCCAGATGAATAACACAGTTTATTTACATATTTCTTCCAACCAGAAAACAAAATCTTATTAGAAAGAAAGCAAAAATATTGGCGATCAGTCAATGCTGTAGCATCAGCAGGTACATGGAGAAATTGAAATGAGGGGTGGGTTTAGAAAGATTGATAATGAGAAGAAACATGTCGCTGACACCGTGTCAACACCCCATATTAGAAGCTGTAGGTGTTAGCCATCCAGCCCCTGGCTCCAAAAAGGGTAAGAGCAACTGCTGTTTAAGAGATTCAAACTAGGCTTGTTTTGTTGGTGGGTCAAATTACCTTTAACACAATACATATTTCTGTGATTTTTCATAATTCGTTCTGTTAGTGGAGACTACATGAATTTTACAGAGATCTCACAAAGCAAAAAGATAAATTACTACCAAGGTTTTCAGTATTGTATAAAGATACAAAAAAAAAAACTCAATTGCTAATTTGAAACAAATTTTATTTTAAAAAAGTATTTACATTTTTCAGCAAGTGTACAAAATTATGTTTTCTTACAAAGATCTGCATAAAAGTCATATGTTTAGTTAATCAATGCAGAAGGAATTCCCCAGTGTTTTATAGATTGTGTGTATATATATATATATATATATATATATATATATATATATATATATATATATATATATATATATATATATATATATATATATATATATATATATATATATATATATATATATATATATCTATATATATATATCTAGGACAACATACACATAAATAGTAAGTGTTTGTCATAAGAACACTGATGAATTACTGATGTATCTGAGATTGCTTTAACACTGAATAAGGGATTATTTTAGACCAGTCTTGAAATGTGGATACACAGCATCCAGTTGAATTCAGTGTTCTTTGCCATTATTTTTATCGTCTGACCAACCTTCTTAAAGTTTCCACTGACAAACCTAAAAACAAAATAATAAATTGAACATAATCAATTCCAAAGGATCTTAGGTTGCACTTGAAATTAATCTGAATGCTAGATATGATGTACAGTAGTCTGTTAAGAAAATGTAAGCAGAGGCTTCATTGAGCCAAGGTAGGTAGATTGAAGATCTATGTTTCTACATTAACTTGAAGAAAACATTATAATGCAGGGGGGGGGGGGGGGGGGAGACAGCGGGGGGAAGTTGAGGAAGGAGACACTGGGGGGGGGGGGGGGAGACACATGGACAGGGGGAAAGACACATGAGGGAAAGAGACACAGGGGAGGAGACACAAAGGAGGATGTGGACAGGGGGAGAGATTCGCAATGAGCCCAGAAGGCACTCATTGCGAGGTCCGTGATGAGCATCAAAAGGCGCTCATCGCGAGGCCAGTAAAGTAGAGGGGGAGAGGCTCCCATTGTGTGGCAAACGGAATTGCCATACTCCACTTTTTATTGCCGTCATTTTTGATGGGCAAGTCGCTAGTATAATATATTGCTGCATACAAAAAGCATTAAAAAATATATGTATTTAAAGGCCAATACAGTACACATCCTTTTACAGCTAAATTATAATAAAACAATAATTTCAAATCTGAATCTCATTGTTATTTTGCCACTAATTAAAATGTGCTAGAATTGCTTATGAATCACATAGTCACACATCCTTGTTCAATCCAACAGAGGAATGTGTATACGTTTCATGGTACACACTCATTAAGCTTCCCTTTGCAGTCATATTTAGCTTTCAAAGGGAGTTAATGAAATCGTCTACTTAGCAGATTTATATGCATTTTTCATAATTTAGGAGCTTAGACATTTTTTTAGGATTAGCATTTTCTATTGTATCTAACCCTCAACAAAATCCAATAAACTGTGGAGGTAACCCAAAAAAAAAAAAAAAAAGCTTCATAAGGGCTCAAAAAAATAAATAATTGGTAATGGAACCCAACCTCTGGCTCAACAAATAATAAAACACTCTTTCCTAAGAAAAGTTAATCCACTTAACTTTACTTTCATTTTATGCATTAGAGACAAATGACCACAGCAACAGATTTTGACAGCACCAAGAACTAAAATATATATATAAAAAAATGGCCTCTTTTCCTGGTTAGCAAAAAAAAAGTTGGAAAAGACTTTGTGTAAAAAAGTGAATTAAACCCCAGTTTGAAAAGGCTGAATACAAACAGAATTCCAGTCCAGTTATAAAAAGCTTCACTCAGTTACTGAAATAAATTTATCAGGGAGCAGATCATCATAACACTGATTTACAAATTGCTTATATGAAATTAAGCATAACCTCACAAAGCAGCATAACATACTAAATCTATGGGAGTCATACGCATTAAAAAGGACAGTATTGCAAGAATATTTCTGCAATATGGTGCAGTATAATCTCAGTTGAGGGATCCTGCTAATGACATTGGCAAAGCTTCATATTCGGTAACTGAAATGAAACTGAACAGAAATGGAGTATATATTTAGTACATTTTTCCTACTGCCTTACCTTTTAAGTAATATTTCAGTAATGAAATGTCTCACTTTTTGATTCATTTTACTAATAAAAGACCTCAAAGTGACTCACCTTTACAAATATCTATTGTAGCTAAAGGTTTATTGCATTTCCAATATTTCTTTATATATCTATTAAATTTGTATTCAAATTGGAAGGAAGGATGCAATTAGCTGCTTTGCACATGTAATCAAAAGCTAAATGTTTTAATTGGTTATTAAGCTTTTAAATTACATATGCAAAGTAGTTTATCCCGTTATAAATCAATAAAAAAAAAAAAAAGGTTTGTTAACTGTTTTCTTAATGGGACCGAAATAAAATTGGACAGGTCGCAAGTATAGATCATACCACTACAAAGTTTCTCAGCATTATGTGTATCAGATACAAATATATACCTTTTTTAAATGGTTATTTATGCGATTTGGGCTTTCCTGGGCTCTTTTCTCTACTTTTTGACCGTTTTCGGTCACGGCTTCTGGACCTGGAAGAACTACTTCTACTCCTGCTTCTGCTCCTGCTTCTGCTCCTGGTTTGGCTTCTGCGCTTGTGTTTCTTCCTGCCTCTGCTGCGCGATCTTCGGTCACGACTTCTCGATCGATGTGATCTGTGTTTCTTTTTGCTTTTGTGGTGTTGACTACTCTTTTTCCTTTTTGATTCTCCGTTTTTTTTATAAGAGTAGTCTGGACTTGGGCTGTGGTACCTTCTGGATCGGCTATGGTCATCATACCGGCTGATTCGGTCTCTTCTCTCGGATGTATTAGTCCTATCAGGTGATATGTGAATGTCTCTGTTGGCTTCCCAGAATTCATTGTTTGGATTCCTGAATACATGGAGGAAATTACAGTGCTTTCCTCTAGCACATTTTTGCCTTTCAAACAAGCCTGAAATAACAAAAATAAATATGTATAAGAGACAACTACATTAAAGCAATTATTTTACATCTACTCTATTAAAATATGATTTTTCTCATTTACATATAAAAAGCCATAGCAGTTTTTCTTGCTCAGAAAATAACACTAACTTTATAGAAATGATTCATACAATCTCAGGACAGATGCATATTAATAGCAACACATTCACCATTACAGATTTTAGAATCGCAACTTGATTACATGGCTCCCGTAGGAGCTCCTACAAAGCGTATACTGTATGTAGCTACTGGAACTTGTGTAGCTATTACATGACTCCCTCAGGTTATTTATCATAAAGCCTTACTGATCCATAGACACTTGGTTTGTGCTCGCAAGGATCCTTACACATTAGGTAAGCAGCTACATGTATGACGTTGCGGGTCCGAGGCAAACAACACACGTAGCAATCCAAGTAAACAGTGAAGTGGAAAAAGTATTTGATCCCCTATCAATCAGCAAGATTTCTAGCTCCCAGGTGTCTTTTATACTCCTAATCTCAGCTTGTTACTTGTATAAAAGACACCTGTCCACAAAAGCAATCAATCAATCAATCAGATTCCAAACTCTCCACCATGGCCAAGACCAAAGAGCTGTCCAAGGATGTCAGGGACAAGATTGTAGACCTACACAAGGCTGGAATGGGCTACAAGACCATCACCAAGCAGCTTGGTGAGAAGGTGACAACAGTTGGTGCAATTATTCGCAAATGGAAGAAACACAAAATAACTGTCATTCTCCCTCGGTCTGATGCTCCATGCAAGATCTCACCTTGTGGAGTTTCAATGATCATGAGAACGGTGAGGAATCAGCCCAGAACTACATGGGAGAATCTTGTTAATGATCTCAAGGCAGCTGGGACCATAGTCACCAAGAACACACTACGCCGTGAAGGACTGTAATCCTGCAGTGCCCTCAAGAAAGCACATGTACAGGCCCATCTGAAATTTGCAATGAACATCTGAAAGATTCAGAGGAGATCTGGGTGAAAGTGTTGTGGTCAGATGAGACCAAAATCGAGCTCTTTGACAAACTCAACTCGCTGTGTTTGGAGGAGGAGGAATGCTGCCTACGACCCCAAGAACACCATCCCCACCATCAAAAACATGGAGGTGGAAACATTAGGCTTTGGGGGTGTTTTTCTGCTAAGGGGACAGGACAACTGCACTGCATGAAAGGGACAATGGACAGGGTCATGTATCATGAAATCCTCCTTCCCACAACCAGGGCATTGAGATGGGTCTTGGATGGGTAGGCCAGCATGACAATGGTCCAAAACACGCAGCCAAGGCAATAAAGGAGAGGCTCAAGGAGAAACACATTAAAAAGGTCCTGGAGTGGCCTAGCCAGTCTCCACACCTTAATCCCATGGAACATCTGTGGAGGGAGCTAAAGGTTTGAGTTGCCAAACATCAGTCTCAAAACCTTAATGACTTGGAGAGGATCTGCAAAGAGGAGTGGGACAAAATCCCTCCAGAAGTGTGCAAACCTAGTGGCCAACTCCAAGAAATGTCTGACCTCTGTGATTGCCAACAGGTTTTTTGCCACCAAGTGCTAAGTTGAAAGGGCTCAAATACTTATTTCACTCATTAGCCTGCAAATCAATTTATAACTTTTTTGACATGCATTTTTCTGGAATGTTTTTTTGTTTTTCTGTCTCTCACTGTTAAAATACACCTACCATTAAAATTGTCCACTGACAAAGAAATGGTCAGTCTATAAACGTTTCCCTCACTGTAGTTAAAGAAAAATCAGCAAATATTGCAACATAGCTACGTGTTGCTACTCAAACATTGACAACATAAATAGATTTCCTATTATTACATATGAACACTGTAGTTTGCACACATGAAATTATATTAAATTTCAAACTTATTACATGGTATTAAATGTTAGGGGATGCCAAAACAGGGCTATTGTTAAGGGGGTTTGTAAATTAAATTTCTAGGGCAGGTGCGTATGTGTTAACCCCTGGGGCCCTGTGTGAATGAGGTAGGAGGAGATAAGCAGCTCTGCTTGGGGAGAAAACAGACAATTTAAAAAGCTAAGAAAAAAAAATGTTAACTTTTATTTATTTTAAAATACATATGGTGTTTGAAAGCCTAGACACAGCAAATATATGAGCTTTACTTGTAAATGCACTACAGTAGTCCTTTCAGTTTATAGAGAAATTGTTTCAAACATCCTGAAAAATATTCTATTTTTTTTTCACACCATAGAGTTTGCTATATAAAAAAGTGTGCCAACTACTTTCTCTCCACAGTCCGAACTACAAGGTGTTATTTTGAATGTATTATGCAATTAATAGGATCAAATAATAATAATAATAATAATTATAATTATACGTAAAGCAAGCATAGCACTGCAAGATCATCTCACTGACTCAATACCAAGTCTGTTTTTGCCTAATGGGCCTATACTTAAAAACAAATGCTGTGGGAATCTGGATTAAATTGTTCTTGTATCGGTCTAAAATATAAAGTAAAATATCCTCACCGGTTTTATGCTGTTCAAATGGATTTAAAATTGGTTCTCATGGTGCCTAAACTGTGATATTCAGATTAAGCATCATTGACAAGTATAGCTGTCCTTAATTTTTGTATATTCCACAAAAATGAGGGTCTGGGGTGGGGGAAAAAAAAATCATTAAAAGATTTTGGTAAAATGAACGTTCATTTCATTGAAGTAGTATTCAGACTTAAAGACCCTTTTTTTAAATGCAATATAACTACTTAATACTGAAAAAAGAAAGTTTCTATATACGAAATTAAATTTAGTTTCAAGAACAGAAAACATTTCAATAACTAGAAGAAGAATAATTAGAAGGATCTCTGAGCATCTGCTTAAAACTGTAATGTCATGACTGAATTTGGGAACATGATGGGACCCCCTGCTCCCCACAAGTAACTCTGTTATCTGTGACTCTTTCACATCTCATTGATAACATAAAGGCTATCAAATGGACGTGGCATGTGTAATAGCGATTATAACAATGTATCTTTCATTTGTGTGTCATATTTAAAGAATTAATGTGCACACATAGTTACTGTCATGGCATCTTGCCTATGCATTTACCTTGTTGTGTGAAATATGTGGACGTGTCCCTCCCCAATGACACTATTAGTCCTTTTAAAGAGTGCAGTTTAATGTTCTCCATTATAAAGTATTGTCATGGCTATGGACTATTTTATTCTGCCCCACTGGTCATCTGGTATTTCTTAATGGCCCTCACATGTATTACTTAAGATAAACAGGAGTTTGTAACCAAAGGGGGGAGGAACGAATGTGAATATGATGTGTGTATTTTATTTGTGCATATATTTTCTATTATTGTAGTTTGTGAGACCTGTTGTTATGTTTCCCTTGTGTATTGTAAAACCACATTACCCTCTGCCCCCTACAGGCCTGGGATATTAGTGACCTAACCAGATAACCTCTAGGTTCTGGTGTATCTGGCGGTGGGCCTAAGTGATGGGGTGAGGAGGTCACACTAAGAAATCAGATCCCTGATACAGGGAGGGCATGTGGGGGGAAGTTTTGTTGCATTTTGATATATTTGTGAAATGCAAGCAAGAATATACGCTCAGTCTCTGTCTACACTAAATAAACTGTGTTGCTGGTCTGATTTCTCTGCTTCTCCATGAATTAATTTAATGGCTCGGTGCTGAGATTGAACACAAATGCACAACCTAGAAGCAGAAAAGTGAGGTGCCTGTGGCCCTGAAAGTTTTGGGTTGTAACATGTAAAACACAGAAGAGAATTTAAAACTGGATATATGATAACATCAAGGATGTCCTAAAATATCTCTTAAACAACAGACATGTTTAGAGGGCACGGCAAAGGTCCCAATTATGGGAGAAACTAAAAAAAAACTTATATATATATATATATATATATATATATATATATATATATATATATATATATATATATAAATCAGCATATTAGCACCTGGTTGAAAAGTTAAAAAAATCAAAATTAAAAAAAAAAGTGTTAGATATAGACCTTGCATTTTATTCAGAAATTACTATTTAGTATACTCCTTTCCTGGTAGGATGTTTTATTTGAAGTGATTAACTCTTATAGTGGATAAGAATTATGACAGAGGTTTAAAAAATAAGAAACATTGGTTACGAAGGTATACTCTATCACATATAATAGTTGTCAAACTGCGATTTGTTGTCACACTTTCAAAAAAAATAAACTGGAAAAAGACGGCAAACACACACAAATATGCCTCAAATTCACTTACACACTCACACAGCACAGGGGGACAGCCAGGGAGCCTGTGAGTGAGGTTGCAAATTAATAAGAGGCATATTTTGTCTTTTTTAACAATTGAAAAAATAAATAAATAAAATGTTGACCGAAAAAAACATAAAAATTCTGAAACAAGATGAAAATGAGGCTCAGCAAGGCCAGGCATGCAGAACTTTAAAAATACACTACGGCAAAGACAGTAACACGCGCCAAAGGTGCTCAGATGGGGCAGAACAACGCATTGTGTGGCAAACAGCATTGCCAGGCTTCAAAATGTTATTGCCGTCATTTTTGATGGCCAATTTCCTAGTACTATATAACCATCATTGTGTTTTTGTACTTAATAGGCAATAGCATTGCTAAATATATGAAAACACATAACAAATATTTGGCAGGAAGATGCTACAAGATATTTCATTACTCTAATAAATATGGAATTCCTTTTTTGGATTTTGCTAAGGTAATGGGAAAGCATGAACGTGAATAATCATCTACTTTCAAGCAGAAATTACAAACACCAGGGGGTTGTCACAATAAGATAAAGTGAGCAAGTTACGGAGCACCAGTTTGACAGCCAGAAGTTTAATTTCCCTTTGTTAATGGCATAGTTTGTATGTTTAGAGGCCTATAGCAAATGCCAGTATCAAGAAAGCAAGCAGCAAAGCAATCCACTTAAGGCAGAAAAGAGAATATGGGGATATTTTGCAAACAGATAGGAGATGTCTAGAAGATATAAGTGAAGACTTTGGGAGAACACATTAAAGCTTAGAATATAGGGCTATACATTTACCAATATTTCAGCATGTGTGTACATCTATACCGGAGCTCCATTTTCTTATACCGTATTATTAATTACTAGATCAGCTGAAAAGTGAACCAATAAACTAAGCAAAATCATACAATAAAAATGTGATTGCAATCAAACAAAATTAATTTCTCAAGTGTACCATTATAAATAAACCAACTTCTATTACCTCAGTAATTGGTAACCTAAATAAATTGTTTTTGTTTTCAAGAGGGAAAGCATTGCCTCACATTCTTAAAATTACGAAATTGGTTTCATATCAATACTTGTCCTTCCACTAAACCTCTGTATGCAAATTAAGAAGAAAAAAAAAAGACGAAAACAAACAGCATCCAAGTGTAAACTGCCTGTGTACCTTATGGAACTGCAGCTGAAGTCACATTTTCTATTAGGCATTTATAAGAGCAAGTTTTAAAAATTACACGTTTTTTCTTTGCATGACAAGTGAGTGCTGCAATTTTGATCCCTTAATAAATGTATTATTCTTTAATGTTATGACCAGAATATTCATGTTTTTCAGCTAGTAAAGCACCATGACATTCATTAGTCCCTATGTCAGAAGACATTTGCTGTATTTCCAGAGTTTTCAGTGTTGCTTTAAGAAAGACAGCCCAGAGGTCATACTTTAAAATGAAAGGGTGACAGGATTAGAAATGTGAAATTGCCAATTACAGCAGAAAATTAGATCAAGCATGCCTGCATAGTGATATACTAAATCTAGGACAAGGCAAATTGTCACAAATTAGGTTTTTATGTTATTTGAGACCAGGAAAAAGAGCAGAAGTATAAATAGTGACTTGCCTATGACCAAAAGGAACATTACAGGTTTCCTTGATTTAGTTTCTTTTCAGAGATGGTGCACTTAATGTATCCCAAATGATGATCAAAAAACATATTTTTAAAATCAATACTCACACAACTTAAATTCACAAACACATTTTATGTATATATTTGCTATGGTGTCTTGAGAACACAAAACATTATACCAATAATGAACATATATGTACCTCCTATTTTACTATTAATAATAAGCTGGTTGCTCTAGACCAGGGGTAGGCAAGATTGGTCCTGGAGAGCCACAAACAGGCCAGGAATTGAGGATATCCCTGCTAAGAGGCTATCGCTTCTTCTGTCAGCCTGTTTGACTCAACTGTGCACAAAAAGGAAATCTTCAAATAAGGCCGGTATGTGGCTCTCCAGGACCGAACTTGCCTATCCCTGCTCTAGACTAAATGATTCAGGAGTATACATATATGGTTTTGAGTTTGATTGGCACAAAGGCTACATAGGTTTGATACACATAGCTATTTATTTACAGAGCTCCAAGCAGTTATGGAGAATTATATGTAACACTTACCGCAGATTGCAGATTTCCACCGAGTTACTGGTGAGAATTCACATTGTAGCTGTCGAGCTGCATACCACCGGCCATTAAACAAAGAAAAAGCCTGCGCGCATTCCTCCTCCCTACAATATCAAAGTGAAAGCAATGAAATTATTAGATGCATGTGCAATGAAGAGAAGATATATACTCAACATAAGGCCAAATGTGTTCAAATAGAGAGCAACTGGCAATAATTGTTAACAGTAAAAAAAGGTTTCTTGCCTAAAGGCATTTAAATCAAGCCAACATGCATATGGCTACAACCTATTTCCAGTTTGAGGGCCATATTGAATCCAAAGCTCTGAAAGTGCATGCTAATCCCCAGAAAAATATATTGATCTAGGGACCCACAGAAGTGCAGAGTAAAGCTTAGGCCTTTGAAAAAAGAATGTATTGCATTTCACAACTTACTTATCTGGCTCAATAATATCACTAACAAAGCAAACCAGATGAAACTACTACAAAAGAAAAGCACATAACCAGCTGGACTTGCCGTGTCAATTCTCTCACCACAAGATTAGCAGGGAGATGACACTGTTGCAGCAGGAGTTGTAATTTATATAATACATAATTTTGCTAATATTCACCAAGACTGTATGAGGGGTACACCAGACCAACCAAACTTGCAATCTTTCCATGGGGCACTGCATTAGTGCAATAAACCAGGGACATGTCTTTTCCACCACCTGTGATGCAGCTCACACCCACATTAGGAAAGGACGCCAAAACTAAACTGGAAAAGGGAGCTTCCACGGTTGTGCACTCAATGTATCAAAAAAAAAAAAAAAAAAAAAAAACACTTCTAATACTACAGAACCAAGACTTCTATACACAGCAGGAGAGGAACACACATAATATCTTGCTGCAACCTAGACTAGTAACGCTGCAGCACAAGTCCATCTCACCACAAGTAAAACCCACCACCCCAACACTGCCTATAACATAATAGGGCAATATAATAACATATTAGTTCACTTGCTCTCCCGGTTCCAATCCACTGACCTTGGAAACCACCTGGCTAGACCCTCAGAAGGCACTGGATACCTAAAAGCACATCAGTCATACGCTTTTTCAGACGGCAATGGTAAATTCTATACTTTACCAGATGATGTAAACTTAGTAATACAGCATACTGCACACCAAGAACAATTCCTGTGGTGACTTGCAATCTATAATACAGTCGACCTGTGAATGGAGGCTCACTCTGGCACTTCTATATCTGCCTCCATATCTCTACCCTGCACTATCCTCATGGCGAATTTTCTCTGACTGAAAGACTCACTGAACTCTTGGCTATAACGTAAAATCATGAGACCACACACCATTTCACTTGTTTCTAATCTGCACAAGAGTGTGAGAAATCCTACAGAGATGTTTTGTATGAATATTCATTTGCTTGTATGGTATAAATGAACTTTGGTTATTATAACACAAGCTACCCCTCAAGTGACAGGCAGACTAACAGTTTACAATGGGATACTCCATGCCACAAGCAGAGGCCGATAATTATACCCATTTCCTAGAATTCATAGCTGTGAATGTGTTAATATTGTCAGTTTATTTTATACTCTAAAAACATATGATGTTTTCATCAAACTACAGTGGTCTTTTAACTACTCTGACTAATACCCTGGTTAACATTATAGCAACCATAATATTTTCAATTACATTGCAGTACCTTTTACTTGTAGCTCTTCAAGCATAAAAAACAAACAATTATAGTATTAAAACGAACACAAAGAGTTTAATGCAATCAAATTCAGAAACTCAGATAAATCAATGCTTACGTTTGGTATTGGACATACACATTCCCCCTTAAATGTGGCTCAAAATTACAGCTGACCTGTAAGAGAAGAAGCTCATTAACGTAAAATACATTTTATATAACCATAAGGTAAAATTCCATTTGGAAGTACTCACAACTCAACGGATTAAAAGTAATGCCAGCCATGCATATGCATGAGATATGTTAGTCCACAATACAAGCTTTGGGAACAACATATTGCACCTCCCATAAAATACATTCACATATTATGCATTAAAGTAGATTGTGTACATTTTATGTAAAGATTACTACCCTACATCTGTGCCTGGGTTCTTGTTGAGATGTGATTTTAGCTTAGAAAATGCAGAACTAAAGGGTGCAACACCTTGTAATGTGGTCAGGTTCATGGTATGAGTGCACGTTATGTTAGGATTACAGCAGTGAGAAAGCAGAAAAGTTAAAACATATAAAGAAAGAGAACAGTACTTTTAAGGAAAACGGTCAGTATGCTAAATTCTTTTAGTCTATTTAGAAGTTTTTAATGGGCAATTAGAGCACATTTTTGGCAGTCATGATATTTTCATTTGTAAAAGATGGATCTCTTTAGGAGGTTTGTGTCCATTAGGTATATATTGACTTCAATTTCAAGTACAATTTTTATTTTGTTGCATAGCAACTAGGATCTGAATTTGATACATAAAAGGCAAAAACATTGAAGCATAAAAAGAGCATGATTTAAAGGGATATTTCTGGATTTAATAGGTATGTAAGATACTTATGTATTTATATACTTTTATAAAAACTTTGTTTTATTAAGAAGCTTTTAAAAATTAGTTTTTAACTGCCTAAAATCATGCACAGTCCATGTATGGGTCTGTGCACTGCAGCATATACAGAAAGTATAATATAGGTTTAATGTATTACACTAAAATCCTGTCAGTTTCCCTTTAATACGGTTTAATTTGTCAGTGCTCACCTGTACAGTGCCTAAACATAATATTTGTTATACCTCACCATAAAATAAAGTAACCATAGGCACTTTGTACGTAAGTGCTCAAGATTTTGATTAAACGTATTAGCTATAATTTTATGTGGTCCGTTAATAGCAACAGAAATATTCTTACCAGAATTTATAGTTTAAAAAGTAGCTTTGTAATACTTTATGCAAATAAATAAAATTGAAAAAAAAGATAAGAAAAAAAAACACATCTAATGAAATTTCTTAATTTTAAAAAGGCAGCAATACAAAGTATAGACTGGGACAGAGAACTGGCAGGTAAAAATACTGAACATAAATCCTTGCTAAATATACATACTTATCACCATATACCATGTGGGAATAAAAGCAAAAGGAGTAAATCACAACCCACGTGGCTTAACAATGATTTAAAGATCAAGATACAAGAGTAAAAAAAAAGGCATTTAAATTATACAAACAAGAGGGGACAGAGACTGCTTTATGGGAGGACAAGGAAAATCAACAAGGCTTGCAAAAGGGCGATTAGAAAAATAAAAAATGAGTTGCAAAAAGGGAGTAAGACTAACCCTAAAATATTTTTAAAATATATTAATGGGAAGAAGGCCAGGAAGGAAGCTATAGGAACATTACAATGTGACACAGGCCGTCTGACAACTAGTGACAAGGAAAAGGTAGATGAGCTAAATAGGTTAATAATTTTCTTTGGTATATACAAGGGAGGTAGCATGGGAGGTAGCACTGTAACATAATGGGGCTACACTACCTTCACCAAATAACTGGTTAACGCAGGAAGAAATCCAAAAGAGGTTGGGAAAAATAAATGTTAATAAAGCTCCAGATCCTGATGGAATACATCCAAGGGTACTGAGGTAACTGGGCTCTAATAGCAAAACCATTATATCTAATATTTCAAGACACACTCTCCACAGGGTCGCTACCAGATGACTGGGGAATTATAGGTCAGTAAGCCTCACTTCTGTAGTGGGAAAGCTTTTGGAAGGGTTAATAAGGGATAATATACAAGAATATGTCTATTTTAACATGATTATAAGTAGGAGTCAGTATGGATCAATGGGGGATAGGTCATATCAAACAAATCTAATTAGTTTCTTTGAGGAGGTTAGTAGGAACTTGGATCAAGGCAACTCAGTGGATGTAGTCTATTTGGATTTTGCAAAGGCTTTTGATACAGTGTCACATGGGACACTTTTGAGCAAACTAAGGGATACTGGAATTGCAGTAAATATCTGCTCATGGATTGAGAGCTGGCTAAAAGACAGGAAGCAAAGTGTGGTAAATGGAACATACTTCGATTGGACTAATGTGGTAAGTGGGGAACCTCAGGGTTCAGCATCAGGTCCTCTCCTTTTTAATATATTTATTAATTACTTAGTGATGGGACTAGAAAGTAGTGTCTCTATTTTCGCGGATGACACAAAATTGTGCAAGGTAATTAAATCAGATAATGACGTGCTTTCCCTCCAAAGGGATTTACATAAATAAGAGAAATGGGCATCTAAATGTCAGATGAGATTTTATATGAATACATGTAAAATTATGCATCTTGGAAGGAAAAAATAGTCATGCAATTTTTAATCTTAATGAAGCGAATCTATGGGTATCTGTGTGGACAACCACCTAGGTAACAGTGCATTATGCCAAGCAGCAGCTGCAAAGGCAAATAAAATATTAGCATGCATTAAGAAGGGTATACAAGCCAGGGAAGCAGATATTTTGAAACTATACAAATCCCTAGTATGCCCTCATTTGGAATATGGAGTACAATTTTGGGTAGCAGTTCATAAAAATGTCATTTTAGAGCTGGAAAATGGCTACAAAACTAATAAGGGGAATGGAAGGGCTAAGTTATAAAGAAAAACTAACCAAATTAAACTTACTTTCAAGAAAAAAAAGGTGTCTAAGAGGAGATATGATTACATTATATATAAATAAATCCAGGGTCAGAATAAAGCTTTGTCAAGGGAGCTTTTTGCAAAGAGGTTTTCAGCTGACATCCTTTGAGGTTAGAAGTAAAAAGATTCCACCTCAAAAGAAAGAAAGAAAAGGGCTCTTCACAGTAAGGGTTGTTAATTTGTGGAATTATCTACCAGAGGAGGTGGTGACAGCGAATTTGATACATAACTTTAAAAAGGGACTGGATTTATTTTTTTATTAAAAAGGGCATTCAGGGTTATCCAGGTTAATTAGAGACAGAGTATTGATCCAGAGAGGAATCCAATCGCCAGTACCTGGGGTCAAGAGGGAATATTTTTTTGTTTTCCTTCTGAGACGACTGGCTAAGTTTCCCTTTTTTTTTTTTTCTTCTGTTTGCTTTCCTCTGGATCATTTAACAACTAATCTGCATATTGCAGATCAGAAGAGATCTTAAAAAAAGGTTAAACTTGATGGACTAAAAGTCTTTTTTCACCTCAATTACTATGTAACAATATAACTTTCAAAAGAGAGTCTGACATGACTTTGCTACTTTTTGACGATTCATTTTTCTCTAAGTTCTCCATTGGAGATGGAAGTGTTCCAGTTTTTGCAGCCCTATTTCACTTTAGCATCCACAAGTGACAAGGTATGAGAAACATTTTCTGTTGGATTAAGCAATCCTAATTCTGTAGATGTGCACCAGGAATACAAGCAATATATTTCTATAGTAAATTCCAGGATCAGAAAAACAAACAGCATAGGACTTTACTGAAGGCAGAAGAGAGAACATGGGGTATAGTTTGCAAACCGATAGATGACTAGAAGAAAGCAAGTTTTTTCATATAAAATTATTTTAATGCGTTAAATGTCAAATTATATACCTTGAACTGGACAACCTTCCCTACGCTCTTAAATTCAGGTACCGCGTCATTGTAGAACTCAAGGAAGTGCTGATAAATTTCTTCATCTCCATATTCAAGGCTGGCATCTGTGTCATCCCACCTACTCTGGTGCATGCCAAAGGTAACAAACATACCACGAATAAGAAGTGTCTGACTGGAAGTTGGATAGATGTGCCTTTGGGAGCACCTGGGTATTCGTAGGAAAAAAAATTGGATAAAGACAGTATAAGTAAATAATCAACAAATATAAAAATAAAGAACTTACTTTGCTAACCTTACACAATATGTTCACATGACATTTCCCAAATTATACTTCTATAAAATGCTTCTGAAAACTTCTGCATAACACCCCTTCCACAATATTTTCACTAAATATTGGTGTACGTATAAACAGCTATGGTCCTGCTAAGGGAGTGGGAGAAGGGCCACCACAAATGAAATGAAGCAAGACAAAGAGGAATGTATGGTTCATGAACAGGGTATTAGCCAAGAAAAAAAAAAAGGGTACAGATTTCCTAACACAATATTCATTCATAAAAAAAACAAAAAAAAACATTTTGAACATTATAAAATGGGCACTTCAGTTAAACAAATGTTCTTTTAACCACTGTACAAACTGATTTTAAAAGGTATAGCTAGTAGAATTACTGTTTTCTCAATAGGACACCACACTTCAACCCTAAGAGTTGCCAAGAGGGAGGCCTGACAGTTAAATGTACTACAAATCTGGTACATTAACATATTTTTGTGTTGTGTGGCTGATTACTTTCACAAGCTGCATACTTCAGCACCACAGCAATGCTCTGTAGAGTGCAAATATCACAATATGTGATATCAGTAATACCATCGTGTTTTACAACATACTATGTTAAAAAGAAAATACTGAATACATAACAGTTATAATTCATTAGCTCTAAAAAGGAGGAAGTAAAAGGATGGACATAGGTACATCATATTTGATGAACTTAGGTGCATGAAAATATATTTGTAACCTAACAGAACACTGCTTTATTCTGTTAAATACTATGGCCCAGATTTACCAAAGAAGGAATACACTTTGGCATACTGATTCACCTCAACTCCATACATCACTGTAAGTTCACCATTGAAAGCAGGAAATGTTTGACATTGCTTAGGTTTATTCATCAATAGCGAATGTATTTGTATTTAAGTGGCATATTGCATGTTGTAATGGATGGCGTATGTGATAGGTATTCAATATATAGTATATTTAGTGGTGATTTTCAATTGGAGGCGTATTGCATAAAAGAAAAATTATATTATATACACACACATATATATATTTTACATAAACATAGAAATTATAGTAATTTAAATAATAGTACAACAATAATTTGAGTAATGGTATAACAATAACAATATTTTAGATTGCTATATTATTGTATTTTTATATTGCAGACCTATTATTGATAATACATATTAACATTAATGTTTATTATTATTTATGTAATATATTATTACAATAATTAAATCAATTATTAATGTGATCATTATTATTAATAATAATAATAATAATATATCATTAAATTATGTTTCCACAATTTTTCCCATTATATCTAACCTATACGCATTGCTGTATTTAATTACTGCTGCTTCCAAAACGAAATAGGACAAATGTGTAGAAGAAGATTAATTGCTGACGTATCAAAAAGCATAAGGGGCAGATAAACCACTTAAAAGGACATGGAAGGTTCCCAGTTTTTAATATTAAAATAAGCTACGTATATACCATTATATTAACAAGAGCTTAAAAGCTCTGTTTTTACTCTTTGAAGTCATCCAACAGTTCCTGCAAAGATTATCATTATTATTATTGTTTATTTGTAACGCGCCAACATATTCCGTAGCGCTATACATAAGTTAAGTTACAGGCAATGACAAGTTTAAGATTCACACATTGCACTGAATGGAGGGCCCTTTGAGCTTGGAATCTGGTGTCCATAGCGCTTTCCCTAAAGCACCGCGCAGGATTGAAACTCGCAGACTTACAATCTAAAGATACGCCCTATGTAGCTTGTGCATAAAAAGTTTCTATAGTACTAGATAGCAAATGAAAGACCGTCTCTGGCGCATCTTAGACAGTCTGACTGGCTAGTACATCTAGCTATAGAAACACTGTTTGCATGAGCTACAGAGTTAGACCTTGGCAAGGACTGTTTGGAAGGTTTCCGTGAGTAAAAACAGAGCTTTTGAGCCCTTGTTAAAAAAATAAAGTTTAGATATGAAAATAAACATTTATGTAGCTATTTTAATAATAAAAACAGGGAAACTTTTATAGCTCTTTAAGATGGTTAGCTGTTGATATAGTCTCTGTAAAAAATATTAGGCATTTTGAGGACCAGAGAAGAAAACCACAGCCATACTCTTTTCCTAGCCCTTTTGTTGTTACCTTTTGCCAAACCGACATGCTCCAGTTTTGAGATAAAAAGGACAAACTGCTTTGTCTTTTTCTGTCCCATATCCTTCTGGTGCATCAGGGTTATGCCAGGTATCACCATTTTCTAACTGTTAACAAGAAAAAGTATTGTAATTAATTCCTACATATAGCATTTTATTTAACATAATACAAAAACCAAAGAATCCCTTTTATAGTCCCTTACAGTTACAAATGTTGCACAATTAGTCATGTATAAGTTTAAATGAAATACATATGTTACTATGTAAAAGACACGCATATAAAAAAGATGAAGAGAATCTATGAAGATTATCACTGTACCTTTGACAGATAAAAAAAAAAAAAAAGAAAAAAGTCACACATTTTCCAAAATGTTTTTTTTAACAGAATGCATTAAAGTGATTTTTTTTCCTACAACACAACTCCTCCCTACTTCAGTTTAAAAATTGTTTACACTTTTTTCCCCCCAGACAATCTGAAATTATACAGTTTGTGCAGTCTGTATTCAGTGCCTTGCCGACTATAGCAGGAATAAGAAATAATTAATGTTGTAACATTTGTAAACTATAATCCACTCATTTTCATAACAATGTTTAAGAAAAACATTATTGTAAATGTGTGAGGAATGTTTTCTTCCAGTGCTCCTTTAACACATTACAAGCACACTTAGGGGCTCATTCAATTGCGATTTGGCCAATTGAATAAGGCTCTAAATAAGCACATAGCAAATATTTTTAAAGAAGTTTTTAGTTAGCGAAAACCTTGCTTTTGGATAGATGTTTACTAACTAAAAACTTATTTAAAAAATATATGTTATGTGCTTATTTAGAGCCCTAATCAATTGGCCAAATTGCAATTGAATGAGGGCCTTAGTGTGTAAATATTAAAATCTGTTTGTACACGGATAACATCTGGGTTATTACTTGCATTGGTTACATGTGCCACAAAGTAAAGCAGACAGTGGTCTTCTATTGCAACTGGAAATAGGTTACTCAGGGCCGGATCTTTCATTAGGAGTTATAGGCACTCGCCTATAGGCGGGCCTTTGAGAGTGGCACCTCAGTTTCTCTTCCTGGAACTAAATACAGGAAGTACTGCAGGCAGGCACAAGAAGTGACTAGGGAACATTTTGCACAGAATGCCCAAGATTGCATCAGCAAAATGCAGCTTCCTGTGTTACGGAGTGCTAATAAATATTTATATTATATCTCTCAAACCACAAAAATGATTTTGCAGATCTCATTTTTATATTTTTCATGAAAATAAAACTATAATTATATCCCTAATATATTACAGTAAAAAAAAAAAAAAAAAAACATTAATCAGTTCAAACCCAACAATGGGAGACTCTATATTTCCTACCTGGCTTTCTGCTTCATCCAGCATCTTCTGCACAGCCTCCTAGAAATGGTGTAAACACAGGGCTAGTAAGAACCTCCATGGTGACAATATCTGTTTTTTTTGCAGTTAAGAAATATATTAGATGGATATTTAACTTCAAAGCTTGTACTTTAGAGAAAGAAAAAAACACAACAAATTATAACCAAGGGAACTCTGCTCTATTATATTTCAAGATTCCATGTAAAAGTATTTTCAAAGTACTAGACATAATTCAATTCTGCACTTTTAGTGGAAGTCTACTGTATTATGTAATAAAAAGAAATATGATTAGATAAAACCATACAAAGTGCTTGATAAAAAAATAATGCTAAATAAAAAAAAGTACTATATGTATATAAGTGTAGAATCATAGATAGAAAGAGGCAATATACTAGATAAAAAAGAGACTATGGACAGTACTACGGATTGCAAGATTTATGTATACCAAATATGAGGACAGCAAACTTTTTGGTTGTTTTAACGTATTTATAAAATAGAAGAGAACTAAAAGGCTTACATAGACAATAAACACATAATACGCCTTGCCGGATTAACCAATTTGGCGGACCAGTGGTGGTGCAGCAAAGCCACCCGACCCAAAACGATGAAAAGGGGTTACCAACACAAAGAGAATATGAAAAGGGTGCAACCCCACAGATGCACAAGGGCATTTTATATTGATAGCACTGTACCTATAAATTTAAAGTCCAATTTTCAAAAAAGGGCATTCAATTTTATCCTGGATTAATAGAGACAGAGTATCTGGGGTAAGGAAGGATTTTTTTGCCTTCCTCAGGATCAATTATTCCACATCTTACAAATTTCAGTGGAGAACTAAATAGGTTAAACTTGATAACCTAAGTATTTTTTCAACCTCAATTATTACATAACAATATAAAAAGATACATGAGAAAATCTATTCATTTATTAAATGTTTTTTTTTTTTTAAATAATAGTAATCTAAACTGTTCCTAACTGGTAAAGCTCTAAAATTAGATTTCTAGGTGGGAACAATTTAAAATATCTGAAATGAGTTCTGTTGGACCATGCTTGGGATACATCATTCCATGTAACGTGACATAGGCTTTAGTGTGAGTAAAACAGTGTATTCTCTTTGTGGAACTCAGAGTGTACAATGTCCTCCACAGCTAAAAAAAAATAATTATTATTATTATTATCGTTTATTTGCCAACATATTCTGTAGTGCTGACTAAAAAGATAATTATAAAACTAAAATCTATACTTTCTGCTATACTTTGTTTTTATATTTCCTTCAACATCTTGAATGAGGAATCAATTTGCTGCTAAGAAAACCATACGATTTCTATTTCTTTTATGATCCTGGTTTGTACCACAGTTTTCACATTCACAATAAATAGGACACAAAGTTTGGTGCCTTTTGGTTAGAAGGATCATTTTTCACCTTAGTGCGAGTTTTCTATTCTAGTGTTATGTTATCAGAGGCTTATAAAGACATATACACCTTGGAGCATACTGAATTCAAATACTCTTTTGAGACGCATCACTAACACACAGGCAATCAATATTGTAAAAAGGAATATCTGGGGTAACTCATAGTAACCCAGAGTAAAGCTGTATCAGGATATGAACAATGTTATCCTCCTAGAGCAGGAATCACCTCTCTCTCTTTCTTCTTCAGTTGTTCTTGATCTTGATCTTCATCTCTCTCTTTTCTTTCCTTTTCTTCCCATTCTTCTATTAACTTCCTCTGTAAATAAAACATACATTAATTTAAATAGCACTGTAAAAACACTAACATGACAACTAATACATTAACCCATAACATATATTTGGCAAAACAATATATTAAATTAAAAAATATATATTTATTCATATATTTTTTATAGGGTCACAGCAATGTATCAAACAATATGCACAATATGCTGTTATACAGTAATATTTTATTTTACAATATACTTAGGGCCTCATTCTATTATCGGCCGTAAATCGGCCGTAAGGCTGCGATTCCTTGCGGGTGTTACCTGTTACCTCGCAATTCTATTATTCGGCCCCGCAAGGATCTCCTCTTACGGCCGGCCGCATATCTTGGAACCGGCCGTAAGCTCCAAAATCTTTAAAGTCAAATATAAATTGAAGACTGCACTGTAAATCTTTGTAAATGCTAGGGATCATATTGGGGGACATGAGGATTAATAGTAACCCCCTCTCAAGCTTGCACATCAGCCCAAACCCGAGTTGACATTAACTGTTTATTTTCCGGCCGCAGCGTGGCCGGGTCTGAGGTGCTCCAAGCACTCTGGACTTTTTACATGGATATTTGACATATATTAAAAAATAATTTATTTACGGATTTAAGTATAGGGGAATGTTGTGCTATTTTTGCTAACACCTAAAATCACTTTATAGTCTCCTCAGAGTGCAGGATGGCTTTATTTGGGCTATATTTTGTGCTTAATTGGTGCTAGCGGGACCTTTTTCCTGCAAGTAAGCTGCGGCTCGGTTTTAGCCTTGCTGAGAGGGTTCCCGGAGCAATTGAATTGCAAATAGGATTTTCTTGCGGCCGATTCTCTTGCGGCCGTTTTAGATCAAAGGCTTTTCTCCGGAGTGAGCGGCCGCAAGGGATAGCAAGGCGCCGGCCGCAAGCCTGCCGGAATCCCGGGCCGGAGGGGAATAGAATAGCCGAATAGCTTGCGGCCGGTCCTTGCGGCCCCGCATCTCCTACGACCGCTAATAGAATGAGGCCCCTTGTATTTTCTTTTTTTTTTTAAATATAGTTTCTTAGGGAAATCTGCATGTTTCTACTATACCTTATTTATTGGCTTCTATTAAGACAGGTTCAGTCCGATAAAATCTCTGGCCAAGTCTAAACAGATATTTTATCAACATCTCTGTGGTTGTCCGGTATTTATAAAAAATACTAACAAAATGCTAATGATGGTTTTAAATAATAGCCACCTTGAATTAGACAGGAGCAAATGTTTCCACACTGTCTCCAACAATAAGAATTTTGAAAAGTTCACCGAAGTAGTACAGTATATTAATTATAAGGGCAAAATTAGGTTTTCTCACTAGATTCCTTTTTAATTACAGATCATTATCTTTCATTTGTAATGCACCAACATATTCCGTAGCACTATACAGTGGCTAAGTACAATGCAAAAGAATAGAGGGCCCTGTCTTTGAACTTAGAAGTTAACGTACATAATGCTTCCACAAGCACCGTACAAGACTGACATCTTGCAAATGTACAAGCTAAAAGGGTTTGGGTGTGATAAAGGGGGGCGATACATGTGTTGTGCATATTAAGACTGAAGGTGATAAGCTTGTTTAAATAGCAACCATGTGTCATTATACCTAAATAAATTACAGTCAAGGTAAAAGCAGTGTAAACTAATGTTTTCTACTGATTTTTGTATAAATATTGTTTACCATTAAGAAAGGAGATTGATAATGAGTTTTTGTGAACCCTTATCTCTAATATATTAAAAGGGACACAAGATAATTCCTAATTATGTTAGGATAATAGAATACCAATATAAATATGAACCTTTGCAGTTATTAAGAATGTCTGAGTAACAGAACATTTCCTGGATTACCGGTTTTCATTTGCATATGGTTTCAATCTGTGAACAGCCAGACAGTATTAATACCTCAAATGCCATAAGGACAAGGATACAGATAATCCAGCAAAGATGTAGGATCTAGGATCTCTGGGGCTCAGAAAAAGCCAAAATAAAGCATATTCAAAGCTGTTTTTCTATTACATTTATTAATATCTTCCAAATGCAAATATTGATACTTTACTATACTACCATAATTGTACCTCTGCAATGATCATTTAAAGTGTCAGACTATCTACACGAACAAATGCAAGGTAAATTCATACTGTACCTCCTCCTCTTCACGTCTTCTTGCCGCCTCCTCCTTTTCCTTTCTTAGCAAAAATTCTTCCTGAGCTTTCTGTTCTCGGAGCAGCCATTCTTCATGCAGCTTCTGTCTGCTGGCACATTAAGAAACTCTTTAATATATCTAAATTTTCTTCAGATTCTAAAACTTTTACATAGTATGTATCTGCTGGTCAGCAACAGGTGACATTTCTATTTCCTTTAAATGTTGCATCACTAACTCACACTGTACACACCTAACACAGATCAAAGAAAAAGAAACCATAAATAAAAGTCTCTTTACAGGTTATCCTCTTCCCAAACGCAAGGGCAGTTGTTGACCTTCTTCCAGCAACAAGAAAATAATATGAGCTCCCATGGTGGTGCTGTACAATTATTTTTTATGAGGGAAACTGGAGAGTGTGCCCAAGACAGCACCATCAGTGATGGTGTGTATTGTGCATATGTTGAAAATTACAAACAAAAACACGAAAGTTGGTACAAAGAAAATTAATATTCGGATTAAACCATTTGTATAAATATCAATCTTTAACTGAACACAATGAAGCATATCTACTACAATAGTTTACAGCATGTGAGTAACACCTGCGTGATGTGTACTGCGGATTGCTGACGTGCTGGGGGAAATCGTGCAACTGTTGCCCTGTATGTGAGCATGCGCGATACAGCAACACAGCAGAGTATGCATGATAACATTAATACCAAGAAAATAGTGGTACATGCATAATACCTTTTTTTTTTTCTTCAAGGTGAAAATTTAAAAGTATTAAATCCCTTTATTACCAAGCAAAGACTTTAGTAATTTCCCATAAAATGAACATGTTATGCATTAATTCTGTTTATAAACATTACGTTTCCAAAGAAGTGGACATCTCATGAATATTAAGACTGCTGGAATATTATTGGCTGCACCATTACTCTATAACATTTTGAAAGAAATATCAGCTGTACCAGTCAGCCTCTCAGCTATTACAATATTTCCAATTAGTATTAAAATTGACATTTTTAATGTGTGTAACATTCCTATATCACATCATCTATAGAATGACTGGCTTTGTTGAGAAGCAGTTACATTTTGGTTATATATATATATATATATATATATATATATATATATATATATATATATATATATATATATATATATATATATATATATATCCTAATGTTTTTACTATATATCTAGAAAGAAAATGGATCAAAAGTAAGACAGTATTCTTCCTTATAAGGCTTCTTGCAATCATTTTTTTCTTCCCATTACAATAAGATTTTGATCAGGTGTGTTTTTCTGCCTAGCCCAGCACATTTTCAAGGGAAATCAGGCTGCCTGAAGTTGCAATGCAGTACATTTAAATATGTTTGTATAAGCAGTGATATTTCTGACTAAGTGTACATGATTGGTTTACTGAATAAAATATTGGAAACCCATTGCCTAATGATACAAACTAAAGAACACAATGAGATTTTCTGTTACAACTGTCATACTGTGCATCTTGAGTATTTTGAAATGTAAAGCCTCAAGATGCTTTCCTTTCTTTTCCATAGTCTTAGCTAAAGGTAAAATATTCAGGGGTAATGTGTAAAAGTAGTATTTTACAGAAAAGATCCAAACTGCCATTCTGTAAAAATGGTAGTTACAAAAATCTAGAAAAAAAAAAAAAAAGGAATCTGGCAAACCTGCAATATGCAAAAGTCTGGCCTAATGCTGTTCTAAGCCACCCAGGTCAAATGTTGTACGACTGTATGACCAGCCAGCTGCTCCTACAGTCGTACAACAAGTGCCCGCACACCATCCGACTCTTAAGCTGGGTGGTGCCCCAAACTAGGTAGGTGGAGAACCCTCTCAAAACAGCCTGGGGGGAAAAACCTGCTTTTACATAGACAGAATGGGCAAACAAGAAAGATCCATTATTATGCATCTATTTGTTTTAAAAAAAATAAAAATTAGCATAATCACTGTTGTAGGATCAGATATAAAGAATTATTAAGCGGAAATCATTGACCTTTCAATCTCAATTTTGTTTTCATCCTCCTCTTCATCTTCTGGAACTTGTTCCTCTTCTTTTTCATCTTCTGTAAGTTACAAAGAGATGTCAGTGCTAAAGAATTTAAGTGCCATAAAAAAACAACTATATTTGTTTTTCCCAGCTGATCAAGAAACAAAACAAAAATAAAAAATAAATATTTTTTATTTCTTATCTTCGGTTTCAATAGTTCCATATGATAATGTAAGCATTTAAACAGAATCACTTGCATATGGTCTACCAAGACTGGAAAAGTGAAATTAAGAGGACTAGAGAAAATCTCAAAAAGTGAAGATCTGTATGAAAAAATAATGAAGCACTTTGTAATCCTTACCTACAGTCATTCATGAGGATTATAATTATTTTAAAAACTTTTCTTTTGCTGTAAATGTATTCATTTGTTCACTGAAGAAAAATGTATATTAATTGTCAGAGTTAGGTTATAAAGCACTGAAACACGTTCCAAAGGCAGTAAAGGGTAACTGAAGTCACTAGTTGCCATATGCACCATAGGAGGGTTGAGAGGCAAGGGGGTAAAAACTAAGTTTTTTAAATTGCTTTATTGAAATTATACTCCAAGGTTTGACGAATTGTAATGAAATGTAGGAGTCTATTGTACAATGTACTTACAGTGCCTTGCAAAAGTATGCACCCCCTTGGAATTTTTCGTGTTTTGTTGCCTCACAACCTGGAATTAACATGGATTGTTTGAGGATTTGCACCATTTAATTTACAGAAGATGCCCACAACTTTGTTTCACAATAAAAAAAATAAAAAAATCATCATCAAACAACAAATAGGACAAAATAACAGAAAAAGTAAATGTGCATAACTATTCACCCCTCTAAAGCCAATACTTTGTAGAGCCACCTTTTGTGGCAATCACAGCTCCAAGTCGCGTTGGATAAGTCTCTATGAGTTTGCCACATCTTACCACTGGGATTTTTGCCCACTCCTCCTTGCAAAACTGCTCCAGCTCCTTCAAGTTGGATGGTTTGCGCTTGTGACCAGCAATCTTTAAGTCTGACAACAGGTTTTCTATTCGATTGAGGTCTGGGCTTTTACTAGGGCATTCCAACACATTTCCATGTTTCCCCTTAAACCACTCAAGTGTTGCTTTAGCAGTGTGTTTGGGGTCATTGTCCTGCCGGAAGGTGAACCTCCGTCCTAGCCTCAAATCACGCACAGAGTGGTACAGGTTTTGTTCAACAATATCCCTATTGCTAGTATTTAGTTGTATGTATATATTTTTCTCATATCACTTCACCAGCTTAGACTATTGTGTTCTGATCCATCACATAAAATTCAGATTAACAAAACATTGAACTTAAGGCTGTAATGCAACAAAATAGGTAACAAGTCAAGGGAGTTGAATACTTTTGCAAGGCATTGAGTACATAGAGTACTTAGACATTTGATAACACTTCCTTCCACACATCAAAACATTGGTTTCCATCTATATTTGTTTCGTTAGAGTTAATTTACATACAATAATATTATTTATTTTCCATGCCATCAAATCTTTTGTAATGCATAAACATATTAGCTTTTAATGCTAAATAGAACATTAAAGATTATACAAATTCTCTGAATATATTTCTAGAAGTTACATAAATATTTACATGTCATGGTTTATAATATGTAATAACATTGTGATAAATTGTAGCAATATCAATATCAAGTATTCAGAAGAAGAATCAATGGACACTGTTTATAGACATGTTGGACGTTATTGCAGAGCAAGCAATATTTTACATAATATCCCATAATTACCTGCTTCTCTTAATTTTGCAAGAGCCTGCCTTTTTTTCCTTCGTTTTTCTTTCTTTAAGATAGCTCTTGATTTCTTATGGCTATAATACAAAGCAAACACATGGATTTAACTCTTACAATGAGTATACAACTTTTAACAAAAAAAACTACTGTCCCAATTAAATGAGTGCCTCTACAATATAAAAAGTATTCTCTATTGCACATTAAAATGTTTAACTGCAAAGAGTAAATTACAATTAATTATATTTTCCAAGGTAACCCTGTTCTTATTAAGAAAACCCACTACAATTCAAAGTAAAACCTAAAATATAAATGAAAATTGCTAAAATATTTTTAGTCAGATTTTAGTTTAAGATGTAATGCAGATCTACGCCATGACCCAAGTTGAAGAAACCTATCAAAAACTAACATTCCTTCAATTCCACATTATTTTTTAGAAATTTTAATAAGCCTGGACCTATTCAGACTAGTTTTCCAGAACGAATCCAGAAGCATAAATACAGGTTTAGAAACACAGTATAATATGAAATACCGGCTACCTGCTTATCGTGCACACAGATATTATATTCAAAAACTGTACATCTTCTTGGTGAGACTAGATGAAAGAGTGTGTAATAATTTAGAAAAACAAACATCCTTTGAGCATACCAACACAGAAACTGGGCATGAAGGTTGTGTAAGGGAAGAGTCTACCTCTACTATATTCTAATCACCGGGTGCAAATAGGATGTCCATGGATTAAATATTGGACAACCACTCCATTCGTGTGTAATCCTACCAGGAATATAACATCTGCATGAGCTCGCCAATGCCTCACCTTCAATTACCAATGGCCTCATATCACCCTTGTTGCTATTAACATTTAAACAATAGGACAGAACTGGCACTGAAGATGAGCCCTTCAGGTCAGAAGGTGCCTACTATATTACTGGGGAAGAGTACGGGTAACACCAGATGTAATTAGGCGGGTAAGCCAAAAAGTTGAGAGGATGCCCTGCTGTGGATGTGTCTGGAGGGGAAAGGAAAGTCTGCTGCGGCAGAGTACAATGAAGCATAGAAACCTAGAACGTTAGAACTATGGACCAAGGCAAACTGGACATGGTCAAACATGAAATGACATGGTTATACAGTGGACTGGAATGTGACATTTCATATCAGACAACCACCAGATCTTCTACTGTGGTCAAGAATCTGCAGAATAAATGGAGTAGCCCTTATAGTCAATCAAATGGTGGCCAAAGCAGTGCTGTGTTATAACTCAATAAATGTCAGAACGATTTCAATTCAGATTTAAAACAAGCCACTTAACATTACAGAGATCCAAGTCTATATTCCAACCATGGATGCTGAAGAGGCTGAAGTTGTCCAATTCAACAAGGATATACAACACCTCCTAGAAGAGATGTTAAACTCATTATAGGGATATTGCAAACCATAAAATAGGGAACCAAAAGATACCTGGAATAGCCTGAACATTTGATTTGAGTAAAATATTAAGCAGGTAAGAGATTGCCAGAACATAATTCTTTGGTTATAGCAAACACCCTCTTTCAACAGCCTCCGAGACGACTCTAGACATGGACCTCACCAGGTGGACAATATAGAAATCAGATTGACTATATACTTTGCAGCCAAAGATGTAGGAGCTCTATACAGTCAGAAAAAACAAGACCTGGAGCTAACTGCGGCTCAGACCATGAGCTTCTTATTGCAACGTTTACAATTAAACTGAGGAAGAGAGAAATCATTTGACTAAGCAAATACAAAATAAATAATATTCTCTGTGAATATCCAGTGGAAGTTAAATACATATTTGAGGGGCTAGACATAGAGAATTGAATGACTCAAAAACCTTGGACAGAAATTTATCATAATGTCCAGAAAAGAGCAACAAAGAATATGATGAGGCTTTGAAAGTAGCCCAAGAAAGAATGAAAGCAAAAGGTAGCGGAGATAAGAACATATTTGTCCAACTGAACGCAGAATTCCAGAGGATAGCAACAAGAGACAAGGAGACATTCTACAATGAGAGTTGTAAAGAGATAGAAGAAGGTAAAATAATGGGCAAGTCAAGAGATCTCTGCAGGAAAAATGAGGAATTAAAGGGGAACTTTGCATGGAGTGTTGTGGTCTCAGGTCATGAAGAGTCAGACACAACTGAACAACAGCAGAACTGCATAAATACTAAGCATGTATTATTTATAATCCTACATGCTACACTCCAATATAGCACCCGGCAATACAGATTTACACAATTGGCACAAAGTAACCAAGTAATATTTGAAGAAAGAAAAATCTGCTCTAGAAGCATTAATAAGAATGTGTATGGGTAGATTAATTCTAAATCTTGCTCTAGTGTGCGTTTAGACAAATACAATGTACTTCTGTCATTTACACTAGTGACACCATGATACAGGTTATATTCTGCTTGATCTGTGCCTGTAAAACGATAGTATTGCATTCTGACAGATAAACTTGGTATTATACAGCTGTTAAATAGCAGTTATTGTACACTGGAAAGTTTGTCATTACTGTGTATGTGACAGTACCTTGTATATAAAAACTGGGGACAGTACTGTGTTAGAGGATATGCGTCGCCATTCACAGGCGAGCATTTAATGCAAGTGATAGCTAAGTCAGGGTAATAAGCACAGACGCGGCAGTATTTACTGGTTTATCTGGCAGCTATGTAAACTCGCCCATAACCATTACAGCAACACATTTAAACGTCCAATAACTCCAAGAATGTACAAAACAAAAACTTATCAGCAGCATTTACTCACACAAGCTTCAATCGGTGCTATGAAACAATACAAACGGTATACTCACTTCATACGCACAGGCTCCGGGCTCTCCACCATGGGCGCAGCCATGTTTGTTTCCCGTGCTATGCCGGAAATGGACGGAAGCCGAGAGCTAGACGGAGACCAATTACAGAATGCGCATGCGCGGGGGAAGGAACGCGATGTGTGCTCATTAAGATGAAATGACAATGTAACTGATTCAGGGTTAGGATATCATCTGTGGGGTTTCCATAGGACCCCAGTGAATGGAAGCAAATTTGTTAAAAAAAAATCAATTTTTTTTAATTTAGTGGATTAAGTAAATAAATTGTTGTGCTTGGATTTAATTCCAACATTTTACTTCAACTATATAAACAGAAGCTCTCTCTCTATAATAGTTTTTTTTATGTTTATTGTTTTGTTGTTCAGTCCTGTCCGACTCTCCATGATCCTATGGACCGCACCACCCCAAGCACATCTTTTCATGTCAGAGATTCTGTAGTGGGTTGCTAGTTCCATATATATGTACTTGTGCAGAAGCATGCAAACCAGGGTCCTTTCCTCTTATAGGTAGCTCAGCACAAGGCAGCAGCATAGATACTTTAATGTGCTGTCAGTAAATGGATGAAGATGATAGCAGGTCATTCTTGTACTTTAGCAATTATTGGATCTAATGCAGAAACCCTAAATATAACCCTAGGAGATAGAAGAAAATGTTGGTCGCGCCAATCGGATATTTTATTTAATATATGAAAATATAATATGCAGCATGTAACTGTCATATCATAGAGAGCATACCTTTCATATGTAGTAATATACACCTAAATTATACAGTTACAAAATATACTCTTATATTAAACTAGGAACTTGCCCGTCAAAAATGACGGGATTAAAATTGTAAGGCTGTCAATGCTATTTGCCACACAATGTGAGGCTTTTGCTCCAGTGAGCACCTTCGGCGCTCATCGCGAGCCACACGCTGAGCGCCTTTGGCGTTCATTGCAAGCGTCTCAACCGTGTTCTTTAACTTTTCTGCTTTGCACTGATCACCTTCGGTGCTCATTGCGAGCCCCACGCTAAGCGCCTTTCGGCGCTTATTGCAAGCCTCTCCCGCTCGCAGTGCTAATCGCGAGCCCCGTGATGAGCAGCTCATCTCATGGCTCACAATGAGCGCCTTTGGCACTCATTGCGAGCCTTTCCTCCCGCTCATTGCAGGTTTCATTAAATGTGTCTCTTTCCACCATCTTCCCCTGTCCCTTCCCTGTGTGTTTCTCCTGTGTGTGTGTCTGCTGAAGGCCGTTTGTTTTATTTCCCAAAGTCCTGCGTGCCTGGCGTTGTTGGTGTAAGTGTTACTATATTTGCCGTTGTGTATTTTCTATGTCCCGCGTGCCTGCTGTAATAATATGCTTATATACAGACAACTTTTAACAAGACTTCAATGTGTATTGTATAACTTATTATATACAACTGTAAGAAATCTAGTGTTAATCATTTGTTATTACAATTGTGTGTTTGTATCAAGGCATTATACCTCAGATCTTTTTATTATTCCCACAAATATATATATATATACATATTATAGATGTGTATACATTAGCTAGCTATATGTGTATGTAATTAGCTAAAATCCAAGTCTGTGTGTGGGAAGGACAACAGGTGTGAGTAGCCCTCCTCAAAATAACTCAGAGAATCACAAATGTCCTATTTACTGTAAAAACAGCAAGTCTTAAGTGTACATTTGTAGACAGCTGAATACAAGACTCTAGGTGGGTGCATATGAGTGTAATGTTACCAGCTGTTAGACCAACAGTCTAATTTCAACTTATAGCCATGTATGACGTATAGAGTGGGTGGGTCATGAGCTACAATATGATATAAAAAGCCAAGAATCTATGGAAGAGTTGGCAACCAGTTGGAAACCAGTTGCCAACCAGCAAGGCAACCAGTGGGCAACCAGCAGGCAACCAGTTGGAAACCAGTTGGCAACCAGTGGGCAACCAGCAGGCAACTAGCAGACAACCAGCAGACAACCAGCAGAGGTACCGGTTGGCCCAGGTTGAAGGAGCCTTCATGCAGTCCAGAGAGAAGAGTGCCAGATGAGCCCAGCTGAACAGAGCCTGATCCTGACCAAAGAGAAACCTGATGGAGGCTGAACTTCCAAAACTGACCACAAGTGGTATTATCATGTATCTTTATATTACATAATGTAGAATTCATATCAGTATTATATTTGTAAATATCGTCTTAATACTTCTTGTCTGTTATCTGTTTTGTCTAAAACCCATTGTGTAACCGTATATTAATTTATGTAAAATATATCTTTTAATTATAAAACTTATTCATATGTTAGTTTATTGATTTGTCCAAAAGAACTTATTACTTGAAGAAATTATACATTAATTATTTAGTTATTAGTTAATTTCTTACAGTTGGCGAGCCTGCCAGGAGGACATTAATGTAATAATCAAGCATATTAATAACTATAATATTTTGCATAAATTAATGTACTATTTTTCCTATTGTGTTCAGTAGTTATAGAAAGTTGTAGAAACGTTTTTGTATGGTACATTTGGCTGTGGTAGATACAGGAATCTAAAGCAGGTTTTTTTTTTTTACTCTTTTATGTTTGCTTTTCTGCACTTTTAAAAATTGTATAGTTTTGTTACCCAATAATGGAGGGCTTAATGAAAAAGATTGCTAATGTTGATAACTCTGATGCTATAATTAGAGCTATGGTGAATACTTCTGACCCCTGGTCAAACGCCCAGAATCTAGTAGAATTAGCAATTAATGAAAAGAAATTGTCTAAATCAAAAGGGAAAACAATTTTAATATTTGCTGCACATTGGATTGCAGAACAATATAAACATTTATGTTTGCAGAAACAAGCTTTAGAGACTAAAGTGTGTGAGCTTAATACTGCTTTGGAAAACCTTACGGTCACTGCCACTACAGCATCTGCTTTGGGTTTAGATAATCAGAAGACATTGCAAGAAAATAAGCAACTACATAGAAAAAATAAGGAACTTGTGGATAGATTGCTAGATGCAGAAAGTGCAATACGATGTTTAACTTGTAGTAAAAATGACACTGATTATAGTCAATGTTTAGCAGTATGTAAAGAGACAGAGGTCCAGAAAGTGGATTGCCATGTTTTTAAGAAAAATGAAGATTGTTTTAAAATGGCGCCAGTCTCTACTGAGCTCAAGAGAGGAGCACATGGGCAGGTCATTTCTGAAACTACTGTTAATAGATCTCTTTCTATTAGTGAAATTCAGGTCCTGAGCAAAACACTTGGTTGTATTGGTTTTCATGATGATCCTGTTGAAATCATGATAAAAATTGAAAAGTTTTCAAAATTGAATGCAAATTTAACAGAGACTGATGCATTTGCTGTGATTATGGCTTCTTTAGATCAATCCTTAAAATCCAGTTTGCCTTCTGATGTTTTTGTAGAGCCGAGATCTAAAGAGCATTTGGTTAAAGAGATTTTAAATGTACTGGGTTTAAATGAATTGGATCATCATTCTGTGTTTGGTAACTGTACTCAGAAGATGGGAGAATCTGTACAAGAATATAGTGATAGATTATTCACATTGTATAAACTCACACTCCCTTCTGATACTGAGGCTAATCAGAATGACCACATTTATAAGAAGGCCTTACTAAAAAGATGTCTGCCTGAAATTATAAATATTGTTGGGTTATCAGTATCTGCCAACAATCACTTCTTAAAAGTGTTAAACTACCTAAAGAGAGCAGAGAGCCTTTTAAGAGAGAGAAATAGGAATAATGGCAGAATTTGTGTAGTTAAGACCACCCCATCCCAGACAAATTTGGTTTCTAAGGCAAATAGTATTTCTTGCTATGCTTGTGGACAATTAGGTCATGTTTTCAGAAACTGTAAAAACATGCTAAATTTTACCCCTAATTCAAACAAAAGGCCCAATAATAACAGATGGACACAGAAGATTGAAAATAGCCAGAATTACACCAGGTGGACAGCAAATGGTAGAGCTAAAATAAATGCAAATGCTCCATTTATTCCATATCCTGTTCTGAAATCTCAAAATGAATTGCTCAAGGCTGAGAATTTTACACTAAAACAGGAAAGAGATGTGTTCAAGAAAAATTTAGAAGCTCTAAGATTAGAACTGAATCAGTGTAAATCAAACTATAGTACAGAAAATGATTTACTTATCAATCTTTCCTAAACTAACTGATTATCAAGTTTTATTTTTACAGGAAAACAGAAATGGGCAAATGAAAAAGGAAGGAAAGGAGATCCAGTAAATAACCTTTCATAATTTCTTCTACAGGTTTTTACTAAATATATAATAGAGGACCTTTGCTTTCATTTTTTTTTATTTTTAAGGACAAGCCTCTCTCTATATATATATATTTTTTTTTATTATTATTATTTTTAAATACAGTGTGGGTGGGACAAATTCTAAATTATAGTTTTTGTGTATTATTTTTACACAGATTTTAAAATGCCTGCACTGTCAGCTAACATCTTTTTTTTTTTTGCTGAATAAATCTTACTTTTTTTGTAAACTGTTGCCACGAGGACTGTACATGTAAGTGAGCATTTTAACTGTGATTTTTGAGAAGCAGTTATACACTCTTATTTTTGTTTTTTTTAAAGCCTCATTCATTTTTTTTTGTAATGGCAGCAAGTGTTTAAAATATTTTTATACAGATTGCATGGTATCCATTCTTTTGATGGTACTTTCAATCTGTCATCATAATAATGGGACTTATTTAAGAGAGCTCATTATTTGGAAATTTATTTGCTCTCTAAGTGGGGAATAAGAAATGGGACAGACTGTTTTTAAACTATAAAGGAATCATTCAATCTGGATTATTATTTTTTTTTATTATTATTATTTTTTTTAAACATTGTTTTTTTTTTCTGAAGGAGGTGTGGCACACAATGGAACCTCACCAAGTATTCATATCGTTTCAGAACTAGTACATTCTGGAGCTACATGAATATAAATGTAAATATACAATACTGATATGAATATATTTAGTTCTGCAAATAATATGTTTAGTAGGATACACCATTGGTCAATCATTTGTTTAGCTCTTGCTTTAATTTGTTTATCTCTGTTAGGGACACAGACCAATTTAGAATTAGTTCACCCTAATTTAGGAATGGTTGATAGGTTGGGTTATTATGATTTGTTATTTTTATTATCTTGTATCTCTTGCTATAGAAAGCCAGACTTGGGAGTAATATGGAGGTACTGAGACACGAGTGAGGTGAACAACCATAGTGATTCCATTGAGATCCTGCAGCATGCTTTAAATGTAGTTGTGGGTCTTATAATTTCCTGAAGCTACAGAGAGATCCCGGTTTATCACACACATTTTCCATTTCCTGAGTGAATACCGAGTCACATTTAATGTTTTCACTAAAGTACCTAATAAGGTGCTACAATCACCTCCACACTTTTTCTTTCCACACGTGCTCACAATAAAGTGTCCTTTAATGAGTGGTTTCTTCAATACACAATATTAAAGACAACATAAGTCTTAAGCAAGCTAGCATGCCAGCTAGGTGTAACATGAAGCTCTCAATAAGATCCAGCAAGGGTCACATATAGGACATAATTGTGGAAGTAGGAAAGTGGCACACAGAAGTTGGTATGGAAGTGTAAAACAGACTTGTGTCTTGTGAATGAAGCTACAGTAGTTATGGGAGGGTGATGTGATTTTTACACACAGTAGCAACAGGAGTATAACTATTATAAAATGCATACTGTGAGTGCATAAATAATTAGTCCAAATTTGCCTCACAGAACCCTAAATTTAGTAGAAAGTATTGGTTGTTATGAGATCATTCCTGTCTCAGTGAACTGCATTACTTTGAAATATCATACACACAGTAGGTCTACACACAATAAGCCATATTTGTTTGTATTATTTGAGAGAGCTCAATTTTTTTACAAAATAATTTCACTCTCTAAGTGGGGACTGTAATAATATGCTTATATACAGACAACTTTTAACAAGACTTCAATGTGTATTGTATAACTTATTATATACAACTGTAAGAAATCTAGTGTTAATCATTTGTTATTACAATTGTGTGTTTGTATCAAGGCATTATACCTCAGATCTTTTTATTATTCCCACAAATATATATATATATACATATTATAGATGTGTATACATTAGCTAGCTATATGTGTATGTAATTAGCTAAAATCCAAGTCTGTGTGTGGGAAGGACAACAGGTGTGAGTAGCCCTCCTCAAAATAACTCAGAGAATCACAAATGTCCTATTTACTGTAAAAACAGCAAGTCTTAAGTGTACATTTGTAGACAGCTGAATACAAGACTCTAGGTGGGTGCATATGAGTGTAATGTTACCAGCTGTTAGACCAACAGTCTAATTTCAACTTATAGCCATGTATGACGTATAGAGTGGGTGGGTCATGAGCTACAATATGATATAAAAAGCCAAGAATCTATGGAAGAGTTGGCAACCAGTTGGAAACCAGTTGCCAACCAGCAAGGCAACCAGTGGGCAACCAGCAGGCAACCAGTTGGAAACCAGTTGGCAACCAGTGGGCAACCAGCAGGCAACTAGCAGACAACCAGCAGACAACCAGCAGAGGTACCGGTTGGCCCAGGTTGAAGGAGCCTTCATGCAGTCCAGAGAGAAGAGTGCCAGATGAGCCCAGCTGAACAGAGCCTGATCCTGACCAAAGAGAAACCTGATGGAGGCTGAACTTCCAAAACTGACCACAAGTGGTATTATCATGTATCTTTATATTACATAATGTAGAATTCATATCAGTATTATATTTGTAAATATCGTCTTAATACTTCTTGTCTGTTATCTGTTTTGTCTAAAACCCATTGTGTAACCGTATATTAATTTATGTAAAATATATCTTTTAATTATAAAACTTATTCATATGTTAGTTTATTGATTTGTCCAAAAGAACTTATTACTTGAAGAAATTATACATTAATTATTTAGTTATTAGTTAATTTCTTACACTGCCTATGCTCAGCCTCGTTTTCATTCAATTTCAGAATTTATTTACGATTTTCCTCCGCCATTTTTTTCTTGCTTAGCAGATTTTGGATTGACGAAAACCCACAAATATTGCTCAAAATCGCTTGCAACCTCAATCACAGGCTTCCTGGCTTTTACCACGTGCCTTGTGTTAGTGTGTTATTATATTTGTTACATTTTTTTGTTTGCTTTTTATGGTTTTTAGAGTTCTGCGCTTGGCTTACAGTTCAGACCCTTTTTACGCATTTTAACCATGAGCCTAAGTCCTGCGCCATACAAGGCTCACCTCGTTTTGCGAGTCTTTGTAGATGAGCGCCGAAGCCTAACTCCTGCGCCTTACACGGTTCTCCTCACTTTACGATGCTTCGCAGATGAGCGCCTTCTGCGCTCATGCCGCCTAACTCCTGCACCATACACGACTTGCCACGCTTTGCAAGGTTGCAACTGGGTGACCAGCATCGCAAACGTTACAGACAGCATTCTTGGTCCACAACTACTCATGTACCTGTGTCTGCATTTAACTTTTTAGTGAGCATCACAATGTCTGCACTTACAGCTCATGCATATTTAGCCTTAGCCTATTCTGGTGACCTATGCCTGGCCCAGAGTTGGCCCTATGTCTGGCCCACCATTTTAGTGGTTTTATAAAGGACTCTCTAAGGAAAAGTCAGATAGGGTTTAATAATAAAAAAAAATGTTTTAAACTTTAACTGTACATTTAAACTAAAAATTACTTTTTTTTTTTTTTTTTTTTTTAAATCATGCCACAGGCTGTATAAGCTTCAGATTTCTCCACCCTTTGATGAGTTATTGTCTCAGGAGCGGGGGGGAGTATCAAGTTGCAAATCTTTTGAGACCACTCTGTAAAACATACATTGCCTTGCAAAAGTATTCACCCCCTTGACTTTTTACCTATTTTGTTACATTACAGCCTTAAGTTTAATGTTTTGTTAATCTGAATTTTATGTGATGTATGTACACAAACATACTTTATAGTCATCTCCCACTATCATACTGCAAGTACAGTATGCCTGCTTGGAGACTATTCCACTGTGGGTGGCTCCCACTCCAGAAACAATGAAACATTCAGGGGGTGAGAGATAAGAACTCACACTGCCTGGGGGCATGATTAAAACATAGTAATTCATTTTTAAATTCACAGCAAAAGTAAAAAAAATATTTTACTTATCAGATCCTATCTAACTATCCTTTAGAGAGCCCTTTATAAGAATTTTAAAGTGGCCGTTTAAGGAGAGTCTCAGGAGACAATGAAAGGAATTACTAAGGATAGAAAAATACAGTAATTGTAGGAGAGAAAGAGATCAACGGGTGGGTGATCAATTTTTTTGTCAGCTGAATGTTATATTCTCAAAAGTGTGTTCTTACTTAATAACCTGTCCACTACTGCCACTGAAAGCTCTTTATGGAGTTAATTATAAGAAACTTAAATGTTACATCCTCCAGCAGCATAATGTCATTAACAGAGGGGCCCACTGGACTGTTTGGGGTTCATCACGTATTATATGTGTGGTTAGAAGGTACTAACAACTTGCTTAACAGTCATATCTGGGGTATACAAATGGTTAAATAATTCGAAATAATTTTTATGGCCCTGCAATATGCCACGTGTGAAGGCTCTGGCTTTATTCATGAATGGGGAAGCTAGTTTTATGGCTCTCTTAGAGGAGAGATAATGTGTAATGAGAAGAAAGCCATGTGGGTGAGGGGGGAAGCAAGCTATTTGCCTAGAAGGATGGGCTAGAACTGGGGGAAGGTCTTTGGTGTTTTGTGTCATTTTTCTGTGTTTTTATATATCTCTGTAACAATAAAGAAGTGGCCAGTCTGACTTTGGACACACTAAAGAAAAGGTTGTGTCAGAGTCTGCTTGTACTAATCAAAGGTACATGGTGTGTGATTCTTAGATCCTAAGAAAAGGGGTCTGAGGTGCATGTCTCTGCAGTAATGATGCTGTCATCTGAAGTGTCTGCTGGTGTCGAGATCTGAACAAAAAGTTGCGACCGTAGAGAGAGAGAGAGATTTAGGGTGAGCATAGGCCCCCAAAGTTGCCTATCGTGACACAGAATTACATATAAAATGTAATAAACTAAAGGCTGTATTTTGTTATTTTCCCTTCCAAACAGATTTACTAAATATGTTTTAAATATATCCCGCAATGACCCTTTAAAGATGGACAGAATGAGACAGAGAAGGAGAAAAGATGCTATAGTGACAGTAACAGGGGTGAGGTAGAGATAGGGATAGGATGGATTCAGAGAGATGGGTGGAATGGAGAGGCAATGGGAGAGACAGTGATGATGGTGGTATGGGACGCACAAAGGGGAATGATTGAGAAAAATAAGGGGATGGGAACATACAGATAATAGTGAGGAGGGAATCTGGAAAATATATTAGATTAGGGGATTTTTCTGGGACTTTAAAAATAATGTATTATTTCCATTATAACTAATTTTATATTAACTAACACTAATACTTGCCTTTAAAGAATTGTGCAACCTCAAGGCAGACAGTATACATACATCCTTGAAGCAAGTGGCATGCTCCTTAGCTTGTTCATTTAAGTAGTATAGCTCAAGTAGTAAATAATTTATAGTATTAGAGCTTGGATGATAATAGGATAAGAGAGGTTTCCTTGGTGATGTCCATTTATTTAGTTTTTTCATTAACAGAATGTTTTGTTAGCGGGTCTCTTAAATTTTAGTAAAGGTAAGTATTAACAAATTGTCAGTGTATTGTGGTACAAATAAATATAAACTGATAATGACAATAATAAACAAAAAGTGAATACATACAATGAAAATAGCAGTAAATATGTAGTAGAAAAGAATAAAAAAAACGGGTCAGAATAAATGGTAGGTGGAACCAACATGGCACCCAACTATATACAGTTGTCAGTGTTGGTGACGTTTGCGATATTGGTAACTCTTTTGCGGCCCTTGCGAAGTGAGGGATGCAACTGCGAACCTCGGGAAGCGAGGCGAGCAGTTGAGGCACACTATTGCGGGTGCCGCGAGCCTCACAAACCGAAGCGAGCAGTTGAGGCATGCAAGTGCCGCGGGACTTAGGCTGCAATGAGCACCAATGGCGTTTATTCTGTGATCCTCACAAAGCGAGGCGAGCAGCTGAGGCACACAGCTGCTCACGGGTCTTAGGCTACCATGAGTGCCAAAGGAACTCATTCCAGGCCTTACGATGAGCGGCGCAGGGCCTCCTGATGATCGCTGCACGCGTTCATTCCGAGGCACGTACGACAGGCTCGAAGCCAGCACAGCTTAAACGAGACCCACAGTTACGTTTTTTAAGCCTCCATTTTGTTCCTCACTCAATTTTCGAGCACCCAAAACACCAAAATATTACTCAAACTAAGTTACACACTCACACACAGCATAGGGGTAGAGCTAGCGAGACTGTGAGTGAGGTTGCAAGTTTATTTGAACCATATTTACTGTTTCCTTGTGAGAAGGAAAAAAAAAATGGAGGACGAATAAACGTAAACGGCTGTAAAAAAGGATGAAGGACGTAAAAAATAACCTAAACACAGTAGCACTTAGCGCAACACAGTACAGACGATCACAAAACAAGTAACACTTAACTGAACAACGCGAAACACGCAGCCGTTGATCACGAGGCACATAACATCATACATTTTGGAGTGACCAAGCACGTAAATCGCTAAAACTCTGATTAACTCCATGAAATGGAGGAAAAGCGGTAAACTGCTCATGTGAACCTTTGTCCTCGCGCTTGCACTCTATAAATATTGCAAACTTTCCAGAATTTTCTCACTTTCTCCTAAGATGGTGAACTGTGTGACTGGACGTTATCAGAGGACAAATTTGATTAAGAGATTGTTACCTCTTGATGAATTTAAAGACATACATTGACAGATAATAGGTAAAGTAATATTATTTATTGATTTATTAATTGATTAATAGAAAAAAAGAAAAAAGAAAAGAAGCTAAATAATACATTTTACAATGACATCATTTAACACATGCTAAGTTAACTCTATGATTTCTTTAAAATAAATTGAAAGATAACAGGTAAAGCCTCATTAGTCATTCGTTGATAAATTCATTTATTAATTTGAAAAAATATATATATAAATATATATTAGCCTGACGTTACTTAACACATTGCAACCTGTATATCTTTGTATTGTATAACATGTAGTTTTTACTGAAATATAATTTTACACTTTGCAGGGCTCTGGGAATTTCACAATGACACCCAATTTGCCTGCACTGTCTGTTTATTAACAGACTGGCACATGTGCATGAAGTAACTTAAAAGGATGATTTACAGTATATTTCATTACATTAATTGAGTTAATAGTTAAACTATTACTAATTATTCATTGATTAATTAATTAATACAGAAAAAAAAAATTGCCTAAATAGTACATTTTAGGATGATGTAATTGAGATAAAGCTAACTTACCTCTTTAAGATTTCTACAAAATAAATATTAACATAACAGATAAAGGCTTATTATTAATTCATTTATTCAGTGATTGATTACAAAAAATAAAAACTTAGGGCCTCATTAAATTCTCCCTTGTAGTTCTCTCGGTCCTCGCAATAGGCAGTTTTTTGCTGTTTGCGAGGACCGAATCTCTTGCAGCCTGCTTTGCGAGATGACTCTGAAAAATAGGCGAAAATATGCTCTGAGAGAGCTACGGAGTCACACGCAGCCTTAAAATTATGAGGTGAATCTCGCACCTTGGAAGAATTCCTAAGTGCACAAAAAGGGCTAGCAAGGGATCCTAAAACCTCTACGTGCTGTCTCGGAGCAGCCCGAGACAGTCGTTTGAGGCTCCCCCATTCTCCCTATACACATCCCCATGCTGCAGGGGTCCCTATCAGGACCCCTGCAGCACCCCCACATTAACCCCTTGCAGGGGCGTCCGCAATCTGCATAGATCAGGCCCCCGCTGCATTTAAACATTTTAAATTCCCTGCCGCGGCTCCTTAAAGAGCCTGCGGCACACTATCATCAGTCCCGGCTGCGGCACCTAAAAATAACTCCCCTCTATGCTGGGGGCCCCCATTGGGACCCCTGAAGTGTCCCCACATTAACCCCTTGCTGCAGGGGTCCATAGGGATCCCCGCAGCCCCCCCCCCACATTACCCCTGGCACATTAACCCCAGATCAGGCCCCCGCTGCATTTAAAAATGTTAAATTTCCCGTCTCGTGGGTCCTTAAAAGACCATAAAAGTCCTGAAAGGACTCACACTAAAAAATATTAACCCCTAGCAACTAAAATTAACCCCATAACTCATGGGGGTCAATACAGACCCCCATAAGCCAATAATTAACCCTATAATTCATGGGGGTCAATACAGACCCCTATGAGCACTTAATTAACCCTATAACTCATGGGGGTCAGTACAGACCCCCATAAGCACAATAATTAACCCTATAACTCATGGGGGTCAATACTGACCCCCATAAGCCAATAATTAACGCCTATAAATCATGGGGGTCAATACAGACCCCCATAACCACTTAATTAACCCGATAACTCATGGGGGTCAATACAGACCCCCATAAGCACTTAATTAACCCTATAACTCCAGGGGGTTAATTCAGACCCCCATAAGCCCTTAATTAACCCTGTCACTCATGGGGGTCAATACAGACCCCCATAAGCCCTTAATTAAACCTGTCACTCATGGGTGTCAATACAGACCCCCCATAAGCCTCTATTTAACCCCATCAGTCCCATAATGGTATATTATGACCCTTATGGGGCTGTTAAAACCCTAACATTAAGTGCCACGACGGTTCACAAGGACCATCATGACACTAACTACAAACACTACACTATAATCGCAATAAACCATTGAATCCAAACTAACCCCCCTCTACACTAATCTATTAACACTTACACTACCTACCTACACTACCTACCCCCTAATAACCCCCCACCACTCTAATTACAAAAAATAAAAAACCTACCTTACAGAAAATAAAAAAACCTAAGTCACAATTTTTTTTTAAAAAAATACATTACAGAAAATAAAGAAACCTAAGTCACCAAAAGTAAAAAAAACTACAGTACAGAAAATAAAAAAACCTGAGTCACCAAAAATAAAAAAACCTACATTACAGAAAATAAAAAAACCTAAGTCACAAAAAATAAAAAAACCTACATTACCGAAAATAAAAAATACATTACAAGCCCCCCCCACACTACACAAAAAGTAAATAAATTACACACCTGAAAAGGTAAGACAGACATACACAATACAATACATACATACAATACATACAATACATTACATACAATACATTACATACAATACACACAATACAAATAAAATACTCCCTATCTATCTAACATACAATCTATTTAATATACAATAAATCCTAACTATATCAAATACATCCCCCTATCTATCTAATATACAATAAATCCTAACTACATACACAAACCCTAATTCTAAGCTAAAATAATTAAAATCCTAACTACATTCACAAACTTTAATTCTAAGCTAAAATAAAATAATTAAGACCACTTACCTTTGAGATGTCCCTTCAGATCACCAACCTAGGGGTAAAACAAAACAAAAAAATGTAGTACAACACATTAACATAAAATAAATAAACATTATACACATTCTAAATATTCTCCTCACCTTTCCAGCATGTCCCGTCCTTCTTCTTTTCTTTTACGGCGCGGCCCTGTTAAAAAAAAGCGGCCAAGATTTGATGGCACCCCTTTTTTTTGTGCTGGGGCCTACTTGCCCTGGGGTTGCCTGGGCCTCTATTTGAAGGCTCTCCTTCTTTTCTGGGGTGCCTGTGCCTCTGTTTGATGGCACCCCTTTTTTTCCTGTTGCCTACTTGCCCTGGGGTTGCCTCTGCCTCTATTTGATGGCACCTCTTTTTTTGCTGGGGTGCCTGTGCCTCTATTTGATAGCACCACTTGTTTTTGCTGTTGCCTACTTGCCCTGGGGTTGCCTGTGCCTCTATTTGATGGCACCCCTTTTTTTGCTGGGTGTGCCTGTGCCTCCCGTTTTTTTTTGCTGGGGCCTACTTGCCTTGAGGTTTACTGTGCCTCTATTTGATGGCACCCCTTTTTTTCTGGGGTGCCTGTGCCTCTATTTGATGGCACCCCTTTTTTTTGTGCTGGGGCCTACTTGCCCTGGGGTTGCCTGGGCCTCTATTTGATAGCACCCCTTTTTTTTGCTAGGGCCTACTTGCCTTGGGGTTGCCTTTGCCTCTATTTGATGGCTCCCCTTTTTTTCTGGGGTGCCTGTGCCACTATTTGATGCACACCTTTTTTTTGCTGTTGCCTACTTGCCCTGGGGTTGCCTCTGCCTCTATTTGATGGCACCCCATTATTTTGCTGGGGTTGCCTGTGCCTCTATTTGGTGGCACCCCTTTTTTTGGTGGGGGTGCCTGTGCCTCTATTTGATTGCACCCCTTTTTTTTGCTGGGGCCTACTTGCCTTAAGGTTTCCTTTGCCTCTATTTGATGGCTCCCCTTTTTTTCTGGGGTGCCTGTGCCTCTATTTGATGGCACCCCTTTTTTGTGCTTGGGCCTACTTGCCCTGGGGTTGCCTGTGCCTCTATTTGTTTGCACCCCTTGTTTTTGCTGTGGCCTACTTGCCCTGGGGTTGCCTGTGCCTCTATTTGGTGGCACCCCTTTTTTTGCTGGGGGTGCCTGTACCTCTATTTGATAGCACCCCTTTTTTTTGCTGGGGATGCCTGTGCCTGTATTTGTTGGCACCCCTTTTTTTGTTGGGGCCTACTTGTCCTGGGGTTGCCTGTGCCTCTATTTGATGGCACCCCTTTTTTGCTGGGGGGTGCCTGTGCCTCTATTTGATGGCACCCCTTTTTTTTTGCTGGGGCCTACTTGCCTTGTGGTTGCCTTTGCCTCTATTTGATGGCTCCCCTTTTTAGCTGGGGTGCCTGTGCCTCCATTTGATGGCACACCTTTTTTTTTTGCTGTTGCCTACTTGCCCTAGGGTTGCCTCTGCCTCTATTTGATGGCACCTCTTTTTTTGCTAGGGGTGCCTGTGCCTCTGTTTGATAGCACCACTTGTTTTTGCTGTGGCCTACTTGCCCTGAGGTTGCCTGTGCCTCTATTTGATGGCACCCCTTTTTTTGCTAGGGGTGCCTGTGCCTCCCGTTTTTTTTGCTGGGGCCTACTTGCCTTGAGGTTTACTGTGCCTCTATTTGATGGCAGCCCTTTTTTTCTGGGGTGCCTGTGCCTCTATTTGATAGCACCACTTGTTTTTGCTGTGGCCTACTTGCCCTGGGGTTGCCTGTGCCTCTATTTGATGGCACCCCTTTTTTTCTGGGTGCCTGTGCCTCTATTTGATTGCACCCCTTTTTTGTGTGCTGGGGTCTACTTGCCCTGGGGTTGCCTGTGCCTCTTTTTGATTGCATCGTTTTTTTTGCTGGGGCCTACTTGCCATGGGGTTGCCTGGGCCTCTATTTGATAGCACCCCTTTTTTTTGCTAGGGCCTACTTGCCTTGGGCTTGCATTTGCCTCTATTTGATGGCTCCCCTTTTTTTCTGGGGTGCCTGTGCCTTTATTTGATGGCACCCCTTTTTTATGCTGTTGCCTACTTGCCCTGGGGTTGCCTCTGCCTCTATTTGATGGCACCTATTTTTTTGCTGGGGTGCCTGTGCCTCTATTTGTTGGCACCCCTTTTTTTTCCTGGGGCCTATTTGCCCTGGAGTTGCCTGTGCCTCTATTTGAGGGCACCCCTTTATTGCTGGGGTTCCCTGTGCCTATATTTGATGGCAAACTTTTTTTTGCTAGGGTTGCCTGTGCCTCTATTTGATGGCACCCCTATTTTTTGCTTGGGCCTACTTCCCCTTGGGTTGCCTGTGCCTCTATTTGATAGCACACCTTTTTTTTTTGCTGTTGCCTATTTGCCCTAGGGTTGCCTCTGCCTCTATTTGATGGCACCTCTTTTTTTGCTGGGGTGCCTGTGCCTCTATTTGATAGCACCACTTGTTTTTGCTGTTGCCTACTTGCCCTGGGGTTGCCTGTGCCTCTATTTGATGGCACCCCTTTTTTTGCTGGGTGTGCCTGTGCCTCCCGTTTTTTTTGCTGGGGCCTACTTGCCTTGAGGTTTACTGTGCCTCTATTTGATGGCACCCCTTTTTTTCTGGGGTGCCTGTGCCTCTATTTGATGGCACCCCTTTTTTTTGTGCAGGGGCCTACTTGCCATGGGGTTGCCTGGGCCTCTATTTGATTGCATCCTTTTTTTGCTGGGGCCTACTTGCCATGGGGTTGCCTGGGCCTCTATTTGATAGCACCCCTTTTTTTTGCTAGGGCCTACTTGCCTTGGGGTTGCCTTTGCCTCTATTTGATGGCTCCCCTTTTTTCTGGGGTGCCTGTGCCACTATTTGATGCACCCCTTTTTTTTTGCTGTTGCCTACTTGCCCTGGGGTTGCCTCTGCCTCTATTTGATGGCACCCCATTATTTTGCTGGGGTTGCCTGTGCCTCTATTTGGTGGCACCCCTTTTTTTGGTGGGGGTGCCTGTGCCTCTATTTGATTGCACCCCTTTTTTTTGCTGGGGCCTACTTGCCTTGAGGTTTCCTGTGCCTCTATTTGATGGCTACCCTTTTTTTTCTGGGGTGTCTGTGCCTCTATTTGATGGCACCCCTTTTTTTGCTAGGGCCTACTTGCCTTGGAGTTGCCTGTGCCTCTATTTAATGGCACCCCTTTTTTTGCTAGGGCCTACTTGCCCTGGGGTTGCCTGTGCCTCTATTTGATGGCACCCCTTTTTCTGCTTTGGTTGCCTGTGACTCTATTTGATTGCTCCCCTTTTTTTGCTGGGGTGCCTGTGCCTCTATTTGATGGCACCCCTTTTTTTTGCTGTTGCCTACTTGCCCTGGGGTTGCGGCTGCCTCTATTTGATGGGACATTTTTTTTTGCTAGTGTTGCCTGTGCCTCTATTTGTTGGCACCCCTTTTTTTTGCTGGGGCCTACTTGCGCTGGGGTTGCCTGTGCCTCTATTTGATGGCACCCCCTTTATTTGCTGTGGCCTACTTGCCCTGGGGTTGCCTGTGTCTCTATTTGATGGCACCCCATTATTTTGCTGGGGATGCCTATGCCTCTGTTTGATGGCACCCCGTTTTTTTGCTGGGGCCTACTTGCCCTGGGGTTGCCTGTGCCTTTATTTGATAGCACCCCGTTTTTTGCTGGGGATGCCTGTGCCTCTATTTGTTGGCACCCCTTTTTTTTGCTGGGGCCTACTTGCCCTGGAGTTGCCTGTGCCTCTATTTGATGGCACCCCTTTTTTTGCTGGGGTTGCCTCTGCCTTTATTTGATGCCACCCTTTTTTTTGGTGGGGCCTACTTGCCCTGGGGTTGCCTGTGCCTTTATTTGATAGCACCCCGTTTTTTGCTCGGGATGCCTGTGCCTCTATTTGTTGGCACCCCGTTTTTTTTGCTGGGACCCACTTGCCCTGGGGTTGCCTGTGCCTCTATTTGATGGGACCTTTTTTTTTGCTAGTGTTGCCTGTGCCTCTATTTGTTGGCACCCCTTTTTTTTCTGCTGGGGCCTACTTGCGCTGGGGTTGCCTGTGCCTCTATTTGATGGCACCCCTTTATTTGCTGTGGCCTGCTTGCCCTGGGGTTGCCTGGGCCTCTATTTGATAGCATCCCGTCTTTTTGCTGGGGATGCCTGTGCCTCTGTTTGATGGCAACCCATTATTTTGCTGGGGATGCCTGTGCCTCTGTTTTATGGCACCCCTTTTTTTTTGCTGTGGCCTGCTTGCCCTGGGGTTGCCTGTGCCTCTATTTGATGGCACCCCATTATTTTGCTGGGGATGCCTGTGCCTCTGTTTTATGGCACCCCTTTTTTTTTTGCTGGGGCCTACTTGCCCTTGGGTTGCCTGTGCCTCTATTTGATTGCACCCCTTTTTTTGCTGGGGCCTACTTGCCCTGGGGTTGCCTGGGCCTCTATTTGATAGCATCCCGTCTTTTTGCTGGGGATGCCTGTGCCTCTGTTTGTTGGCACCCCTTTTTTTTGCTGGGGCCTACTTGCCCTGGGGTTGCCTTTGCCTCTATTTGATTGCACCCCTTTTTTTTGCTGTGGTTGCCTGTGCCTCTATTTGATGGCACCCCTTTTTTGCTGAGGCCTACTTGTCCTGGGGTTGCCTGTGCCTCTATTTGATGGCACCCCTTTTTTTGCTGTTGCCTACTTGCCCTAGGGTTGCCTCTGCCTCTATTTGATGGCACCTCTTTTTTTGCTAGGGGTGCCTGTGCCTCTGTTTGATAGCACCACTTGTTTTTGCTGTGGCCTACTTGCCCTGAGGTTGCCTGTGCCTCTATTTGATGGCACCCCTTTTTTTGCTAGGGGTGCCTGTGCCTCCCGTTTTTTTTGCTGGGGCCTACTTGCCTTGAGGTTTACTGTGCCTCTATTTGATGGCAGCCCTTTTTTTCTGGGGTGCCTGTGCCTCTATTTGATAGCACCACTTGTTTTTGCTGTGGCCTACTTGCCCTGGGGTTGCCTGTGCCTCTATTTGATGGCACCCCTTTTTTTCTGGGTGCCTGTGCCTCTATTTGATTGCACCCCTTTTTTGTGTGCTGGGGTCTACTTGCCCTGGGGTTGCCTGTGCCTCTTTTTGATTGCATCGTTTTTTTTGCTGGGGCCTACTTGCCATGGGGTTGCCTGGGCCTCTATTTGATAGCACCCCTTTTTTTTGCTAGGGCCTACTTGCCTTGGGGTTGCATTTGCCTCTATTTGATGGCTCCCCTTTTTTTCTGGGGTGCCTGTGCCTTTATTTGATGGCACCCCTTTTTTATGCTGTTGCCTACTTGCCCTGGGGTTGCCTCTGCCTCTATTTGATGGCACCTATTTTTTTGCTGGGGTGCCTGTGCCTCTATTTGTTGGCACCCCTTTTTTTTCCTGGGGCCTATTTGCCCTGGAGTTGCCTGTGCCTCTATTTGAGGGCACCCCTTTATTGCTGGGGTTCCCTGTGCCTATATTTGATGGCAAACTTTTTTTTGCTAGGGTTGCCTGTGCCTCTATTTGATGGCACCCCTATTTTTTGCTTGGGCCTACTTCCCCTTGGGTTGCCTGTGCCTCTATTTGATAGCACACCTTTTTTTTTGCTGTTGCCTATTTGCCCTAGGGTTGCCTCTGCCTCTATTTGATGGCACCTCTTTTTTTGCTGGGGTGCCTGTGCCTCTATTTGATAGCACCACTTGTTTTTGCTGTTGCCTACTTGCCCTGGGGTTGCCTGTGCCTCTATTTGATGGCACCCCTTTTTTTGCTGGGTGTGCCTGTGCCTCCCGTTTTTTTTGCTGGGGCCTACTTGCCTTGAGGTTTACTGTGCCTCTATTTGATGGCACCCCTTTTTTTCTGGGGTGCCTGTGCCTCTATTTGATGGCACCCCCTTTTTTTTGTGCAGGGGCCTACTTGCCATGGGGTTGCCTGGGCCTCTATTTGATTGCATCCTTTTTTTGCTGGGGCCTACTTGCCATGGGGTTGCCTGGGCCTCTATTTGATAGCACCCCTTTTTTTTGCTAGGGCCTACTTGCCTTGGGGTTGCCTTTGCCTCTATTTGATGGCTCCCCTTTTTTCTGGGGTGCCTGTGCCACTATTTGATGCACCCCTTTTTTTTTGCTGTTGCCTACTTGCCCTGGGGTTGCCTCTGCCTCTATTTGATGGCACCCCATTATTTTGCTGGGGTTGCCTGTGCCTCTATTTGGTGGCACCCCTTTTTTTGGTGGGGGTGCCTGTGCCTCTATTTGATTGCACCCCTTTTTTTTGCTGGGGCCTACTTGCCTTGAGGTTTCCTGTGCCTCTATTTGATGGCTACCCTTTTTTTTCTGGGGTGTCTGTGCCTCTATTTGATGGCACCCCTTTTTTTGCTAGGGCCTACTTGCCTTGGAGTTGCCTGTGCCTCTATTTAATGGCACCCCTTTTTTTGCTAGGGCCTACTTGCCCTGGGGTTGCCTGTGCCTCTATTTGATGGCACCCCTTTTTCTGCTTTGGTTGCCTGTGACTCTATTTGATTGCTCCCCTTTTTTTGCTGGGGTGCCTGTGCCTCTATTTGATGGCACCCCTTTTTTTTGCTGTTGCCTACTTGCCCTGGGGTTGCGGCTGCCTCTATTTGATGGGACATTTTTTTTTGCTAGTGTTGCCTGTGCCTCTATTTGTTGGCACCCCTTTTTTTTGCTGGGGCCTACTTGCGCTGGGGTTGCCTGTGCCTCTATTTGATGGCACCCCCTTTATTTGCTGTGGCCTACTTGCCCTGGGGTTGCCTGTGTCTCTATTTGATGGCACCCCATTATTTTGCTGGGGATGCCTATGCCTCTGTTTGATGGCACCCCGTTTTTTTGCTGGGGCCTACTTGCCCTGGGGTTGCCTGTGCCTTTATTTGATAGCACCCCGTTTTTTGCTGGGGATGCCTGTGCCTCTATTTGTTGGCACCCCTTTTTTTTGCTGGGGCCTACTTGCCCTGGAGTTGCCTGTGCCTCTATTTGATGGCACCCCTTTTTTTGCTGGGGTTGCCTCTGCCTTTATTTGATGCCACCCTTTTTTTTGGTGGGGCCTACTTGCCCTGGGGTTGCCTGTGCCTTTATTTGATAGCACCCCGTTTTTTGCTCGGGATGCCTGTGCCTCTATTTGTTGGCACCCCGTTTTTTTTGCTGGGACCCACTTGCCCTGGGGTTGCCTGTGCCTCTATTTGATGGGACCTTTTTTTTTTGCTAGTGTTGCCTGTGCCTCTATTTGTTGGCACCCCTTTTTTTTCTGCTGGGGCCTACTTGCGCTGGGGTTGCCTGTGCCTCTATTTGATGGCACCCCTTTATTTGCTGTGGCCTGCTTGCCCTGGGGTTGCCTGGGCCTCTATTTGATAGCATCCCGTCTTTTTGCTGGGGATGCCTGTGCCTCTGTTTGATGGCAACCCATTATTTTGCTGGGGATGCCTGTGCCTCTGTTTTATGGCACCCCTTTTTTTTTGCTGTGGCCTGCTTGCCCTGGGGTTGCCTGTGCCTCTATTTGATGGCAACCCATTATTTTGCTGGGGATGCCTGTGCCTCTGTTTTATGGCACCCCTTTTTTTTTGCTGGGGCCTACTTGCCCTTGGGTTGCCTGTGCCTCTATTTGATTGCACCCCTTTTTTTGCTGGGGCCTACTTGCCCTGGGGTTGCCTGGGCCTCTATTTGATAGCATCCCGTCTTTTTGCTGGGGATGCCTGTGCCTCTGTTTGTTGGCACCCCTTTTTTTTGCTGGGGCCTACTTGCCCTGGGGTTGCCTTTGCCTCTATTTGATTGCACCCCTTTTTTTTGCTGTGGTTGCCTGTGCCTCTATTTGATGGCACCCCTTTTTTGCTGAGGCCTACTTGTCCTGGGGTTGCCTGTGCCTCTATTTGATGGCACCCCTTTTTTTGCTGGTGCCTACTTGCCCTGGGGTGACCTGTGCCTCTATTTGATGGCACCCGTTTTTTTGCGACGGTTGCCTGTGCCTATATTTGATGGCACCCCTTTTTTTGTGTGCTGGGGCCTACTTGCCCTGGGGTTGCCTGTGCCTCTATTTGATTGCACCCCTTTTTTTGCTGGGGCCTACTTGCCCTGGGGTTGCCTGGGCCTCTATTTGATAGCACCACTTTTTTTTGCTAGGGCCTACTTGCCTTGGAGTTGCCTGTGCCTCTATTTGATGGCACCCCTTTTTTTTTGCTGTTGCCTACTTGCCCTGGGGTTGCCTCTGCCTCTATTTGATGACACCTCTTTTTTTGCTAAGGTGCCTGTGCCTCTGTTTGTTGGCACCCCTTTTTTTTGCTGGGGCCTATTTGCCCTGGAGTTGCCTGTGCCTCTATTTGATGGCACCCCATTATTTTGCTGGGGTTGCCTGTGCCTCTATTTGGTGGCACCACTTTTTTTGCTGGGGGTGCCTGTGCCTCTATTTGATTGCACCCCTTTTTTAAGCTGGGGCCTACTTGCCTTGAGGTTTCCTGTGCCTCTATTTGATGGCTCCCTTTTTTTCTGGGGTGCCTGTACCTGTATTTGATGGCACCTCTTTTTTTGTGCTAGAATCTACTTGCCCTGGGGGTGCCTGTGCCTCTATTTGATTGCACCCCTTTTTTAAGCTGGGGCCTACTTGCCTTGAGGTTTCCTGTGCCTCTATTTGATGACATCTCTTTTTTTGCTAAGGTGCCTGTGCCTCTGTTTGTTGGCACCCCTTTTTTTTGCTGGGGCCTATTTGCCCTGGAGTTGCCTGTGCCTCTATTTGGTGGCACCACTTTTTTTGCTGGGGGTGCCTGTGCCTCTATTTGATTGCACCCCTTTTTTAAGCTGGGGCCTACTTGCCTTGAGGTTTCCTGTGCCTTATTTGATGGCTCCCTTTTTTTCTGGGGTGCCTGTACCTCTATTTGATGGCACCTCTTTTTTTGTGCTAGAATCTACTTGCCCTGGGGTTGCCTGTGCCTCTATTTGATTGCACCCCTTTTTTTTGCTGGGGCCTACTTGCCCTGGGGTCTCCTGGGCCTCTATTTGATAGCATCCCGTTTTTTTGCTGGGGATGCCTGTGCCTCTGTTTGTTGGCACCCCTTTTTTTGCTGGGGCCTACTTGCCCTGGGGTTGCCTTTGCCTCTATTTGATTGCACCCCTTTTTTTTGCTGTGGTTGCCTGTGCCTCTATTTGATGGCACCTCTTTTTTTGCAACGGTTGCCTGTGCCTATATTTGATGGCACCCCTTTTTTTGCTGTAGCCTACTTGCCTAGAGGTTGCCTGTGCCTCTATTTGATGGCACCCCTTTTTTTGCTGGGGTTGCTGCCTCTATTTGATGCCACCCTTTTTTCACTGAGGCCTACTTGCCCTGGGGTTGCCTGTGCCTCTATTTGATGGCACCCATTTTTTTTTGCTGGGGCCTACTTGCCCTGGGGTTGCCTGTGCCTCTTTTTGATGGCACCCCATTATTTTGCTGTAGTTGCCTGTGCCTCTATTTAATTGCACCGCTTTTTTTGCTCGACGTGCCTGTACCTCTATTTGTTGGCACCCATTTTATTGCTGGTGCCCACTTGCCCTGGTGTTGCCTGTGCCTCTATTTGATGGCACCTTTTTTTGCTGGGTTGCCTGTGCCTCCATTTGATGGTACCCCTTTTTTTTTGCTGGGACCCACTTGCCCTGGGGTTGCCTGTGCCTCTATTTGATGGGACCTTTTTTTTGCTAGTGTTGCCTGTGCCTCTATTTGTTGGCACCCTTTTTTATTCTGCTGGGGCCTACTTGTGCTGGGGTTGCCTGTGCCTCTATTTGATGACACCCCTTTTTTTGGTGGGGTTGCCTGTGCCTCTATTTGATGGCACCCCTTTATTTGCTGTGGCCTACTTGCCCTGGGGTTGCCAGTGCCTCTATTTGATGGCAACCCATTATTTTGCTGGGGATGCCTGTGCCTCTGTTTTATGGCACCCCTTTTTTTTCCTGGGGCCTACTTGCCCTGGGGTTGCCTGTGCCTTTATTTGATAGCACCCCGTTTTTTGCTCGGGATGCCTGTGCCTCTATTTGTTGGCACCCCGTTTTTTTTGCTGGGACCCACTTGCCCTGGGGTTGCCTGTGCCTCTATTTGATGGGACCTTCTTTTTTGCTAGTGTTGCCTGTGCCTCTATTTGTTGGCACCCCTTTTTTTTCTGCTGGGGCCTACTTGCGCTGGGGTTGCCTGTGCCTCTATTTGATGACACCCCTTTTTTTGGTGGGGTTGCCAGAGCCTCTATTTGATGGCACCCCTTTATTTGCTGTGGCCTGCTTGCCCTGGGGTTGCCTGTGCCTCTATTTGATGGCAACCCATTATTTTACTGGGGATGCCTGTGCCTCTGTTTTATGGCACCCCTTTTTTTTTGCTGGGGCCTACTTGCCCTGGGGTTGCCTGTGCCTCTATTTGATTGCACCCCTTTTTTTGCTGGGGCCTACTTGCCCTGGGGTTGCCTGGGCCTCTATTTGATAGCATCCTGTCTTTTTGCTGGGGATGCCTGTGCCTCTGTTTGTTGGCACCCCTTTTTGTTGCTGGTGCCTACTTGCCCTGGGGTTGCCTTTGCCTCTATTTGATTGCACCCCTTTTTTTTGCTGTGGTTGCCTGTGCCTCTATTTGATGGCACCCCTTTTTTGCTGAGGCCTACTTGTCCTGGGGTTGCCTGTGCCTCTATTTGATGGCACCCCTTTTTTTGCTGGTGCCTACTTGCCCTGGGGTGACCTGTGCCTCTATTTGATGGCACCCGTTTTTTTGCGACGGTTGCCTGTGCCTATATTTGATTGCACCCCTTTTTTGTGTGCTGGGGCCTACTTGCCCTGGGGTTACCTGTGCCTCTATTTGATTGCACCCCTTTTTTTGCTGGGGCCTACTTGCCCTGGGGTTGCCTGGGCCTCTATTTGATAGCACCACTTTTTTTGCTAGGGTCTACTTGCCTTGGAGTTGCCTGTGCCTCTATTTGATGGCACCCCTTTTTTTTTGCTGTTGCCTACTTGCCCTGGGGTTGCCTCTGCCTCTATTTGATGACACCTCCTTTTTTGCTAAGGTGCCTGTGCCTCTATTTGTTGGCACCCCTTTTTTTTGCTGGGGCCTATTTGCCCTGGAGTTGCCTGTGCCTCTATTTGATGGCACCCCATTATTTTGCTGGGGTTGCCTGTGCCTCTATTTGGTGGCACCACTTTTTTTGCTGGGGGTGCCTGTGCCTCTATTTGATTGCACCCCTTTTTTAAGCTGGGTCCTACTTGCCTAGAGGTTTCCTGTGCCTCTATTTGATGGCTCCCTTTTTTTTCTGGGGTGCCTGTACCTCTATTTGATGGCACCTCTTTTTTTGTGCTAGAATCTACTTGCCCTGGGGTTGCCTGTGCCTCTATTTGATTGCACCCCTTTTTTTGCTGGGGCCTACTTGCCCTGGGGTTGCCTGGGCCTCTATTTGATAGCATCCCGTTTTTTTGCTGGGGATGCCTGTGCCTCTGTTTGTTGGCACCCCTTTTTTTGCTGGGGCCTACTTGCCCTGGGGTTGCCTTTGCCTCTATTTGATTGCACCCCTTTTTTTTTGCTGTGGTTGCCTGTGCCTCTATTTGATGGCACCCCTTTATTTGCGACGGTTGCCTGTGCCTATATTTGATGGCACCCCTTTTTTTGCTGTAGCCTACTTGCCTAGAGGTTGCCTGTGCCTCTATTTGATGGCACCCCTTTTTTTGCTGGGGTTGCTGCCTCTATTTGATGCCACCCTTTTTTCGCTGAGGCCTACTTGCCCTGGGGTTGCCTGTGCCTCTATTTGATGGCACCCATTTTTTTTTGCTGGGGCCTACTTGCCCTGGGGTTGCCTGTGCCTCTTTTTGATGGCACCCCATTATTTTGCTGTAGTAGCCTGTGCCTCTATTTGATTGCACCGCTTTTTTTGCTCAACGTGCCTGTACCTCTATTTGTTGGCACCCATTTTTTTGCTGGTGCCCACTTGCCCTGGTGTTGCCTGTGCCTCTATTTGATGGCACCTTTTTTTGCTGGGTTGCCTGTGCCTCCATTTGATGGTACCCCTTTTTTTTTTGCTGGGACCCACTTGCCCTGGGGTTGCCTGTGCCTCTATTTGATGGGGCCTTTTTTTTGCTAGTGTTGCCTGTGCCTCTATTTGTTGGCACCCTTTTTTATTCTGCTGGGGCCTACTTGTGCTGGGGTTGCCTGTGCCTCTATTTGATGGCAACCCATTATTTTGCTGGGGATGCCTGTGCCTCTGTTTTATGGCACCCCTTTTTTTTGCTGGGGCCTACTTGCCCTGGGGTTGCCTGTGCCTTTATTTGATAGCACCCCGTTTTTTTGCTCGGGATGCCTGTGCCTCTATTTGTTGGCACCCCTTTTTTTTGCTGGGACCCACTTGCCATGGGGTTGCCTGGGCCTCTATTTGATAGCATCCCGTCTTTTTGCTGGGGATGCCTGTGCCTCTGTTTGTTGGCACCCCTTTTTTTTGCTGGGGCCTACTTGCCCTGGGGTTGCCTTTGCCTCTATTTGATTGCACCCCTTTTTTTGCTGTGGTTGCCTGTGCCTCTATTTGATGGCACCCCTTTTTTGCTGAGGCCTACTTGCCCTGGGGTTGCCTGTGCCTCTATTTGATGGCACCCCTTTTTTTGTTGGTGCCTACTTGCCCTGGGGTGACCTGTGCCTCTATTTGATGGCACCCGTTTTTTTGCGACGGTTGCCTGTGCCTATATTTGATGACACCCCTTTTTTTGCTGTAGCCTACTTGCCTAGAGGTTGCCTGTGCCTCTATTTGATGGCACCCCTTTTTTTGCTGGGGTTGCTGCCTCTATTTGATGCCACCCTTTTTTCGCTGGGGCCTACTTGCCCTGGGGTTGCCTGTGCCTCTATTTGATGGCACCCATTTTTTTTTGCTGGGGCCTACTTGCCCTGGGGTTGCCTGTGCCTCTATTTGATGGCACCCATTTTTTTTTGCTGGGGCCTACTTGCCCTGGGGTTGCCTGTGCCTCTATTTGATGGCACCCCTTTTTTTGCTGGGGCCTACTTGCCCTGGAGTTGCCTGGGCCTCTATTTGATTGCACCCCTTTTTTTTGCTGTGGTTGCCTGTGCCTCTATTTGTTGGCACCCCTTTTTTGCTGAGGCCTACTTGCCCTGGGGTTGCCTGTGCCTCTATTTGATGGCACCCCTTTTTTTGCTGGTGCCTACTTGCCCTGGGGTGACCTGTGCCTCTATTTGATGGCACCCGTTTTTTTTGCGACGGTTGCCTGTGCCTATATTTGATGGCACCCCTTTTTTGTGTGCTGGGGCCTACTTGCCCTGGGGTTGCCTGTGCCTCTATTTGATTGCACCCCTTTTTTTTGCTGGGGCCTACTTGCCCTGGGGTTGACTGGGCCTCTATTTGATAGCACCACTTTTTTTTGCTAGGGCCTACTGGCCTTGGAGTTGCCTGTGCCTCTATTTGATGGCACCCCTTTTTTTTTGCTGTTTCCTACTTGCCCTGGGGTTGCCTCTGCCTCTATTTGATGACACCTCTTTTTTTGCTAAGGTGCCTGTGCCTCTATTTGTTGGCACCCCTTTTTTTTGCTGGGGCCTATTTGCCCTGGAGTTGCCTGTGCCTCTATTTGATGGCACCCCATTATTTTGCTGGGGGTGCCTGTGCCTCTATTTGGTGGCACCACTTTTTTTGCTGGGGGTGCCTGTGCCTCTATTTGATTGCACCCCTTTTTTTGCTGGGGCCTACTTGCCCTAGGGTTGCCTGGGCCTCTATTTGATAGCATCCCGTTTTTTTGCTGGGGATGCCTGTGCCTCTGTTTGTTGGCACCCCTTTTTTTGCTGGGGCCTACTTGCCCTGGGGTTGCCTTTGCCTCTATTTGATTGCACCCCTTTTTTTTGCTGTGGTTGCCTGTGCCTCTATTTGATGGCACCCCTTTTTTTGCAACGGTTGCCTGTGCCTATATTTGATGGCACCCCTTTTTTTGCTGTAGCCTACTTGCCTAGAGGTTGCCTGTGCCTCTATTTGATGGCACCCCTTTTTTTGCTGGGGTTGCTGCCTCTATTTGATGCCACCCTTTTTTCACTGAGGCCTACTTGCCCTGGGGTTGCCTGTGCCTCTATTTGATGGCACCCATTTTTTTTGCTGGGGCCTACTTGCCCTGGGGTTGCCTGTGCCTCTTTTTGATGGCACCCCATTATTTTGCTGTAGTTGCCTGTGCCTCTATTTGATTGCACCGCTTTTTTTGCTCGACGTGCCTGTACCTCTATTTGTTGGCACCCATTTTTTTGCTGGTGCCCACTTGCCCTGGTGTTGCCTGTGCCTCTATTTGATGGCACCTTTTTTTGCTGGGTTGCCTGTGCCTCCATTTGATGGTACCCCTTTTTTTTTGCTGGGACCCACTTGCCCTGGGGTTGCCTGTGCCTCTATTTGATGGGACCTTTTTTTTGCTAGTGTTGCCTGTGCCTCTATTTGTTGGCACCCTTTTTTATTCTGCTGGGGCCTACTTGTGCTGGGGTTGCCTGTGCCTCTATTTGATGACACCTCTTTTTTTGGTGGGGTTGCCTGTGCCTCTATTTGATGGCACCCCTTTATTTGCTGTGACCTACTTGCCCTGGGGTTGCCAGTGCCTCTATTTGATGGCAACCCATTATTTTGCTGGGGATGCCTGTGCCTCTGTTTTATGGCACCCCTTTTTTTTGCTGGGGCCTACTTGCCCTGGGGTTGCCTGTGCCTTTATTTGATAGCACCCCGTTTTTTGCTCGGGATGCCTGTGCCTCTATTTGTTGGCACCCCGTTTTTTTTGCTGCGACCCACTTGCCCTGGGGTTGCCTGTGCCTCTATTTGATGGGACCTTTTTTTTTGCTAGTGTTGCCTGTGCCTCTATTTGTTGGCACCCCTTTTTTTTCTGCTGGGGCCTACTTGCGCTGGGGTTGCCTGTGCCTCTATTTGATGACACCCCTTTTTTTGGTGGGGTTGCCAGAGCCTCTATTTGATGGCACCCCTTTATTTGCTGTGGCCTGCTTGCCCTGGGGTTGCCTGTGCCTCTATTTGATGGCAACCCATTATTTTGCTGGGGATGCCTGTGCCTCTGTTTTATGGCACCCCTTTTTTTTTGCTGGGGCCTACTTGCCCTGGGGTTGCCTGTGCCTCTATTTGATTGCACCCCTTTTTTTGCTGGGGCCTACTTGCCCTGGGGTTGCCTGGGCCTCTATTTGATAGCATCCTGTCTTTTTGCTGGGGATGCCTGTGCCTCTGTTTGTTGGCACCCCTTTTTGTTGCTGGGGCCTACTTGCCCTGGGGTTGCCTTTGCCTCTATTTGATTGCACCCCTTTTTTTTGCTGTGGTTGCCTGTGCCTCTATTTGATGGCACCCCTTTTTTGCTGAGGCCTACTTGTCCTGGGGTTGCCTGTGCCTCTATTTGATGGCACCCCTTTTTTTTGCTGGTGCCTACTTGCCCTGGGGTGACCTGTGCCTCTATTTGATGGCACCCGTTTTTTTGCGACGGTTGCCTGTGCCTATATTTGATGGCACCCCTTTTTTGTGTGCTGGGGCCTACTTGCCCTGGGGTTGCCTGTGCCTCTATTTGATTGCACCCCTTTTTTTGCTGGGGCCTACTTGCCCTGGGGTTGCCTGGGCCTCTATTTGATAGCACCACTTTTTTTTGCTAGGGTCTACTTGCCTTGGAGTTGCCTGTGCCTCTATTTGATGGCACCCCTTTTTTTTTGCTGTTGCCTACTTGCCCTGGGGTTGCCTCTGCCTCTATTTGATGACACCTCCTTTTTTGCTAAAGTGCCTGTGCCTCTATTTGTTGGCACCCCTTTTTTTTGCTGGGGCCTATTTGCCCTGGAGTTGCCTGTGCCTCTATTTGATGGCACCCCATTATTTTGCTGGGGTTGCCTGTGCCTCTATTTGGTGGCACCACTTTTTTTGCTGGGGGTGCCTGTGCCTCTATTTGATTGCACCCCTTTTTTAAGCTGGGTCCTACTTGCCTTGAGGTTTCCTGTGCCTCTATTTGATTGCTCCCTTTTTTTTCTGGGGTGCCTGTACCTCTATTTGATGGCACCTCTTTTTTTGTGCTAGAATCTACTTGCCCTGGGGTTGCCTGTGCCTCTATTTGATTGCACCCCTTTTTTTGCTGGGGCCTACTTGCCCTGGGGTTGCCTGGGCCTCTATTTGATAGCATCCCGTTTTTTTGCTGGGGATGCCTGTGCCTCTGTTTGTTGGCACCCCTTTTTTTGCTGGGGCCTACTTGCCCTGGGGTTGCCTTTGCCTTTATTTGATTGCACCCCTTTTTTTTTGCTGTGGTTGCCTGTGCCTCTATTTGATGGCACCCCTTTTTTTGCGACGGTTTCCTGTGCCTATATTTGATGGCACCCCTTTTTTTTGCTGTAGCCTACTTGCCTAGAGGTTGCCTGTGCCTCTATTTGATGGCACCCCTTTTTTTGCTGGGGTTGCTGCCTCTATTTGATGCCACCCTTTTTTCGCTGAGGCCTACTTGTCCTGGGGTTGCCTGTGCCTCTATTTGATGGCACCCATTTTTTTTTTGCTGGGGCCTACTTGCCCTGGGGTTGCCTGTGCCTCTTTTTGATGGCACCCCATTATTTTGCTGTAGTTGCCTGTGCCTCTATTTGATTGCACCGCTTTTTTTGCTCGACGTGCCTGTACCTCTATTTGTTGGCACCCATTTTTTTGCTGGTGCCCACTTGCCCTGGTGTTGCCTGTGCCTCTATTTGATGGCACCTTTTTTTGCTGGGTTGCCTGTGCCTCCATTTGATGGTACCCCTTTTTTTTTGCTGGGACCCACTTGCCCTGGGGTTGCCTGTGCCTCTATTTGATGGGACCTTTTTTTTGCTCGTGTTGCCTGTGCCTCTATTTGTTGGCACCCTTTTTTATTCTGCTGGGGCCTACTTGTGCTGGGGTTGCCTGTGCCTCTATTTGATGACACCCCTTTTTTTGGTGGGGTTGCCTGTGCCTCTATTTGATGGCACCCCTTTATTTGCTGTGGCCTACTTGCCCTGGGGTTGCCAGTGCCTCTATTTGATGGCAACCCATTATTTTGCTGGGGATGCCTGTGCCTCTGTTTTATGGCACCCCTTTTTTTTGCTGGGGCCTACTTGCCCTGGGGTTGCCAGTGCCTCTATTTGATGGCAACCCATTATTTTGCTGGGGATGCCTGTGCCTCTGTTTTATGGCACCCCTTTTTTTTGCTGGGGCCTACTTGCCCTGGGGTTGCCTGTGCCTCTATTTGATGGCACCCATTTTTTTTTGCTGGGGCCTACTTGCCCTGGGGTTGCCTGTGCCTCTATTTGATGGCACCCCTTTTTTTGCTGGGGCCTACTTGCCCTGGAGTTGCCTGGGCCTCTATTTGATTGCACCCCTTTTTTTTGCTGTGGTTGCCTGTGCCTCTATTTGTTGGCACCCCTTTTTTGCTGAGGCCTACTTGCCCTGGGGTTGCCTGTGCCTCTATTTGATGGCACCCCTTTTTTTGCTGGTGCCTACTTGCCCTGGGGTGACCTGTGCCTCTATTTGATGGCACCCGTTTTTTTGCGACGGTTGCCTGTGCCTATATTTGATGGCACCCCTTTTTTGTGTGCTGGGGCCTACTTGCCCTGGGGTTGCCTGTGCCTCTATTTGATTGCACCCCTTTTTTTTTGCTGGGGCCTACTTGCCCTGGGGTTGCCTGGGCCTCTATTTGATAGCACCACTTTTTTTTGCTAGGGCCTACTGGCCTTGGAGTTGCCTGTGCCTCTATTTGATGGCACCCCTTTTTTTTTGCTGTTTCCTACTTGCCCTGGGGTTGCCTCTGCCTCTATTTGATGACACCTCTTTTTTTGCTAAGGTGCCTGTGCCTCTATTTGTTGGCACCCCTTTTTTTGCTGGGGCCTATTTGCCCTGGAGTTGCCTGTGCCTCTATTTGATGGCACCCCATTATTTTGCTGGGGGTGCCTGTGCCTCTATTTGGTGGCACCACTTTTTTTGCTGGGGGTGCCTGTGCCTCTATTTGATTGCACCCCTTTTTTTGCTGGGGCCTACTTGCCCTAGGGTTGCCTGGGCCTCTATTTGATAGCATCCCGTTTTTTTGCTGGGGATGCCTGTGCCTCTGTTTGTTGGCACCCCTTTTTTTGCTGGGGCCTACTTGCCCTGGGGTTGCCTTTGCCTCTATTTGATTGCACCCCTTTTTTTTGCTGTGGTTGCCTGTGCCTCTATTTGATGGCACCCCTTTTTTTGCAACGGTTGCCTGTGCCTATATTTGATGGCACCCCTTTTTTTGCTGTAGCCTACTTGCCTAGAGGTTGCCTGTGCCTCTATTTGATGGCACCCCTTTTTTTTGCTGGGGTTGCTGCCTCTATTTGATGCCACCCTTTTTTCACTGAGGCCTACTTGCCCTGGGGTTGCCTGTGCCTCTATTTGATGGCACCCATTTTTTTTGCTGGGGCCTACTAGCCCTGGGGTTGCCTGTGCCTCTTTTTGATGGCACCCCATTATTTTGCTGTAGTTGCCTGTGCCTCTATTTGATTGCACCGCTTTTTTTGCTCGACGTGCCTGTACCTCTATTTGTTGGCACCCATTTTTTTGCTGGTGCCCACTTGCCCTGGTGTTGCCTGTGCCTCTATTTGATGGCACCTTTTTTTGCTGGGTTGCCTGTGCCTCCATTTGATGGTACCCCTTTTTTTTTGCTGGGACCCACTTGCCCTGGGGTTGCCTGTGCCTCTATTTGATGGGACCTTTTTTTTGCTAGTGTTGCCTGTGCCTCTATTTGTTGGCACCCTTTTTTATTCTGCTGGGGCCTACTTGTGCTGGGGTTGCCTGTGCCTCTATTTGATGACACCCCTTTTTTTGGTGGGGTTGCCTGTGCCTCTATTTGATGGCACCCCTTTATTTGCTGTGACCTACTTGCCCTGGGGTTGCCAGTGCCTCTATTTGATGGCAACCCATTATTTTGCTGGGGATGCCTGTGCCTCTGTTTTATGGCACCCCTTTTTTTTGCTGGGGCCTACTTGCCCTGGGGTTGCCTGTGCCTTTATTTGATAGCACCCCGTTTTTTGCTCGGGATGCCTGTGCCTCTATTTGTTGGCACCCCGTTTTTTTTGCTGCGACCCACTTGCCCTGGGGTTGCCTGTGCCTCTATTTGATGGGACCTTTTTTTTTGCTAGTGTTGCCTGTGCCTCTATTTGTTGGCACCCCGTTTTTTTTCTGCTGGGGCCTACTTGCGCTGGGGTTGCCTGTGCCTCTATTTGATGACACCCCTTTTTTTGGTGGGGTTGCCAGAGCCTCTATTTGATGGCACCCCTTTATTTGCTGTGGCCTGCTTGCCCTGGGGTTGCCTGTGCCTCTATTTGATGGCAACCCATTATTTTGCTGGGGATGCCTGTGCCTCTGTTTTATGGCACCCCTTTTTTTTTGCTGGGGCCTACTTGCCCTGGGGTTGCCTGTGCCTCTATTTGATTGCACCCCTTTTTTTGCTGGGGCCTACTTGCCCTGGGGTTGCCTGGGCCTCTATTTGATAGCATCCTGTCTTTTTGCTGGGGATGCCTGTGCCTCTGTTTGTTGGCACCCCTTTTTGTTGCTGGTGCCTACTTGCCCTGGGGTTGCCTTTGGCTCTATTTGATTGCACCCCTTTTTTTTGCTGTGGTTGCCTGTGCCTCTATTTGATGGCACCCCTTTTTTGCTGAGGCCTACTTGTCCTGGGGTTGCCTGTGCCTCTATTTGATGGCACCCCTTTTTTTGCTGGTGCCTACTTGCCCTGGGGTGACCTGTGCCTCTATTTGATGGCACCCGTTTTTTTGCGACGGTTGCCTGTGCCTATATTTGATGGCACCCCTTTTTTGTGTGCTGGGGCCTACTTGCCCTGGGGTTGCCTGTGCCTCTATTTGATTGCACCCCTTTTTTTGCTGGGGCCTACTTGCCCTGGGGTTGCCTGGGCCTCTATTTGATAGCACCACTTTTTTTTGCTAGGGTCTACTTGCCTTGGAGTTGCCTGTGCCTCTATTTGATGGCACCCCTTTTTTTTTGCTGTTGCCTACTTGCCCTGGGGTTGCCTCTGCCTCTATTTGATGACACCTCCTTTTTTGCTAAGGTGCCTGTGCCTCTATTTGTTGGCACCCCTTTTTTTTGCTGGGGCCTATTTGCCCTGGAGTTGCCTGTGCCTCTATTTGATGGCACCCCATTATTTTGCTGGGGTTGCCTGTGCCTCTATTTGGTGGCACCACTTTTTTTTGCTGGGGGTGCCTGTGCCTCTATTTGATTGCACCCCTTTTTTAAGCTGGGTCCTACTTGCCTTGAGGTTTCCTGTGCCTCTATTTGATTGCTCCCTTTTTTTTCTGGGGTGCCTGTACCTCTATTTGATGGCACCTCTTTTTTTGTGCTAGAATCTACTTGCCCTGGGGTTGCCTGTGCCTCTATTTGATTGCACCCCTTTTTTTGCTGGGGCCTACTTGCCCTGGGGTTGCCTGGGCCTCTATTTGATAGCATCCCGTTTTTTTGCTGGGGATGCCTGTGCCTCTGTTTGTTGGCACCCCTTTTTTTGCTGGGGCCTACTTGCCCTGGGGTTGCCTTTGCCTCTATTTGATTGCACCCCTTTTTTTTTGCTGTGGTTGCCTGTGCCTCTATTTGATGGCACCCCTTTTTTTTGCGACGGTTTCCTGTGCCTATATTTGATGGCACCCCTTTTTTTTGCTGTAGCCTACTTGCCTAGAGGTTGCCTGTGCCTCTATTTGATGGCACCCCTTTTTTTGCTGGGGTTGCTGCCTCTATTTGATGCCACCCTTTTTTCGCTGAGGCCTACTTGTCCTGGGGTTGCCTGTGCCTCTATTTGATGGCACCCATTTTTTTTTGCTGGGGCCTACTTGCCCTGGGGTTGCCTGTGCCTCTTTTTGATGGCACCCCATTATTTTGCTGTAGTTGCCTGTGCCTCTATTTGATTGCACCGCTTTTTTTGCTCGACGTGCCTGTACCTCTATTTGTTGGCACCCATTTTTTTGCTGGTGCCCACTTGCCCTGGTGTTGCCTGTGCCTCTATTTGATGGCACCTTTTTTTGCTGGGTTGCCTGTGCCTCCATTTGATGGTACCCCTTTTTTTTTGCTGGGACCCACTTGCCCTGGGGTTGCCTGTGCCTCTATTTGATGGGACCTTTTTTTTGCTAGTGTTGCCTGTGCCTCTATTTGTTGGCACCCTTTTTTATTCTGCTGGGGCCTACTTGTGCTGGGGTTGCCTGTGCCTCTATTTGATGACACCCCTTTTTTTGGTGGGGTTGCCTGTGCCTCTATTTGATGGCACCCCTTTTTTTGCTGTGGCCTACTTGCCCTGGGGTTGCCAGTGCCTCTATTTGATGGCAACCCATTATTTTGCTGGGGATGCCTGTGCCTCTGTTTTATGGCACCCCTTTTTTTTGCTGGGGCCTACTTGCCCTGGGGTTGCCTGTGCCTTTATTTGATAGCACCCCGTTTTTTGCTCGGGATGCCTGTGCCTCTATTTGTTGGCACCCCTTTTTTTTTGCTGGGACCCACTTGCCATGGGGTTGCCTGGGCCTCTATTTGATAGCATCCCGTCTTTTTGCTGGGGATGCCTGTGCCTCTGTTTGTTGGCACCCCTTTTTTTTGCTGGGGCCTACTTGCCCTGGGGTTGCCTTTGCCTCTATTTGATGGCACCCCTTTTTTGCTGAGGCCTACTTGCCCTGGGGTTGTCTGTGCCTCTATTTGATGGCACCCCTTTTTTTGCTGGTGCCTACTTGCCCTGGGGTGACCTGTGCCTCTATTTGATGGCACCCGTTTTTTTGCGACGGTTGCCTGTGCCTATATTTGATGGCACCCCTTTTTTTGCTGTAGCCTACTTGCCTAGAGGTTGCCTGTGCCTCTATTTGATGGCACCCCTTTTTTTGCTGGGGTTGCTGCCTCTATTTGATGCCACCCTTTTTTCGCTGGGGCCTACTTGCCCTGGGGTTGCCTGTGCCTCTATTTGATGGCACCCATTTTTTTTTGCTGGGGCCTACTTGCCCTGGGGTTGCCTGTGCCTCTATTTGATGGCACCCATTTTTTTTGCTGGGGCCTACTTGCCCTGGGGTTGCCTGTGCCTCTATTTGATGGCACCCCTTTTTTTGCTGGGGCCTACTTGCCCTGGGGTTGCCTGGGCCTCTATTTGATAGCATCCTGTCTTTTTGCTGGGGATGCCTGTGCCTCTGTTTGTTCACACCCCTTTTTGTTGCTGGGGCCTACTTGCCCTGGGGTTGCCTTTGCCTCTATTTGATTGCACCCCTTTTTTTTGCTGTGGTTGCCTGTGCCTCTATTTGATGGCACCCCTTTTTTGCTGAGGCCTACTTGTCCTGGGGTTGCCTGTGCCTCTATTTGATGGCACCCCTTTTTTTGCTGGTGCCTACTTGCCCTGGGGTGACCTGTGCCTCTATTTGATGGCACCCGTTTTTTTGCGACGGTTGCCTGTGCCTATATTTGATGGCACCCCTTTTTTGTGTGCTGGGGCCTACTTGCCCTGGGGTTGCCTGTGCCTCTTTTTGATGGCACCCCTTTTTTTTGCTGTGGTTGCCTGTGCCTCTATTTGTTGGCACCCCTTTTTTGCTGAGGCCTACTTGCCCTGGGGTTGCCTGTGCCTCTATTTGATGGCACCCCTTTTTTTGCTGGTGCCTACTTGCCCTGGGGTGACCTGTGCCTCTATTTGATGGCACCCGTTTTTTTGCGACGGTTGCCTGTGCCTATATTTGATGGCACCCCTTTTTTGTGTGCTGGGGCCTACTTGCCCTGGGGTTGCCTGTGCCTCTATTTGATTGCACCCCTTTTTTTGCTGGGGCCTACTTGCCCTGGGGTTGCCTGGGCCTCTATTTGATGGCACCCCTTTTTTTTTGCTGTTTCCTACTTGCCCTGGGGTTGCCTCTGCCTCTATTTGATGACACCTCTTTTTTTGCTAAGGTGCCTGTGCCTCTATTTGTTGGCACCCCTTTTTTTTGCTGGGGCCTATTTGCCCTGGAGTTGCCTGTGCCTCTATTTGATGGCACCCCATTATTTTGCTGGGGGTGCCTGTGCCTCTATTTGGTGGCACCACTTTTTTTGCTGGGGGTGCCTGTGCCTCTATTTGATTGCACCCCTTAATTTGCTGGGGCCTACTTGCCCTAGGGTTGCCTGGGCCTCTATTTGATAGCATCCCATTTTTTTGCTGGGGATGCCTGTGCCTCTGTTTGTTGGCACTCCTTTTTTTGCTGGGGCCTACTTGCCCTGGGGTTGCCTTTGCCTCTATTTGATTGCACCCCTTTTTTTGCAACGGTTGCCTGTGCCTATATTTGATGGCACCCCTTTTTTTGCTGTAGCCTACTTGCCTAGAGGTTGCCTGTGCCTCTATTTGATGGCACCCCTTTTTTTGCTGGGGTTGCTGCCTCTATTTGATGCCACCCTTTTTTCACTGAGGCCTACTTGCCCTGGGGTTGCCTGTGCCTCTATTTGATGGCACCCATTTTTTTTGCTGGGGCCTACTTGCCCTGGGGTTGCCTGTGCCTCTTTTTGATGGCACCCCATTATTTTGCTGTAGTTGCCTGTGCCTCTATTTGATTGCACCGCTTTTTTTTGCTCGACGTGCCTGTACCTCTATTTGTTGGCACCCATTTTTTTGCTGGTGCCCACTTGCCCTGGTGTTGCCTGTGCCTCTATTTGATGGCACCTTTTTTTGCTGGGTTGCCTGTGCCTCCATTTGATGGTACCCCTTTTTTTTGCTGGGACCCACTTGCCCTGGGGTTGCCTGTGCCTCTATTTGATGGGACCTTTTTTTGCTAGTGTTGCCTGTGCCTCTATTTGTTGGCACCCTTTTTTATTCTGCTGGGGCCTACTTGTGCTGGGGTTGCCTGTGCCTCTATTTGATGACACCCCTTTTTTTGGTGGGGTTGCCTGTGCCTCTATTTGATGGCACCCCTTTATTTGCTGTGACCTACTTGCCCTGGGGTTGCCAGTGCCTCTATTTGATGGCAACCCATTATTTTGCTGGGGATGCCTGTGCCTCTGTTTTATGGCACCCCTTTTTTTTGCTGGGGCCTACTTGCCCTGGGTTTGCCTGTGCCTTTATTTGATAGCACCCTTTTTTATTCTGCTGGGGCCTACTTGTGCTGGGGTTGCCTGTGCCTCTATTTGATGACACCCCTTTTTTTGGTGGGGTTGCCTGTGCCTCTATTTGATGGCACCCCTTTATTTGCTGTGACCTACTTGCCCTGGGGTTGCCAGTGCCTCTATTTGATGGCACCCCATTATTTTGCTGGGGGTGCCTGTGCCTCTATTTGGTGGCACCACTTTTTTTGCTGGGGGTGCCTGTGCCTCTATTTGATTGCTCCCCTTTTTTTTGCTGGGGCCTACTTGCCCTAGGGTTGCCTGGGCCTCTATTTGATAGCATCCCGTTTTTTTGCTGGGGATGCCTGTGCCTCTGTTTGTTGGCACACCATTTTTTGCTGGGGCCTACTTGCCCTGGGGTTGCCTTTGCCTCTATTTGATTGCACCCCTTTTTTTTGCTGTGGTTGCCTGTGCCTCTATTTGATGGCACCCTTTTTTTTGCAACGGTTGCCTGTGCCTATATTTGATGGCACCCCTTTTTTTGCTGTAGCCTACGTGCCTAGAGGTTGCCTGTGCCTCTATTTGATTGCACCCCTTTTTTTGCTGGGGTTGCTGCCTCTATTTGATGCCACCCTTTTTTCACTGAGGCCTACTTGCCCTGGGGTTGCCTGTGCCTCTATTTGATGGCACCCATTTTTTTTGCTGGGGCCTACTTGCCCTGGGGTTGCCTGTGCCTCTTTTTGATGGCACCCCATTATTTTGCTGTAGTTGCCTGTGCCTCTATTTGATTGCACCGCTTTTTTTGCTCGACGTGCCTGTACCTCTATTTGTTGGCACCCATTTTTTTGCTGGTGCCCACTTGCCCTGGTGTTGCCTGTGCCTCTATTTGATGGCACCTTTTTTTGCTGGGTTGCCTGTGCCTCCATTTGATGGTACCCCTTTTTTTTTGCTGGGACCCACTTGCCCTGGGGTTGCTTGTGCCTCTATTTGATGGGACCTTTTTTTGCTAGTGTTGCCTGTGCCTCTATTTGTTGGCACCCTTTTTTATTCTGCTGGGGCCTACTTGTGCTGGGGTTGCCTGTGCCTCTATTTGATGACACCCCTTTTTTTGGTGGGGTTGCCTGTGCCTCTATTTGATGGCACCCCTTTATTTGCTGTGACCTACTTGCCCTGGGGTTGCCAGTGCCTCTATTTGATGGCAACCCATTATTTTGCTGGGGATGCCTGTGCCTCTGTTTTATGGCACCCCTTTTTTTTGCTGGGGCCTACTTGCCCTGGGGTTGCCTGTGCCTGTATTTGATAGCACCCCGTTTTTTGCTCGGGATGCCTGTGCCTCTATTTGTTGGCACCCCCGTTTTTTTTGCTGCGACCCACTTGCCCTGGGGTTGCCTGTGCCTCTATTTGATGGGACCTTTTTTTTTGCTAGTGTTGCCTGTGCCTCTATTTGTTGGCACCCCTTTTTTTTCTGCTGGGGCCTACTTGCGCTGGGGTTGCCTGTGCCTCTATTTGATGACACCCCTTTTTTTGGTGGGGTTGCCAGAGCCTCTATTTGATGGCACCCCTTTATTTGCTGTGGCCTGCTTGCCCTGGGGTTGCCTGTGCCTCTATTTGATGGCAACCCATTATTTTGCTGGGGATGCCTGTGCCTCTGTTTTATGGCACCCCTTTTTTTTTGCTGGGGCCTACTTGCCCTGGGGTTGCCTGTGCCTCTATTTGATTGCACCCCTTTTTTTGCTGGGGCCTACTTGCCCTGGGGTTGCCTGGGCCTCTATTTGATAGCATTCTGTCTTTTTGCTGGGGATGCCTGTGCCTCTGTTTGTTGGCACCCCTTTTTGTTGCTGGGGCCTACTTGCCCTGGGGTTGCCTTTGCCTCTATTTGATTGCACCCCTTTTTTTTGCTGTGGTTGCCTGTGCCTCTATTTGATGGCACCCCTTTTTTGCTGAGGCCTACTTGTCCTGGGGTTGCCTGTGCCTCTATTTGATGGCACCCCTTTTTTTGCTGGTGCCTACTTGCCCTGGGGTGACCTGTGCCTCTATTTGATGGCACCCGTTTTTTTGCGACGGTTGCCTGTGCCTATATTTGATTGCACCCCTTTTTTGTGTGCTGGGGCCTACTTGCCCTGGGGTTGCCTGTGCCTCTATTTGATTGCACCCCTTTTTTTGCTGGGGCCTACTTGCCCTGGGGTTGCCTGGGCCTCTATTTGATAGCACCACTTTTTTTTGCTAGGGTCTACTTGCCTTGGAGTTGCCTGTGCCTCTATTTGATGGCACCCCTTTTTTTTTGCTGTTGCCTACTTGCCCTGGGGTTGCCTCTGCCTCTATTTGATGACACCTCCTTTTTTGCTAAGGTGCCTGTGCCTCTATTTGTTGGCACCCCTTTTTTTTGCTGGGGCCTATTTGCCCTGGAGTTGCCTGTGCCTCTATTTGATGGCACCCCATTATTTTGCTGGGGGTGCCTGTGCCTCTATTTGGTGGCACCACTTTTTTTGCTGGGGGTGCCTGTGCCTCTATTTGATTGCTCCCCTTTTTTTGCTGGGGCCTACTTGCCCTAGGGTTGCCTGGGCCTCTATTTGATAGCATCCCGTTTTTTTGCTGGGGATGCCTGTGCCTCTGTTTGTTGGCACACCATTTTTTGCTGGGGCCTACTTGCCCTGGGGTTGCCTTTGCCTCTATTTGATTGCACCCCTTTTTTTTGCTGTGGTTGCCTGTGCCTCTATTTGATGGCACCCTTTTTTTTGCAACGGTTGCCTGTGCCTATATTTGATGGCACCCCTTTTTTTGCTGTAGCCTACGTGCCTAGAGGTTGCCTGTGCCTCTATTTGATTGCACCCCTTTTTTTGCTGGGGTTGCTGCCTCTATTTGATGCCACCCTTTTTTCACTGAGGCCTACTTGCCCTGGGGTTGCCTGTGCCTCTATTTGATGGCACCCATTTTTTTTGCTGGGGCCTACTTGCCCTGGGGTTGCCTGTGCCTCTTTTTGATGGCACCCCATTATTTTGCTGTAGTTGCCTGTGCCTCTATTTGATTGCACCGCTTTTTTTGCTCGACGTGCCTGTACCTCTATTTGTTGGCACCCATTTTTTTGCTGGTGCCCACTTGCCCTGGTGTTGCCTGTGCCTCTATTTGATGGCACCTTTTTTTGCTGGGTTGCCTGTGCCTCCATTTGATGGTACCCCTTTTTTTTTGCTGGGACCCACTTGCCCTGGGGTTGCTTGTGCCTCTATTTGATGGGACCTTTTTTTGCTAGTGTTGCCTGTGCCTCTATTTGTTGGCACCCTTTTTTATTCTGCTGGGGCCTACTTGTGCTGGGGTTGCCTGTGCCTCTATTTGATGACACCCCTTTTTTTGGTGGGGTTGCCTGTGCCTCTATTTGATGGCACCCCTTTATTTGCTGTGACCTACTTGCCCTGGGGTTGCCAGTGCCTCTATTTGATGGCAACCCATTATTTTGCTGGGGATGCCTGTGCCTCTGTTTTATGGCACCCCTTTTTTTTGCTGGGGCCTACTTGCCCTGGGGTTGCCTGTGCCTTTATTTGATAGCACCCCGTTTTTTGCTCGGGATGCCTGTGCCTCTATTTGTTGGCACCCCGTTTTTTTTGCTGCGACCCACTTGCCCTGGGGTTGCCTGTGCCTCTATTTGATGGGACCTTTTTTTTTGCTAGTGTTGCCTGTGCCTCTATTTGTTGGCACCCCTTTTTTTTCTGCTGGGGCCTACTTGCGCTGGGGTTGCCTGTGCCTCTATTTGATGACACCCCTTTTTTTGGTGGGGTTGCCAGAGCCTCTATTTGATGGCACCCCTTTATTTGCTGTGGCCTGCTTGCCCTGGGGTTGCCTGTGCCTCTATTTGATGGCAACCCATTATTTTGCTGGGGATGCCTGTGCCTCTGTTTTATGGCACCCCTTTTTTTTTGCTGGGGCCTACTTGCCCTGGGGTTGCCTGTGCCTCTATTTGATTGCACCCCTTTTTTTGCTGGGGCCTACTTGCCCTGGGGTTGCCTGGGCCTCTATTTGATAGCATTCTGTCTTTTTGCTGGGGATGCCTGTGCCTCTGTTTGTTGGCACCCCTTTTTGTTGCTGGGGCCTACTTGCCCTGGGGTTGCCTTTGCCTCTATTTGATTGCACCCCTTTTTTTTGCTGTGGTTGCCTGTGCCTCTATTTGATGGCACCCCTTTTTTGCTGAGGCCTACTTGTCCTGGGGTTGCCTGTGCCTCTATTTGATGGCACCCCTTTTTTTGCTGGTGCCTACTTGCCCTGGGGTGACCTGTGCCTCTATTTGATGGCACCCGTTTTTTTGCGACGGTTGCCTGTGCCTATATTTGATGGCACCCCTTTTTTGTGTGCTGGGGCCTACTTGCCCTGGGGTTGCCTGTGCCTCTATTTGATTGCACCCCTTTTTTTGCTGGGGCCTACTTGCCCTGGGGTTGCCTGGGCCTCTATTTGATAGCACCACTTTTTTTTGCTAGGGTCTACTTGCCTTGGAGTTGCCTGTGCCTCTATTTGATGGCACCCCTTTTTTTTTGCTGTTGCCTACTTGCCCTGGGGTTGCCTCTGCCTCTATTTGATGACACCTCCTTTTTTGCTAAGGTGCCTGTGCCTCTATTTGTTGGCACCCCTTTTTTTTGCTGGGGCCTATTTGCCCTGGAGTTGCCTGTGCCTCTATTTGATGGCACCCCATTATTTTGCTGGGGTTGCCTGTGCCTCTATTTGGTGGCACCACTTTTTTAAGCTGGGTCCTACTTGCCTTGAGGTTTCCTGTGCCTCTATTTGATTGCTCCCTTTTTTTTCTGGGGTGCCTGTACCTCTATTTGATGGCACCTCTTTTTTTGTGCTAGAATCTACTTGCCCTGGGGTTGCCTGTGCCTCTATTTGATTGCACCCCTTTTTTTGCTGGGGCCTACTTGCCCTGGGGTTGCCTGGGCCTCTATTTGATAGCATCCCGTTTTTTTGCTGGGGATGCCTGTGCCTCTGTTTGTTGGCACCCCTTTTTTTGCTGGGGCCTACTTGCCCTGGGGTTGCCTTTGCCTCTATTTGATTGCACCCCTTTTTTTTTGCTGTGGTTGCCTGTGCCTCTATTTGATGGCACCCCTTTTTTTGCGACGGTTTCCTGTGCCTATATTTGATGGCACCCCTTTTTTTTGCTGTAGCCTACTTGCCTAGAGGTTGCCTGTGCCTCTATTTGTTGGCACCCTTTTTTATTCTGCTGGGGCCTACTTGTGCTGGGGTTGCCTGTGCCTCTATTTGATGACACCCCTTTTTTTGGTGGGGTTGCCTGTGCCTCTATTTGATGGCACCCCTTTATTTGCTGTGGCCTACTTGCCCTGGGGTTGCCAGTGCCTCTATTTGATGGCAACCCATTATTTTGCTGGGGATGCCTGTGCCTCTGTTTTATGGCACCCCTTTTTTTTGCTGGGGCCTACTTGCCCTGGGGTTGCCTGTGCCTTTATTTGATAGCACCCCATTTTTTGCTTGGGATGCCTGTGCCTCTATTTGTTGGCACCCCTTTTTTTTGCTGGGACCCACTTGCCATGGGGTTGCCTGGGCCTTTATTTGATAGCATCCCGTCTTTTTGCTGGGGATGCCTGTGCCTCTGTTTGTTGGCACCCCTTTTTTTTGCTGGGGCCTACTTGCCCTGGGGTTGCCTTTGCCTCTATTTGATTGCACCCCTTTTTTTTTGCTGTGGTTGCCTGTGCCTCTATTTGATGGCACCCCTTTTTTGCTGAGGCCTACTTGCCCTGGGGTTGTCTGTGCCTCTATTTGATGGCACCCCTTTTTTTGCTGGTGCCTACTTGCCCTGGGGTGACCTGTGCCTCTATTTGATGGCACCCGTTTTTTTGCGACGGTTGCCTGTGCCTATATTTGATGGCACCCCTTTTTTTGCTGTAGCCTACTTGCCTAGAGGTTGCCTGTGCCTCTATTTGATGGCACCCCTTTTTTTTGCTGGGGTTGCTGCCTCTATTTGATGCCACCCTTTTTTCGCTGGGGCCTACTTGCCCTGGGGTTGCCTGTGCCTCTATTTGATGGCACCCATTTTTTTTTGCTGGGGCCTACTTGCCCTGGGGTTGCCTGTGCCTCTATTTGATGGCACCCATTTTTTTTGCTGGGGCCTACTTGCCCTGGGGTTGCCTGTGCCTCTATTTGATGGCACCCCTTTTTTTGCTGGGGCCTACTTGCCCTGGAGTTGCCTGGGCCTCTATTTGATAGCATCCCGTCTTTTTGCTGGGGATGCCTGTGCCTCTGTTTGTTGGCAACCCTTTTTTTTGCTGTGGCCTACTTGCCCTGGGGTTGCCTTTGCCTCTATTTGATTGCACCCCTTTTTTTTGCTGTGGTTGCCTGTGCCTCTATTTGATGGCACCCCTTTTTTGCTGAGGCCTACTTGTCCTGGGGTTGCCTGTGCCTCTATTTGATGGCACCCATTTTTTTGCTGGTGCCTACTTGCCCTGGGGTGACCCGTGCCTCTATTTGATGGCACACGTTTTTTTGCGACGGTTGCCTGTGCCTATATTTGATGGCACCCCTTTTTTGTGTGCTGGGGCCTACTTGCCCTGGGGTTGCCTGTGCCTCTATTTGATTGCACCCCTTTTTTTGCTGGGGCCTACTTGCCCTGGGGTTGCCTGGGCCTCTATTTGATAGCACCACTTTTTTTTGCTAGGGTCTACTTGCCTTGGAGTTGCCTGTGCCTCTATTTGATGGCACCCCTTTTTTTTTGCTGTTGCCTACTTGCCCTGGGGTTGCCTCTGCCTCTATTTGATGACACCTCCTTTTTTGCTAAGGTGCCTGTGCCTCTATTTGTTGGCACCCCTTTTTTTTGCTGGGGCCTATTTGCCCTGGAGTTGCCTGTGCCTCTATTTGATGGCACCCCATTATTTTGCTGGGGTTGCCTGTGCCTCTATTTGGTGGCACCACTTTTTTTGCTGGGGGTGCCTGTGCCTCTATTTGATTGTACCCCTTTTTTAAGCTGGGTCCTACTTGCCTTGAGGTTTCCTGTGCCTCTATTTGATTGCTCCCTTTTTTTTCTGGGGTGCCTGTACCTCTATTTGATGGCACCTCTTTTTTTGTGCTAGAATCTACTTGCCCTGGGGTTGCCTGTGCCTCTATTTGATTGCACCCCTTTTTTTGCTGGGGCCTACTTGCCCTGGGGTTGCCTGGGCCTCTATTTGATAGCATCCCGTTTTTTTGCTGGGGATGCCTGTACCTCTATTTGTTGGCACCCATTTTTTTGCTGGTGCCCACTTGCCCTGGTGTTGCCTGTGCCTCTATTTGATGGCACCTTTTTTTGCTGGGTTGCCTGTGCCTCCATTTGATGGTACCCCTTTTTTTTTGCTGGGACCCACTTGCCCTGGGGTTGCCTGTGCCTCTATTTGATGGGACCTTTTTTTTGCTAGTGTTGCCTGTGCCTCTATTTGTTGGCACCCTTTTTTATTCTGCTGGGGCCTACTTGTGCTGGGGTTGCCTGTGCCTCTATTTGATGACACCCCTTTTTTTGGTGGGGTTGCCTGTGCCTCTATTTGATGGCACCCCTTTATTTGCTGTGGCCTACTTGCCCTGGGGTTGCCAGTGCCTCTATTTGATGGCAACCCATTATTTTGCTGGGGATGCCTGTGCCTCTGTTTTATGGCACCCCTTTTTTTTGCTGGGGCCTACTTGCCCTGGGGTTGCCTGTGCCTTTATTTGATAGCACCCCGTTTTTTGCTCGGGATTCCTGTGCCTCTATTTGTTGGCACCCCTTTTTTTTGCTGGGACCCACTTGCCATGGGGTTGCCTGGGCCTCTATTTGATAGCATCCCGTCTTTTTGCTGGGGATGCCTGTGCCTCTGTTTGTTGGCACCCCTTTTTTTTGCTGGGGCCTACTTGCCCTGGGGTTGCCTTTGCCTCTATTTGATTGCACCCCTTTTTTTTGCTGTGGTTGCCTGTGCCTCTATTTGATGGCACCCCTTTTTTGCTGAGGCCTACTTGCCCTGGGGTTGTCTGTGCCTCTATTTGATGGCACCCCTTTTTTTGCTGGTGCCTACTTGCCCTGGGGTGACCTGTGCCTCTATTTGATGGCACCCGTTTTTTTGCGACGGTTGCCTGTGCCTATATTTGATGGCACCCCTTTTTTTGCTGTAGCCTACTTGCCTAGAGGTTGCCTGTGCCTCTATTTGATGGCACCCCTTTTTTTGCTGGGGTTGCTGCCTCTATTTGATGCCACCCTTTTTTCGCTGGGGCCTACTTGCCCTGGGGTTGCCTGTGCCTCTATTTGATGGCACCCATTTTTTTTTGCTGGGGCCTACTTGCCCTGGGGTTGCCTGTGCCTCTATTTGATGGCACCCATTTTTTTTGCTGGGGCCTACTTGCCCTGGGGTTGCCTGTGCCTCTATTTGATGGCACCCCTTTTTTTGCTGGGGCCTACTTGCCCTGGAGTTGCCTGGGCCTCTATTTGATAGCATCCCGTCTTTTTGCTGGGGATGCCTGTGCCTCTGTTTGTTGGCAACCCTTTTTTTTGCTGGGGCCTACTTGCCCTGGGGTTGCCTTTGCCTCTATTTGATTGCACCCCTTTTTTTTGCTGTGGTTGCCTGTGCCTCTATTTGATGGCACCCCTTTTTTGCTGAGGCCTACTTGTCCTGGGGTTGCCTGTGCCTCTATTTGATGGCACCCATTTTTTTGCTGGTGCCTACTTGCCCTGGGGTGACCCGTGCCTCTATTTGATGGCACACGTTTTTTTTGCGACGGTTGCCTGTGCCTATATTTGATGGCACCCCTTTTTTGTGTGCTGGGGCCTACTTGCCCTGGGGTTGCCTGTGCCTCTATTTGATTGCACCCCTTTTTTTGCTGGGGCCTACTTGCCCCGGGGTTGCCTGGGCCTCTATTTGATAGCACCACTTTTTTTTGCTAGGGTCTACTTGCCTTGGAGTTGCCTGTGCCTCTATTTGATGGCACCCCTTTTTTTTTGCTGTTGCCTACTTGCCCTGGGGTTGCCTCTGCCTCTATTTGATGACACCTCCTTTTTTGCTAAGGTGCCTGTGCCTCTATTTGTTGGCACCCCTTTTTTTGCTGGGGCCTATTTGCCCTGGAGTTGCCTGTGCCTCTATTTGATGGCACCCCATTATTTTGCTGGGGTTGCCTGTGCCTCTATTTGGTGGCACCACTTTTTTTGCTGGGGGTGCCTGTGCCTCTATTTGATTGCACCCCTTTTTTAAGCTGGGTCCTACTTGCCTTGAGGTTTCCTGTGCCTCTATTTGATTGCTCCCTTTTTTTTCTGGGGTGCCTGTACCTCTATTTGATGGCACCTCTTTTTTTGTGCTAGAATCTACTTGCCCTGGGGTTGCCTGTGCCTCTATTTGATTGCACCCCTTTTTTTGCTGGGGCCTACTTGCCCTGGGGTTGCCTGGGCCTCTATTTGATAGCATCCCGTTTTTTTGCTGGGGATGCCTGTGCCTCTGTTTGTTGGCACCCCTTTTTTTGCTGGGGCCTACTTGCCCTGGGGTTGCCTTTGCCTCTATTTGATTGCACCCCTTTTTTTTTGCTGTGGTTGCCTGTGCCTCTATTTGATGGCACCCCTTTTTTTGCGACGGTTTCCTGTGCCTATATTTGATGGCACCCCTTTTTTTTGCTGTAGCCTACTTGCCTAGAGGTTGCCTGTGCCTCTATTTGATGGCACCCCTTTTTTTGCTGGGGCCTACTTGCCCTGGGGTTGCCTGGGCCTCTATTTGATAGCATCCCGTTTTTTTGCTGGGGATGCCTGTGCCTCTGTTTGTTGGCACCCCTTTTTTTGCTGGGGCCTACTTGCCCTGGGGTTGCCTTTGCCTCTATTTGATTGCACCCCTTTTTTTTTGCTGTGGTTGCCTGTGCCTCTATTTGATGGCACCCCTTTTTTTGTGACGGTTTCCTGTGCCTATATTTGATGGCACCCCTTTTTTTTGCTGTAGCCTACTTGCCTAGAGGTTGCCTGTGCCTCTATTTGATGGCACCCCTTTTTTTGCTGGGGTTGCTGCCTCTATTTGATGCCACCCTTTTTTCGCTGAGGCCTACTTGTCCTGGGGTTGCCCGTGCCTCTATTTGATGGCACCCATTTTTTTTTGCTGGGGCCTACTTGCCCTGGGGTTGCCTGTGCCTCTTTTTGATGGCACCCCATTATTTTGCTGTAGTTGCCTGTGCCTCTATTTGATTGCACCGCTTTTTTTGCTCGACGTGCCTGTACCTCTATTTGTTGGCACCCATTTTTTTGCTGGTGCCCACTTGCCCTGGTGTTGCCTGTGCCTCTATTTGATGGCACCTTTTTTTGCTGGGTTGCCTGTGCCTCCATTTGATGGTACCCCTTTTTTTTTGCTGGGACCCACTTGCCCTGGGGTTGCCTGTGCCTCTATTTGATGGGACCTTTTTTTTGCTAGGGCCTACTTGCCTTGGAGTTGCCTGTGCCTCTATTTGATGGCACCCCTTTTTTTTTGCTGTTGCCTACTTGCCCTGGGGTTGCCTCTGCCTCTATTTGATGACACCTCTTTTTTTGCTAAGGTGCCTGTGCCTCTATTTGTTGGCACCCCTTTTTTTTGCTGGGGCCTATTTGCCCTGGAGTTGCCTGTGCCTCTATTTGATGGCACCCCATTATTTTGCTGGGGTTGCCTGTGCCTCTATTTGGTGGCACCACTTTTTTTGCTGGGGGTTCCTGTGCCTCTATTTGATTGCACCCCTTTTTTAAGCTGGGGCCTACTTGCCTTGAGGTTTCCTGTGCCTCTATTTGATGGCTCCCTTTTTTTTCTTGGGTGCCTGTACCTCTATTTGATGGCACCTCTTTTTTTGTGCTAGTATCTACTTGCCCTGGGGTTGCCTGTGCCTCTATTTGATTGCACCCCTTTTTTTGCTGGGGCCTACTTGCCCTGGGGTTGCCTGGGCCTCTATTTGATTAGCATCCCGTTTTTTTGCTGGGGATGCCTGTGCCTCTGTTTGTTGGCACCCCTTTTTTTGCTGGGGCCTACTTGCCCTGGGGTTGCCTTTGCCTCTATTTGATTGCACCCCTTTTTTTTGCTGTGGTTGCCTGTGCCTCTATTTGATGGCACCCCTTTTTTTGCGATGGTTGCCTGTGCCTATGTTTGATGGCACCCCTTTTTTTGCTGTAGCCTACTTGCCTAGAGGTTGCCTGTGCCTCTATTTGATGGCACCCCTTTTTTTGCTGGGGTTGCTGCCTCTATTTGATGCCACCCTTTTTTCGCTGAGGCCTACTTGCCCTGGGGTTGCCTTTGCCTCTATTTGATGGCACCCATTTTTTTTTGCTGGGGCCTACTTGCCCTGGGGTTGCCTGTGCCTCTTTTTGATGGCACCCCATTATTTTGCTGTAGTTGCCTGTGCCTCTATTTGATTGCACTGCTTTTTTTGCTCGACGTGCCTGTACCTCTATTTGTTGGCACCCATTTTTTTGCTGGGTTGCCTGTGCCTCCATTTGATGGTACCCCTTTTTTTTTGCTGGGACCCACTTGCCCTGGGGTTGCCTGTGCCTCTATTTGATGGGACCCCTTTTTTTGCTGGGACCCACTTGTTCTGGGGTTGCCTGTGCCTCTATTTGATGGGACCTTTTTTTGCTGGGTTGCCTGTGCCTCCATTTGATGGTACCCCTTTTTTTTTGCTGGGACCCACTTGCCCTGGGGTTGCCTGTGCCTCTATTTGATGGCACCCCTTTTTTTGCTGGGGTTGCTGCCTCTATTTGATGCCACCCTTTTTTCGCTGAGGCCTACTTGCCCTGGGGTTGCCTGTGCCTCTATTTGATGGCACCCATTTTTTTTTGCTGGGGCCTACTTGCCCTGGGGTTGCCTGTGCCTCTTTTTGATGGCACCCCATTATTTTGCTGTAGTTGCCTGTGCCTCTATTTGATTGCACTGCTTTTTTTGCTCGACGTGCCTGTACCTCTATTTGTTGGCACCCATTTTTTTGCTGGGTTGCCTGTGCCTCCATTTGATGGTACCCCTTTTTTTTTGCTGGGACCCACTTGCCCTGGGGTTGCCTGTGCCTCTATTTGATGGGACCCCTTTTTTTGCTGGGACCCACTTGTTCTGGGGTTGCCTGTGCCTCTATTTGATGGGACCTTTTTTTGCTGGGTTGCCTGTGCCTCCATTTGATGGTACCCCTTTTTTTTTGCTGGGACCCACTTGCCCTGGGGTTGCCTGTGCCTCTATTTGATGGGACCCCTTTTTTTGCTGGGACCCACTTGTTCTGGGGTTGCCTGTGCCTCTATTTGATGGGACCTTTTTTTTTGCTAGTGTTGCCTGTGCCTCTATTTGTTGGCACCCCTTTTTTTCTGCTGGGGCCTACTTGCGCTGGGGTTGCCTGTGCCTCTATTTGATGACACCCCTTTTTTTGGTGGGGTTGCCTGTGCCTCTATTTGATGGCACCCCTTTATTTGCTGTGGCCTGCTTGCCCTGGGGTTGCCTGTGCCTCTATTTGATGGCAACCCATTATTTTGCTGGGGATGCCTGTGCCTCTGTTTTATGGCACCCCTTTTTTTGCTGGGGCCTACTTGCCCTGGGGTTGCCTGGGCCTCTATTTGATAGCATCCCGTCTTTTTGCTGGGGATGCCTGTGCCTCTGTTTGTTGGCACCCCTTTTTTTTGCTGGGGCCTACTTGCCCTGGGGTTGCCTTTGCCTCTATTTGATTGCACCCCTTTTTTTTTGCTGTGGTTGCCTGTGCCTCTATTTGATGGCACCCCTATTTTGCTGAGGCCTACTTGCTCTGGGGTTGTCTGTGCCTCTATTTGATGGCACCCCTTTTTTTGCTGGTGCCTACTTGCCCTGGGGTGACCTGTGCCTCTATTTGATGGCACCCGTTTTTTTGCGACGGTTGCCTGTGCCTATATTTGATGGCACCCCTTTTTTTGCTGTAGCCTACTTGCCTAGAGCTTGCCTGTGCCTCTATTTGATGGCACCCCTTTTTTTGCTGGGGTTGCTGCCTCTATTTGATGCCACCCTTTTTTCGCTGGGGCCTACTTGCCCTGGGGTTGCCTGTGCCTCTATTTGATGGCACCCATTTTTTTTTGCTTGGGCCTACTTTCCCTGGGGTTGCCTGGGCCTCTATTTGATGGCACCCATTTTTTTTTGCTGGGGCCTACTTGCCCTGGGGTTGCCTGTGCCTCTATTTGATGGCACCCCATTATTTTGCTGGGGTTGCCTGTGCCTCTATTTGATTGCACCCCTTTTTTTGCTCAACGTGCCTGTGCCTCTACTTGTTGGCACCCATTTTTTTGCTGGGGCCCACTTGCCCTGGTGTTGCCTGTGCCTCTATTTGATGGCACCTTTTTTTTGCTGGGTTGCCTGTGCCTCCATTTGATGTCACCCCTTTTTTTTTGCTGGGACCCACTTGCCCTGAGGTTGCCTGTGCCTCTATTTGATGGGACCTTTTTTTTTGCTAGTGTTGCCTGTGCCTCTATTTGTTGGCAACCCTTTTTTTTCTGCTGGGGCCTACTTGCGCTGGAGTTGCCTGTGCCTCTATTTGATGACACCCCTTTTTTTTGGTGGGGTTGCCTGTGCCTCTATTTGATGGCACCCCTTTATTTGCTGTGGCCTTCTTGCCCTGGGGTTGCCTGTGCCTCTATTTGATGGCAACCCATTATTTTGCTGGGGATGCCTGTGCCTCTGTTTTATGGCACCCCTTTTTTTTTGCTGGGGCCTACTTGCCCTGGGGTTGCCTGTTCCTTTATTTGATAGCACCCTGTTTTTTGCTCGGGATGCCTGTGCCTCTATTTGTTGGCACGCCATTTTTTTGCTGGGGCCTACTTGCCCTGGAGTTGCCTGTGCCTATATTTGATGGCACCCCTTTTTTTGCAGGGGTTGCCTCTGCCTCTATTTGATGCCACCCCTTTTTTTGCTGGGGCCTACTTGTCCTGGAGTTGCCTGCGCCTCTATTTGATTGCACCCATTTTTTTTTGCTGGAGCCTACTTGCCCTGGGGTTGCCTGTGCCTCTATTTGATGGCACCCCATTTTTTTGCTGGAGATGCCTGTGCCTCTATTTGATGGCACCCCTTTTTTTGGCTGGGACCTACATGCACTGGGGTTGCATGTGCCTCTATTTGATAGCACCTTTTTTTGCTAGGGTTGCCTGTGCCTCTATTTTATGGCACCCCTGTTTTTTGCTGGGGGTGACATCAGCAAAAAAAGGGGTGCAATCAAATAGAGGCACAGGAAACCCTAGCAAAAAAAGTTGCTATCAAATAGGTGTTTCCTGTGCCTCTATTTGATGGCACCTATTTTTTTTGCTGGGGCCTACTTGCCCTGGGGTTGCATGTGCCTCTACTTGATGGCACCCTATAAAAGAGAAGCATACAATACTAGAAATTTCTCACAAACCAGAATACCAAATCAATATAATACTGTTGTTTTTTTAGAAGAGGGCCAGTTTCCAGACAGAGGCCCAGAGAGGAGGGACAAAAGGAAAAAGATATGAAAATAAATAACAACCAAAAAGCTAAAGAATCAGATATAAACCAAAGTTTTAAGATAGTGAATCTCTCAGAACTTATCATGAATGACGATCACAAATCAGTATTACAAAAAGGACTAATGTTTGTCCCTACATCAAGATCTGATAAATATACACATATCAAAGACATCAACCTATTTGCCCGTAAATTGGCTTTACAAAAATTTTATAAAATCAGACAAGAAAAAGAACATATGAGGCTGGGGATAAGTAAAGAGGATATTGAAACCTTTAAACTCCTCATGTCCCTTTTGGAAGATAACATCTGCTCTTAAAACAGAGAAGAACCTAAAAAAGTCTGGAAAAATAAAAGTCAGTTTACTCCAGCCCTTAAGGAGTTTTCCAATATTTGGGTGTTCCTTCAACAGGTGACAATAGAGATAGAAAATCTGGACTATATGAGACTCAAAAGAGACTTTAATCTAACAAAAAGGGAATATCAAGTGTTGGATGAATTGAAGTCACAGAATGACATACAAATCAAACCCGCAGATAAGGGTGGGAATGGGAATCTAGTTATATTGCGCAATGAGAATTACAAAAAAATGTGTAACAAGATTTTGGAGGACAATTCAACTTATGAAACAATAACCAAAAATCCCACTACCGAATATAGACTAATCCTCAAATCTATATTAGAAAAAGCAAAAATAGAAAAAATTATAGATGAGCAAACATATGCTTTTCTCTTGCCAAAATACCCTTGCATTTCCACATTTTATGCCCTGCCAAAAGTACATAAAAAAGTGGTCCCTATTCCAGGTAGACTGATAATATCAGGCACAGGCAACCTGTCATCCAATGCCAGCACTTTTGTGGATTTCTATCTTCGTGATATAGTGCAAAATGTACCCTCCTATGTAAGGGACACCAATGACATATTAAGACAACTTGAAAATCTAATAGTACCAAAGAACTCATGGCTTGCATCTATTGATGTGGAAGCCCTATATAGCAGCATACCACATACGTTTGGCATAGAGGCAGTAAAATACTTTCTGAGTGCTAAAAGCAACAATTCAAAAAATTTAACAACTTTGTTGTTCAACTACTTGAATACATACTCAAACACAATTTCTTCTTGTTTAATGGCAAATGGTTCCATCAAAAGAAAGGGACGGCTATGGGAACCTCCTGTGCCCCCAGTTATGCCAACCTCCTATTAGGATGGTGGGAGGAAAAACTTTTCTCTGAGCAAATCTACGAACATCTTATTGGACACGCCATAATTTGGCGTCGGTATATAGATGACATTTTGCTGATCTGGACTGGTACAAAAGCAGAGTTTGAGACCTTTATGCAATTATTAAATAATAATGATATAGGTTTAAAATTTACGTATGAAATACATCACTCCCAAATTACTTTTCTAGACTTGTATATCCGGAAAGATAACCAGGCGGAAATTACTACGACCACCTATAGAAAAGATACTGCTACCAATACTCTGCTCATTTGGGATAGCCAACACTTTGAACCACTTAAAAGAGGCATCCCCAAAGGACAATATTTGAGGATAAGAATAAATTGTAGTTCGGATATCGAGTTCAAGATTGAAGCCGATAAACTTAAAGAAAGGTTTCGGGAAAGGGGTTACTCAAACAAATGCCTGAAAAAAGCATTTCAATATGCTCTGACCTGTGACAGAACAGAAATGCTGAATAGACAACAGAAAAAAAGCCCTGATTCAACAAAAACACAACCTAGATGTATAATGACGTTTGGATATGATTCACCCGCAATAAAAGAGATTGTATCAAAACATTGGCACATTCTGAAAAGCGATGAAGACTTAGAAAAAGACCTTCCACCTCAAGCATCAATAACATATCGCAGAGGAAAGAACCTAAAGGATATGTTGGTACATAGTTTCTTTAAGGAAAACAGGCCTACAAATACATGGTTAAATCCACCAATTGGTTGTTTTAGGTGTGGAAAGTGTAAATTGTGTAAATATATAAAACCGACAAAAATTTATGAGCATCCACATAGTGGTGAAACCTTTATGTTAAAGGACTTTTCAAACTGCTGCTCTACAAGCGTGATATATGTAGCTACATGTGTATGTAGTAAAATCTATGTAGGTAAAACGCGGCATCAGCTGCGTAGACGCATAGGGGAACATATATACTCCATCCAAAAAGATCTAGATACACCCCTAGAACGCCATGTCAAACACTATCACAGGGGTAGGAGTGAAGTTTTGACATTTACAGTACTGGAAAGGGTACATTTAGGCCCTAGACAGAGTGACCTTGATAAAAAAACTCTTGCAGCATGAAGCTCGTTGGATTTACACATTAAAGGCACTGACCCCTAAAGGTCTCAATGAGGGCTTTACTTTTTCTTCCTTTATATAATCCCCTATCTTTCTTTTTAGAAAGAGGGTTCTTAACGTGATTCCTTTCACTTTCATATAAATATATGGTTCATAACATGTTGTCACATCACTTATTATGTATACATTCAGTTGACACTGAACACATTCACACACATCCACCTATTACACCTTCCATCTCTTCACAGTATTTAAGTTGGCAAGACTCCAATTTCAGAACGTAATAGGGTGATTCACACCATTTCTTTTCACTACCAATCACTTTAATAGACACTTCACATGTACACACTCTTTTCATTTTGGAGATAAAGTCTACTTTTGATATTCACTCCATTTTTTATCTGAAGTACCATTAGTGCATATTTCCCCCCTTTTTACAGGTTTGCCCCTCCCATTTTGCCTTTATCTTAGGGCAGTTTCAACAATCATATTTTATGGCACTGACCTCATACATTGATTTGAGGCTGTATCCACGTCTATATTCTAGTTAAGGTAGCCGAATGGCTGCTCTAGTTTCTACCTTTGGGCCTTCATACATATATATGCGTATGTATGCCTACTGTAGTCATTTTTAGTCCTTCAGAACCAATACAAAGGTATATATTACAACCATACTCCTTATAAAGGGTAGTATTTCACGTAGATCTTGAAAGTATCCCCTTTTATAAAGATGTCAATGATTTTGCATCACAAGTATATTATCTCACACAGTCTCTTTTTAATCTAGCACACTCACAGTGCGCTGTGAGTAATACACCATCCCTCCTATAACCAGAGAGGGCGTTGTGACGCTACTGCGCATGTCTCAGAATAGATAATCGGTCGCCATGGAGATGGCAACGTTTAAAAAGGGCTCCGACGGCTTTAGCAGACTTACCCTTGAGAAAGACGTCTGATGACGTTGAAACGCTTTGGCTTTTCATAACGTAGGCTGTCCCTACGCATAGGGCACGCTGGCGTTCATTCCCTACAGACTGTGTGTATGTGTTTAGTGTGTGTGGTTACCCTCCCTGTCCTTATCCAAATGCCTGAAAGATCGTATGTATGATTTGGTGAAAGGCTTACAAAAGGCTTACTAAAGGACATGGGTTTTCATGAGATTACTGATAGGGCACAGATTATTACCAGCAGACAGTGTATGTATTGAGAGCTTAAGCGTTAGCTCCATTCCCCTAAAAGGGGTTTATGCAGTGACAAATAACTGAGAGGGCACAGATTACTACCAGCAGGTAGTTTGTATATTGAGAGCTCGAGTGTTAGCTCCATTTCCCTGGAAGGGGTTTATATAGTGACAAGAGCCTTTGTAGAGTTGTCAACTCTTCTAACAGGTGAGCTACATGAGCTCTTCAATCAGAGGGGGTTATCAACCACACATTGGCGGATACCTTTGATATAGATAAGAGCAATCCCTCTTCTCAGTCACATAGCACTTTATAGCACTGTTCTATCTATCAGAAGGAGTGAACAAATACACAGTTAGCATTGGGAGCAATTGGTAGTTTCCCCCCTATGCCTGCTGTGATTCTCTCCTCACTTGCTATTTTATCATTACCGATCAGCTAGTAGGAACCCTATATTGTAAGGACTTTACTAGGAGGACCACACACCAGGTTGAATTACCATTCATCCATACCCTGACACAGTAGTAATAGGAGAGATAAGGACACCCCTCTATTAAGAGTTTGATATAATACAATTTTCTAGTGGTCACCTTATCTTATACAATCCAGCCTTCTTTTAAACTTTATGTTCCAATCCTGGATTTTTTATGTATTTTAAATTCGCTGTTGTTACCTGAGCTTAATAAATGAAAATTTTAAATATACCTATCCAATTATCCTCACACTTGTTTATATACTAATAAGTAATTTGGTAGTAAATACCATAGGAACTTGCATTCTTTGGGTTCTATTCTTATATCTCATAGACAAACTGAAACGTCTCATCGGCTATTTTCAAGGGAACCACTTGGACATGCAAAAAATAAACAAATTGGAATGTCTTGGAAGTGGCCTTTTCGCATGATTGGCCCCACAAAACAGTTATGTTGCATTTTCTTACAATTCAAGGTTACATGTTACTACATTAAATTACTGATTGTAATATTAAAATGGTACTTTTTAAAGGCGGAGAAAGTTTTTTCATTGTATATAATTAAGAGGTCTTGTTAGTACAATGATGACCATTTGTTGTTAAATGTACATGTTTAATTGCACAGGACGTATTGATCCAGGGAGTAATCCAAACATCAGTTAATGGGGCCAGGAAGGAATTTATTTTTTTACCCCTTTGATGCAATTAGCTAAGTTTCCGTGGGGGTTTTTACTGTTTGCCTTCCTCTGGATTCAATACCTATGTGCTTTACCAGTAGTTCATCTACAAGTTGCATGTTAAGAACCATTATGTAATGGTTTAATATACTCATTCATACAAAGTTAACTTATTGTTATGTTACTCATGCATAGCTCAGAATTAAAAATGTTAGTATTATTAAAAATAATTGGTTGACCTCTGTTTCAAATATAAGTTGCATGTTACAAAGCTTTATGCAATGGTTTAAAATACTTATTGATATAAAATTCATCCACTGTTATATTATTCCTACATACTTGACAATTAAAAAGGGTAATATTCTTAAAAAAATATGGTTTGACAGTTCTTCAAATACAACTTGAATGTTAAAAAAATAAAAGTTATTACAATTGCTGTACTTCTTTGTAGATAACAAAAAGGTTACCAGTGTCCGAGACTCACATTGTGTGGCAAACAGTATTCCCAGCCTTACAATTTCATTGCCATCATTTTTGACGGGCAATTTGCTAGTATATATATATATACTAGCGACTTGCCTGTCAAAAATGACGGCAATAAAATGTTAAGCCTGGCAATGCTGTTTGCCACACAATGCAAGGCTCTATCCCCCTCTACCTCTCCCCACCTTTACTTTGGCGCTCATCATGGGCCTCACAATGAGCACCTTCGGCGCTCATTGTGAGATTCCCCCCCCTTTACACGATGGGAGGCGCTTATTGCGAGCATCTCCCCCCTCTACTTTACTGGCCTTGCAATGAGTGCCTTTGGTGCTCATCACGGGCCTCGCAATGAGTGCTTTGGTGCTCATTGTGAGCCCCCCCCCCCCTCTCCCTCCCTTGTGTCTATATGGATAGCATTTAGTGTATGGTGAGGAACAAGAGCAAGAGAAGCCTCCAACATACAGAGTACATACACATCACATACAGTGCCTTGCAAAAGTCTTCACCCCCTTGACTTTTTACCTATTTTGTTACATTACAGCCTTAAGTTCAATGTTTTGTTAAACTGAATTTTATGTGATGGATCAAAACACAATAGTCAAAGTTGGTGAAGTGAAATGAGAAAAATATATACAAAAAACTATTTTTTAGAAATAGAAAACTGGCATGTGCGTATGTATTCTCCCCCTTTGTTATGAAACCCATAGAAAGCTCTGGTGCAACCAATTACCTTCAGAAGTCACCTAATTAGTGAAATGATGTCCACCTGTGTGCAATCTAACATATACACACCTTTTTTGAAAGGCCCCAGGGGCTGTAACACCTAAGCAAGAGGCACCACTAACCAAACACTGCCATGAAGACCAAGGAACTCTCCAAACAAGTAAGGGACAATGTTGTTGAGAAGTACAAGTCAGGGTTAGGTTCTAAAAAAATATCCAAATCTTTGATAATCCCCAGGAGCACAATCAAATCTATCATAACCAAATGGAAAAAAACATGGCACAACAGTAAACCTGCCAAGAGACGGCCGCCCACCAAAACTCACGGACCGGGCAAGGAGGGCATTAATCAGAGAGGCAGCACAAAGACCTAAGGTAAGCCTGGAGGAGCTGCAGAGTTCCACAGCAGAGACTGGAGTATCTGTACATAGGACGACGATAAGCCATACGCTCCATAGAGTTGGGCCAGAAGAAAAAAAAAAGCGCTATGTCTGGAGCAAACCCAACACATCACATCACCCAAAGAACACCACAGGGAAACATGGTGGTGGCAGCATCATGCTGTGGGGATGTTTTTCAGCAGCCGGGCAAACCATCCAACTTGAAGGAGCTGGGGCTGTTTTGCAAGGAGGAATGGGCAAAAATCCCAATGGTAAGTTGTGGCAAGCTCATAGAGACTTATCCAAAGTGACTTGGAGCTGTGATTGCTGCAAAAAGGTGGCTCTACAAAGTATTGACTTCAGGGGGGTGAATAGTTATGCATATTGACTTTTTATGTAATTTTGTCCTTTTTAGTATTAGCTTTACGATAAAAAAAAAAACAGCATCTTCAAAGTTGTGGGCATGTTCTGTAAATTAAATGATGCAAATCTTCAAACAATCCATGTTAATTCCAGGTTGTGAGGCAACAAAACATGAAAAATGCCAAGGGGGTTGAATACTTTTGCAAGGCACTGTATATAGTTGTGATCATTACGGATTGTTGCTAACCCTTGTGGGCTTGCCACAAATTAACTTGAAAACTCACACACAGCAAAGGGGAAGAGTCAGAATGCCTGTGAGTGAGGTTGCAAGTTAACTCGAACAAAAATCGCCTCAGCTAGAAAAAAAATGGTGGCCAATATAACGAAAACGAGTACAAAGCATGTAAAAATTACCAACGCACTAGGAACACTTACCCAAACCCAGTAACACATCCTGCAGCACGCAACATACATCCTGCGGCACGTAGCACATAGAAAACCTAAGCCATTTTCTATGGAAGAAGTAACTTGCACGAAATGGAGGATGGTTGAAGCGAGGCAAGCAGTTGAGGCATTGAAACATGCGGTCAGAGCGCTTAGGCGATGAGCGCCAAAGGTGCTCACCGCCCTGTGAGCCTCACGAAGCGAGGCGAGCAGTTTAGGCATTTCAACACGCGGGACGTAAACTGCAAGCAGTTAACAAAAGCGGGACTTACTAAGGCTGCAAGCAGTTGAGGAACGAGGGACTTAGAAAAAAAAATTCTGATTTCTGAATCTCGGCCCCAAAAAAAAAACAACCTTGCAAAAATACGACTTTAAATGGCCAAACCGCGGAAATCAAAAAACAAGAAAAATAAGACAAAAAAACACAGAAAAAGAAAAAAAAAAACATAAATAATACATCACACACAGCACAGGGGGAATGCCAGGACACCTGGGACTGAGGTTTCTCGCAAATTTAAGACGAATTTGCTGAATTTCGGCACTCGAAAATCAGCTAAGCAAGGGAAAAAATTGGCGAACAAAATGAAAATGAGGCTAAAGGTGACCAAGGTGCGCAAATCACCGCCAGGCATGTACGAGTTAGACAGGAACGTAGGAGATACCAAATATACCATTACAACGGACGGAATCAGGAGGAGGGAAAACTGTGGACTTGGCTTGCCCACCTTAGGGGGTGGAACACTGGGTCGATCCCACATGGAAGAGATCGGCAACAGAACAAAGGTCCTGTAATTACCCCAACGTCCTGCAGTGCCATCTTGTGGACGACAAATGGAATTACTTTCAGTTTGCAGTGATAAAATATCTTCACAGAAATAAGTCCTCTGTTGACAAATCTTTATACTGACCCTGGATGTATTTATATAGGGTAATCATATCTCCTCTTATATGCCTTTTTTCTAGAGAAAAAAAGTTTAATTTGGTTAGTCTATCCTCCCTTTGCATCTCGGGCCTCACAGCCATTTTTTTGCCAGAACCTCTTGTCCTATTGCCTGTGAATTCCCTCAATTTCGTCCACATAACAGAACAGCGCAGAACAGCATTCCGGACGTTTCTTCCCTACGATGCTTGCTAAAATAGCGTAAGCTTGTAGCCAATTCGTGAAAGTTTGGGGTATTTTCCTATACTGCCGCTTGTGCTCCTCCTCTTTCTTAACCTCAACCTTCTTATCATCCTGCTTTACTTCTATAAACCGGCCCAAAGGGAGCAAACAAAACATTTCTATAAGTTCTCTATTATTCTTTTTCTTTCACTTCCGGCAGGACGTGCTCCCCAACATAAAGACGGCTTCTTGAGGGCTATGTCAGCCACTCTAATGGCTGGGGCTACTGCTGTAATGGAAGCCGAGGTGTCAGCTCCCTGTTCCCCACTCGTGTTCTCGGCTGCCACCTCGGCAGCTGACCTGCTAGGCACTTTGGAATGTGGCATTGCCACATAAGCTCTTGACACCCCTGTCTCACTACCCTGCCCCTCAAAACTAGATAAAGGCCTCCACATTCATCCTGGCATCCTCTACTGCCCCATCCACTCTGTCAGGTGTCGCACAGCTCATGGAGGACCCCGCCACTGGCGACACAGAGACTGCTGCATAAGCCCTGTTAGTTCTTCCTCTTGCTCTGCCCCAAGCTGCTCTTCTCACCAGCACAGGTTTCCTTGCCGCTTGACCTGCTCTCCTCTGGCCACTGGGACTGCTTCTCTTCTTCCTCCCAGGCAAAGTTGTAGGGCTGAGTCTCTCAGGAGGCCTAGAACACCCACTGACCCCAGGGGGAATAGATAGCATCATCTGCTGAAGCCAGTCCATCCCATGAATGGCCATTTGTTCTCTGAGCTGCTCTGCAAAGTCTGACGCTGTAGAGGATTACATGGTGGTGAAATTAATCGTGCTAATGCCTCACTTACTGACCAGGGCGGAAAACACTACTTTTGTTGACCACTGACCACTCCCTGATAGGACCAACCCACACCCACACTTCCTAGCACTTAGCCTGGTCAAAAGCCCCCTCCCCCATTCTGTCTCCAGGGGCTGCCTTCCATGCAAATAATGAAGACAGTATCAGAAAAGAGACTCCAAGATAGTAAATGCATACCATAGAGAAGAGATAGCAGACGACACAGATCAGTGTCTTGATGCAGAAAAAAAGACTTCAAGTTAGTAATTGTGTCCCTGAAGGAGACAGGAAGCAATGTTAATCTGGAGTCACAGCAGTCATAGTGTGTGGCTTTAGGTGAAGGTGATCATGCACTAGGATGAGGAATTGGATGATGATATGAATTATGCGGACAAATTTGCAGACAAAAAGGTTAACAAACATCCTTAATATTAGTAAATATTGGCAATGTCTCAAGGTTTAGTATTTTCTTGTTCGATATCTCTGATACTGTCTCTGATCTTCTCGATTCTCCGGTCTGTAATCCTGTCTGTGATCTGGAATTTTGTCTTAGATCTTGTCTGTAATTCTGTTTGTACTTTGGGAAGGGCCCCTTGTATAAAAAATGTTGGTCCATTGTTGTTTGGTTTTTTGTGGATCTTGTTGTAGGGCTTCTATATATAGGTGTAGATATTGGTTCTACTGGACCTTCATTTGGACTATTGGTAATGTATTCCTCCCTATCATATTGATCACAGTCTGAGGAACTGATGTCACCCATAACAGATCTAATAGGTGTTTTAATGAATCTATAAATTCTCCCTTGTTTGTAATCATTACTATCCCTGCTAAATGTCTTTTGTTTTCTTAATATCAGATCCTTCTTGAATCTATCTATATTGTTATATAATTTGGTATTTAGATCTTCAAATTCTATAGAAATCGCCATAAAACCAGCCCATAAAGGAGGAAATATTGTGTTAATGGACGAACAAGATTATTTGAAGATGTGTAATAGGGTGTTATCGGATAAATCAACATATAATATCTTGAAGGAAAATCCGTTACCCAAATTCAAAAAGGAATTTTATGATATTCTAAATAATGCCAAATTAAAAAATCTTATAGGCCAAGAAACTTTTACCTACCGTATATACTCGAGTATAAGCTGAGCTTATCAGCCCTTTTTTTAAGGCTGAAAAGGGCTCCCTTGGCTTATACTTGAGTCACCATGTGTCTCTTTCCCCCCGTGTCTCTCCACCCCTGTGTCTCTTCCCCCTCTCCCTCTCCTGTGTCTCTTCCCCCCCTCTCCCTTGTGTCTCTTTCCATCTTCCTCCCTTATCATCCTCCACATCCTCCCTCCTCAACCCCTCTCCTCAAACCCCCTCCTCATCCTCAACCCCCCTCGCCAACCCCCCTCCTCATCCTCAATTTCCTTCCTCATCCTCAACCTCCCTCCTCACCCTTAACCCCCCTCCTCAACCTCAATCCCCCTCCTCATCCTCCCTCCTCAATCCCCCTCCTCACTTTACCCCTCTGTAATTACTCCCCCCTCTCCCTTTCCCCTCAGTTACCTTCCATTAGCACCTGCTCCTCTGCTACTCAGCGTGTCTTCCGGCTGCATCGGGACCCGGCATATGCTAATGACGTGACGTCACATGCGTGTGATATATAAGTGCTATATATATTGTTATTTTTTTTGTTAATCCAGGGATTAAGCAGTGAACCAAAGCCAGGTAATGGATTGGACAACCCTTTGTTTCCTGTCTTTTAGCAAGCTCATGAGCAGATATTTACTGCAATTCCTGTATCCCTTAGTTTGCTCAATAGTCTATCATTTGGCACTGCATCGAAAGCCTTTGCAATATCTAAAAAGACTACATCCACTGCATTGCCCTGATCCAAGTTCCTACTTACCTCCTCATAGAAAATAATTAGATTGGTCTGACATGACCTATCTTTCATAAATCCATGTTGACTCATACTTATAATACTGCTCAAATAGACATATTCTTCTATATTGTCCCTTATTAACCCTTCTTAAAGCTTTCCCACTACAGAAGTGAGACTTACAGTTCTATAATTCCCTGGATTTGTTCTTGCTCCCTTCTTAAATATAGGTATCACATCTGTTTTTCTCCAGTCACCTGGTAGTGACCCTGAGGTGAGTGAGTCTTAAAAAATTAGATATAATGGTTTGGCTATTACAGAACCCATTTTCCTCAGTATCCATGGATGTATTTCATCAGGACCTGGGGCTTTTTTTTACATTTATTTTCTCCAACCTCTTTTGGATTTCTAACTGCATTAACCAATTATTTAGTGATGGTAGTGTAGCCCCATTTTGTTGCAGCGTCCCAACCACTGTTACCTCCCTTGTATTTACCGAAGAAAATAACCTATTTAGCTCATCTGCCTTATCCTGGTCACTAATTACTAGATGGCCTGTGTCACATTGTAAGGTTCCTATAGCTTCCTTCCTCGCCTTCTTTCCATTAATATATTTAAAAATATTTTGGGTTAGTCTTACTTTCCTTTGTAACTGACTTCTCATTTTCTAGTTTATCCAGTCTAATAGCCCGTTTGCAAGCCTTGTTGATTTCCTTAATTATTTAAACTCCCACACTTACACACTAACTGCACTTACACTAGAAACGTTTGCAAGCTCACAAGTTCGCTCCTTCCCCTGTTAAAATAGACCCTGAATACTCACCTGCAGAATGTTTACAGAGCACAGGACAGAAAACACCCTTTAGCTTCCTGCCCTGATTCACAGAGTAGATTTAAAAAGCACACCACACAAGTGCACACAGATATACCTTTACACAGGCCAAACCACACCTACTCACACCGAGAGAATGATTACAGAGTACAGGACAGAAACACCCTTTAGCTTCCTGCACTGATTCACAGAACAGATTAAAAAAAATAGAGATTCAAATAGAGGCCCAGGCCACCCCGGGGCAAGTAGGCTCCAGAGAAAAGGGGTGCCATAAGATAGAGGCCCAGACAACCCTGGGGCAAGAAGGCTTCAGAAAAAAGGGGGTGACAACAAATAGAGGCCCAGGCCACCCCGGGGAAAGAAGGCCCCAGAGAAAAGCGGTGCCATTAAATAGAAGCCAAGGCAATATCAGGGCAAGAAGGCTCCAGAGAATAGGGGTGCCATTAAAAAGAGGCCCAGGCAACCCTGGGGCAAGTAGCCTCCAGATAAAAGGGGGTACCAACAAATAGCGGCCCAGGCCACCCCTTGGCAAGTAGGCTCCAGAGAAAAGATGTGCCATCAAATAGAGGCTGAGGCAAACCTGGGGCAAGAAGGCTCCAGAGAAAAGGGGTGTAAACAAATAGAGGCTGAGGCAAACCTGGGGCAAGAAGGTTTCAGAGAAAAGGGGTGTCGTCAAATAGAGGACCAGGCCACCCTGGGGCAAGAATGCTTCAGAGAAAAGGGGTGCCATCAAATAGAGGCCCAGGCAACCCCGGGGGCATGAAGGCTCCAGAGAAAAGGGGTGCCATCAAATAGAAGCTGAGGCAAACCTGGGGCAAGAAGGCTCCAGAGAAAATCGGTGTCATCAAATAGAGACCCAGCCCCCCCCCCCCCCAGGCAAGAAGGCTCCAGAGAAAAGGGGTGCCATCATATAGAGGCCAAGGCCTCACTGGAGCAAGGAGTCTCCAGAGAAAAGGGGGTGAAAACAAATAGAGGCCCAGGCCACCCCGGGACAAGTAGGCTCCAGAGAAAAGAGGTGCCATCATATAGAGACCAAAGCAAACCTGGGGCAAGAAGGCTGCAGAGAAAAGGGGTGTCATCAAATAGAGAACTAGACCACCCCGGGGCAAGAAGGCTCCAGAGAAAAGAGATGCCATCAAATAGAGGCCCAGGCAACCACAGAACAAGAAGGCTCCAGAGAAAATGGGCTCTGTAAAATAGATGCCTAGGCAACCCCAGGCCAAGTAGGCTCCAGAGAAAAGGGGGTGAAAACAAATAGAGGCCCAGGCCACCCCGGGGCAAGTAGGCTCCAGAGAAAAGAGGTGCCATCAAATAGAGGCCAAAGCAAACCTGGGCAAGAAGGCTGCAGAGAAAAGGGGTGTCATCAAGTAGAGGCCCAGGCCACCCTGGGGCAAGAAGGCTCCAGAGAAAAGCGGGTGAAAACAAATAGAGGCCCAGGCCACCCAGGGGCAAGTAGGCTCCAGAGAAAAGAGGTGCCATCAAAAAGAGGCCAAAGCAAACCTGGGCAAGAAGGCTGCAGAGAAAAGGGGTGCCATTAAAAAGAGGCATAGGCCACCCCAGGGCAAGTAGGCCCCAGAGAAAGGGAGTGATATCAAATAGAGGCACATGCCAACCCAGGGCAAGTAGGCCCCAGAGAAAAGATGTGCCATCAAAGAGAGGCACAGGCAACCCCAGGGCAAGTAGGCCTCTTAGAAAATGGGTGCCATCAAATAGAGGCACAGGCAACCCCAGGGAAAGTAGGCCTCAGAGAAAAGGGGTGCCATCAAAAAGAGGTGCATGCAACCCCAGGGCAAGTAGGCCTCAGAGAATAGGGGGGCCATCAAATAAAGGCGCAGGCAACTGGGGGTGCCATAAAATAGAGGCGCAGGCAACCCCAGGGCAAGAAGGCCTCAGAGAAAAGGAGGTGCCATCAAATAGAGGTGCAGGCAACTCCGGGTGAATAGGCCCCAGAGAAAATGGGTGCCATCAAATAGAGGCGCAGGCAATATGTTAAATGTTAGGACTAACCCATAATTAAAGGACTAGCACTTTTCACGTTAAATCTATTTTCAGTTCACCTTTATTTACAGCAGAAAAATAAAGCTTTAGCCACGAAATATATTTTAAAAACACAATTTACCTAATTAATGGCTGCTGCTGTACCCTATCCCCACTTCTCTTATTGTCCTTAGCACTACTTAAGGGAAAACACACATTTTCAACTGAGATAACATTATTTTAGCAGGATGGGCATTGGTTTTCTTTTCAGTACTGCTCAAGACCTAGGTCCATAATCTATTAGCTACTTGCAAATGCCTTAAACTCATATATTTTTCTTTGGGTGTTTTTTTTTTTTTTATAAATGTTTATATGCATTCTAATGACTTAAGAATTAATTAGTGCCAATCACATAAAATAGTTTTGGACCAAGAACGTTGGTCACGGGAAGCAAGGCGAGCAGTTGAGGCACTCGACTGCAAGGCCTGTGGGACTTAGGACTGAAACCTGTACATGCACTGTGGCCCTCGTAAAATTATGACTTTAACGTCCGAACCACGGAACTGCAAAGACCTGAAAGAAACAACAAATATGCCTTTAAATTAACTTACACACTCACACACAGCACAGTGGGAGAGCCAGCGAGCCTGTGAGTGAGATTGACTGCTAATTTGAGGCATATTTGGCGTTTTGTCACAATGGAAAATCGCCTAGAGAAAAAAAATGTCTGAAGAAAAAACGCAACACAGTGAAAACAAGGCTGAAGGACTTAAAACTAGCCTGAAGGATGTAAAATTAGGCTGAAGGACGTAAAAATGAGCCCTAAGCAGTAACACTTAATCCAAGCCAGTAACATTTACCCCAAGGCAGTAACACTTAACCCGAGACAGTAACACTAAAGCGAGAGGCCTATAAAGTACACAGGGCGAGAGGCTTGCAAGGAGCGCGGGGCTCGCGATCAGCGCTGAAGGTTGTCATTGCAAAGCAGGAATGTTGAGTGTGCGATGAGCGACGAAGGTGCCCATTGCGAGCCAAGCGAGGCTGGTGATGAGCGCCAAAGGTGCTCAGATGGCCCATAGCCTCGCATTGTGTGGCAAACAGGCTTACAATTTTATTCCCATCATTTTTGATGGGCAATTTCCTAGTCATAAATAATCAAGAATGTGTTCCACTTTCTGTTGACAGCAGAGGGTGCTGCTCTTCCAGATGACTACATATAATTTTATTTTACAAATCAATAAAAACAATAATGCAGCCTCAAAACTGCAATCTTCTGTTACTTTTTTATTTTATTAAAATTAGACCCTTACTCTCCTTTTCTCTTTCTTTCTCATTGTTTAATGGCTAATAGAATACAGCTGGACGGTTCCATTTAGCCTCCAAACACCTCCTGATACTAGTCTAACGTTGCTTGCTTACAGAAAGTAGACAATGAACAACAAATGTGTAACCTCTTAAATGCAGACTTTTTTAACCTCTTTGCAACTTGCTCTTAAAATTAAATTTATATAAACTTTATTCAGATTTGTGTTTTGCAGAAGATGTTTTATCATTTTGAAAATGGCATGAAACTCTCACATTTTCTATCAAACATCATTAAAAGAACATGTTTTAAGCATTACACAATATTTTTGTATAAAGATAGAATAGCTCACTAATATTATTCATAGGATTTATATTTTGTGAAACTGAGAGCTGGGGTGCAAACTAAATGTAAATATTATTAACTTCAGATTATTGAAATGGATTTGGTTAGGTATATAAAATAGTGTTTAGAAATATACTTTAGTGTATGATTTCTGTCAAAAAAATGACATGCATCAGTGGTTCATAATTGCTTGTCACAGGACCAGTGCCGGTCCCTGAGACCTTATCTGCTGATCATCAGGGATGAGGAGAGCCTAACACTTTATACAAACAATCATCATTAGTCCTTGGTATAGACAGGTTATTGAGGAACTTATCCGCAGTTAAACTGTACTGAAATCAGCGCAAAATTGGAGGATAATACATGAAGTATCATCCTATAAAAATGTTCTAAATTTCACAGTCCATCACCATGAGCATTGGAAGGTAACCAACAGTCCACAGATCATCTCTGGAGGTAATATCAAAAAAGTATGTCCTCAAAATACTTTAAAAATAGTACAGTAATCATCTAATGACAGATACTAACTACCTATTGGTTTTATACACAAAAGCATTAACTGTAACCTGATTGGTTTAATTTAATAGATGTCGAACCATTTGACAATGAGTACCCATTGGACATGCTGGTCTCTAATGTATCCGGTGACCACCTAAATTTTAACATATCCTCCATTCTGCTTTAACAAAAATAAACTTGTTTTGACTGTTCTTTTAGGTATTTGTAGCTTCTGTTTGGTTTGTTCTTTCACAAACTAGTATCCTTAACAGTCACAGTGCTATATAGTGAGTTGTGATACTAGGCAATTCCCACTGTGCTGTAAAATAGGTTTGTTGCAATTTTATAATATGTCTAGCAGATACATACTGTAACTTAATGACCATTTACAACATTAGATACGCAGAATTCATTCAATCCTAATGGAAATGGTCCAAGAGGACTTAAGCCAGGCATATCCGATCCATCAAACATTGGCTAAAAGATTTACCCATCATTAAATGTGAGCCCAGAGAAAATGTATTGTGTTGTTTTACTAGTTTTATAAATCTATAAGGTTTGAATTTAAATTTTTGTTTGGCAATATGAATATATATATTTACATATATATTGCCAAACAAAAATTGACAAAGACAGATATATATGTCTCTTTTTTCTATAATTATTAATTACTTATTTACCTACTAACAGCCTTATTAAATTCCAGCCTCGTAGATAAGAGGCTTCTACTTAAACCCTACGTGCTGCAAATTTATAAAAGTTACGACACTATTAAATTAGCCCTGCTGCGAGCAACGTGTGAGCTACGCAGCAGGGCCGTCAGTATCAACACAGAGATAATCTACATAAGGAGTGACAGCCTGTGAGATGATCTCGCCGGCTCCCACACCTCATCAATTGCTGCGGGGGTCCTAAACGGTCCACACATAAGCCCTGCAATGGGGGGTACTCCAACTACCTCCCCGGCACCTAAAATTAACCCACTCTATGCGGGGGTCACCATCAGGACCCCCAAAGCGTCCCAATATTAACCCCTTAGCATGGCCATAATTCACTCTCCTCTCAACAAACTGACAACACCCAGCCATCCTTACCCATTTCCTCATTCATAATGGACTCTGTAATTGAGGATGAAGTCTCTAGTCTTTTATCTACCTCTCGTCTTACAACTTGTCATCATGATCCCATTCTATCACAGCTGACCCCCCCCCCCCCTCTACTACCCTTATCCCATCTCTCACACATCTTTTCAACCTTTCCCTTAACACTGGCAAGTTTCCATCACCTTTAAAACACGTCATTATTACACCCATTCTTAAGAAACCCTCATCTGATCCAGCTTCTCCATCTAATTACCTCCCTATTTCTCTGCTTCCACCGGTTTCTAAATTACTTGAAAGTATCATCTACATATGTCTCTCCCAATTTATTTAATCCAACTCGCTCCTTGACCCCTTCCAATCTGGCTTCTAGTCCCTCTCTTGGTTCACATCATATCTAGAAAATCAAACATTTAGTGTGTCCTTCTCTGGCTCCTCTTCATCGCCTAACCTTCTGACTGTTGAACCTCAAGGTTCAGTCCTAGGTCCCCTTATTTCTTCATCTCTACTTCCTTGCTTGGTCCCCTAATAAACTCTTTTGTATTTAAATTCCATCTGTATGCTGATACCACCCAAATTTACCTCTCTGCGCCAGAACTATCCCCCTCTCTTCTAACTCATGTTTCCAACTGCCTATCTAGCATATCCTCCTGGATGTCTGTCCGTCAACTCAAACTCAATATGTCAAATACGGAACTCCTAATCTTCCCACCCTCTTACACGGCTTCCACTCCTCACATATCTCTCACTGTTGACAATGCATTCATCACGCCCACCTCTCAGGCCCCTTGTCTTGGGGTTCTACTCGATCCTGCTTACTCTTTCATTCCTGACATACAATACATCACTAAATCTTGTCATTTTCACCTAAAAAACATTTCCAAAATATGTCACTTTTTCTCACAAGACACAACTAAAATTCTAATACACTCTCTTATAATATCCCGCCTCAAATACTGCAACTCTCTCCTTGCTGGCCTCCCCATCACCCATCTCTTTCCACTTCAGTCAATAATGAATGCCTCCACAAGACTCATCTACCATGCTCATCGATCAATGTCTCCAGCTAATCTCTGTCAGTCACTCCACTGGCTTTCCATAGCTTTCAGAATAAAATTTTAAATCCATATAAAACCCTCAATAATAATGCCCACTCTTACACCTCTGCTCTTGTCTCTAAATACTCTCCCAACCGTCCTCTTCACTCTGCTAATGACATTCTTCTTTCCTCCTCTCTTGTCACATCCAGCTCATACCCATCTTCAGGACTTTTCTTCTGCTCCTATTCTATGGAGCTCCTTGCGTCGCTCCATTAAACTATCCTCCTGTCTCAAATCCTTCAGAACCTCCCAAGAAAACTCAATTATTTAAAGAAGCTTATCACCTTTAGCCATAATTTACGCTATATCAGGTTTGTTGGGTGCTTTAGAGAAAGCACTTTTTATGCTTAACTTTAAACTTAATAACAGGGCTCTCCATGCTTTTGTAATTTGTTAAGATTCTTTTAATTGTATCTACCCTGTTTAGCGCTACGGAATATGTTGCGCATTAGAAATAATGGCTAATAATAATAATAACTACCAGATGCGCAAGCCTGGGTTATGCAAAGGCACAAGAGATCAAATTGCCAATGTCAGCTAAATAGAGAAGGCAAGAAAGTTCCAGAAAAAAACATTTACCTCTGCTTCATAGACTATTCTGAAGCCTTTGACTGTGTAGATCATAACAAAATGTGGTAAGTTGGGGATACCAGGCCATCTTATTTTAGGAATCTGTGTGTGGACCAAGAAGCCACAGTCAGAACCGAACATGGAACAACAGAATGTTTCAAGATCGGAAAAGGAGTGTGACCAGGATGTATGAGGGTGAAAGAAGAGAGCGCAAAAGCTCGCCTGCTTCTCAATGTTAAAAAGACGGAGATCATAGCAAAAAGATGGGAAAGAATTCAAGGCAGTGACGGATTTTATTTTTCTGGGCTCCAAGATCTCTGCAGATGCTAAATGCAGACATGACATTAAAATATGCTTGAATCTGAGGTGGAAAGCTATGGCAAATCTGGACAGGCTATTAAAAATCAAAGACAGACAGATGTGCCTGGCGTGCTCGGTCCATAAGGTCACAGAAAGTAGGACACTACTGAATGACTAAACAACAACAAAAATGTTTCTACTTAGTTCCTCATAAAATCTGATCATGTTAGTAACTCCGACCATGATGTAGTTTACATGGATATATTGCTGAATGCAGCGCCATAGCAATCCTTCTAAGAGCTAAGTCTTGAAAAATTAGAAATAATGTATTGGCATCTGCAGTTAACCAATTAATGAGTAAGGGTAATGCAGTCCCATTTTGTTGCAATGCCTCTACCATTGGTACCACCCTGGTGTACACAGAAGAAAAAAATGTATTGATCAGTCTGCCCATCTCAAATTTGAAGGTTCCAAAAGGCCCCTCTTACAGCCCTATTAAATGAGTTCAATGTGTAAAACCGTACAGCTATTAAATTGGCCCTGTAAAGCAACCCGCCGGCAACTTGTGAGGTAAGGGCGAGAAAAGACTGCGGGATGTTGAAATTTGAACTGCGAGCCCGCAAATCCTTTGATCTGTCAAGCCCGTAACTGTTGTTTTTCCAATCATGCTATTAAATGGCAACAAATTCACTGGCGTTCAACCCTGTAACCCGCAAATGGAGCCAAGAAGCCAACAGGTACCAGATAGGACCCACAAGGAGAGTAAAGTCCAATCCATAGCACTTGAAAGGTGTGTATGTGAAATGAAATGTTAGGTATTAAAATAAATAGCACAACATTCTCAAGCTCGCAAATCAGCAATATAAAATACTTTATTTTATAATTACATTCTGTGTTATATCGATCCCGACAATCAATGTGTTAATACATATAATGGAACTTGCATGGACTAGAATATCATATCAATATTGCATCATTTCTGGAATGTGGGTCCGATCGCAACTCGTAATTGAAGCCCGTAAGACTTTGAAAACCCACCTCTATTTTTCATTGGCGTAATTATGATGATCTCTGTTGCCATTGGCTCCATCTAAACCTGTAACTACCTGTTTGACATCCAACATTTGAGAAATAGTTTAAGGGTTTGCGTCTTAAGCCCGTAACTCGTGACATGTTTCAATGTAATAGCTATGTAATGCAGTCAAATTTCAAGCCGCAGCCGTTGCAGGTTTCTCATTGCATTTAGGGGCTTCTAATTTAAAAGGGCAGCTAGACTCCTAAATGTAAAAGCTCTGTTTTCCAGACATGATCACGCACCACTTCCTCTGCTTTGTCCTGTTATTTTCTCAAAGTGTAAGAGAAAGATAGAGGCCAGGATGTCGGTTTCAGAGAATATTCATTTGTATGGAGAATTGTAGTTTATATAAAAAAAATGCCCCTGTATGACAAATTAAAATACTGAAACATATGTACACTATGTTGGACTGGCTTGCCTCTCTACATCCCATATCTTTGCTAAAATTATTTGTAGTCTATAGTGCATGCACCAAAATATATGTTTATATTAATATGGAAATAGGTATCAGAAAAGTATATTGATTTTGGCTAAATGTTTTAAAATGTCCAAGTGATATGTTACAGCAGAACCTTGGAGATATCCTTTTATTGGAGAGGCCACAAGTAACATATATGTCACATGTTCTGAGAAAATACTTGAGTGATGATAGGCAGGGTACTTTGAACAGAAATTCAGACACTTATGTGGTGAGACTGATTTAATAATTTAATGAAAAAAATAATAAACAGGATAGGCAAAGCTTGGTGTGTATAGCTTTATATCAAAGAGTCTAACAGTGGTATCAGTCCATGTACTGGAACAAACAGCAGTGGCACCGACAAAGCAGACTGACAAGGGAGTATGAAGCTATTGCAGCAATGGCAAATGTCCTTGGGAATAGACTGACAATGCAGCAAATGACTAAGCAGCAGCAGAGACAAGGAACAGATGTCTTCAGGAGCAGAGTGGAAACTGCAGGCAGGAACCAGCACATAGGTAGATGTGAATGCTGGAATTTGAGCAGAGTAGTAGACAGGAATGCTGCATCCTTGAAACAAACATACTAAAAATTTGCAGCAGGCTAGCACAACAAAGTCTTACAACTGGCACAGCCAGATCGTAAAGGTCACACTTGATATGGACTGATTGAGGCTCATCACCTGTTAGTTACTAGGAGTTATGACACACAGGATAAGGCTTAACTTTCCTAGATCTCCCTTGTGAACTACTCAGTATGTGAGTCTCAACAGTCCCATAGATTGACAGGAAAACCAGTGAGATCTTCCTTGGAATACCCAGAGGCCTAACAAAACAGGTACTCTCAACAGCACCAAGAGAGCCAGGCAGCCTCTGGAAGGCTTGGAAGGGTGCAGCTGATGGAACTGTTGAACCAATTCCAGAGCTTGGATGTCAGATTTGCAGAGACACATGCACTCTTCTGATCCAAATACCAATCACTCCACTAGATATTGGATGCTCCACCTACAGACCCTTGAGACAATAATTCTGGTTCCTGACCCAGAGACTGAGTAACGATATGTGAAATACAGCTGACCTTGAACATTCAGGGCTTTGCCTACCTCGGGGGTACATTGCACAAAAATGTGGAATGATGAGATTGCGCTAAGGATTTAAAGAACACAAATTATAAATAGGATGGGCAAAGCTTGGTGTGCATAGCATTAATTGAAAATGCCCAATACTTGGTTCAGATAATGGGCTGGAGCAAACAGCAGAAGCACATACAAGTGCTTTGGAAGTTAGATAAGAGACAGTCAGGATTAGAACCAGACGGGTAAGGCTAGAAAACAGCTATTGCAGCAATAGCAGATGTCCTGAGCAACAGACTGGCAATGCCACAGATAGGAACGCAGTAGCAGAGAGCAAACATGGATCCTCAGGAGGAGACTGGGAACTGAAGGCAGGAACCAGCACACGAGTAGAGGTGAATGATGGAACTTCAGCAGAATAGCACAACAAAATAAAATACTTGCAGCAGAATAGCATAACAAAGCCTTACAACTGACACTTTAATGTGATCTTAGCCACAGCCATGTGACAGCCTTAGAGAAAGTGGACGAAATAGCCCGTTGGCAACTATATTTGTAATTACAGGGGACCGAGAACACAGGAGGACACACTAGACACAGCATGACGATGGGACAAGTTTTGTTGAAGCCTATAAAGCTAGGCAATTGAACAGCAAGTATATTGAGTGTGGCAACTAGTTGCCAATACACTAATACTGTTATATGTTATCTGCAGATTTTGGTATCATTTGTTTTTTGTCCCAGATGTCTTTGACAGTATATATATACATATGTATTGAGCCTCCAGTTCATTTAGGATCTCTGTCTTACCCTGTATCTTGTTTTTTATATGTTTTTTGAATAGTGTTTTTATATATATATGTATCACTTTTTATCAAATCCAATGATTATCAGTATATCCTGACTATCTCAGGAGCATCAGTTTATTCTGATATAGATGATGATGCTATAGATATTTAAACCTTGTATATAGGGAGTTTTCCATGATTTGAGATCTATATTGATGGTTATATCAATCCAGGTTATACTCACATCAAGGGATTGATTTTACAGTGCACTATTTTGTATATACTGTATTTTGACCGGCGTTGTTCTCGGATTATATGTATCCTATTAAAGTTATTTTTTTTCTGATCTTAGCCACATCTTAAAGGTCTCACTGATGCTGATTGCCTGAGCCCGATCACGTGTCAGTGACTAGGGGGTAGAGCAGAACTATTTTTTCTAGGTCTTTGTTACAGCCTACTCAGTGTGTCCATCACCGCAGGTTGTGGATTGACAAGAACAACCAGTTAAGTCTTCCTTGGCCTTTCACACGATTTTCCTAATATACAGTGCTCCTTTAAGAATACATATAGTCACACTGCAAATAGCCCCTTCAATTTTCATTCTAATTGGGGAATGTGGGCGAAGTGATGGGGAAAACAGATATCAAAGATGAATGGATTTGGAAAAAAAAAAGACTTTGAATAAGGGTAACATCTGGCAAGTGGGAAAGATCACAAATGGTAACAGGCAATTTTAAGACATTTAGGGCCCTATTAAATTCCAGCCTCGTAAATAAGAGGCTTCTACTTAAATCCTACGTACTGCAACATTTCTCAAAGTTACAATGCTATTACAATCGCCCTGCTGCGAGCAATGTATTAGCTACGCAGCAGGGCCGTACGTATCAACACTGCGAAAATGTATATGAGGAGTGACAGTCTGCGAGATGATCTCGCAGGCACCCGCACCTCAACAAGTAGAGCAGTGGTCCTAAACGGGACCTCCGCGGCAGTCCCCCATAAAAGCCCTGCCGTGGGGGGTACTCCAACTACCCCCTCGGCACCGAAAATTAACCCCCCTCTATGCGGGGGTCCCCATCAGGACCCCCGAAGTGTCCTCACATTAACACCTTGCTGCAGGGGTCCATAGGGACCCCCGCAGCTCCCACACATTAACCCCTTGCAGCGTGGGTCCCCGATCGGCACCGATCAGGCCCCCGCTGCACTTAATACTTTTAAATTCCCCGCCGCGGCTCCTTAAAGGGCCCGCGGCACACTATTACTAATCCCGAAGTGTCCCCACATTAAGCTCTTGCTGCAGGGGTCCATAGGGACCCCGCAGCCCCCCCACATTAACCCCCTGAAGCGGGGGTCCCCGATCGGCACCGATCGTGACCCAGCTGCATTTAAAAAAATGTATTTCCCGCCTCGCGGGTCCTTAAAGGACCGTAAAGGTCCTGAAAGGACTCACACTAAAAAAAATATTAACCCCAGGCAACTAAAATTAACCCTATAACTCATTGTGGTCAATACAGACCCCCATTAGGCCTTAATTAACCTATAACACATGGGTGTCAATACAGACCCTCATATGGCCTTAATTAACCCTGTCACTCATGGGGGTCAATACAGACCCCCATAAGGCCTTAATTAACCCAATAACTCATGGGTGTCAATACAGACCCCCAAAAGGCCTTAATTAACCATATAACTCATGGGGGTCAATACAGACCCCCATAAGACAATGATTAACCCTATAACTCATGAGGGTCAATACAGAAACCCATAAGGCCTTAATTAACCCTGTCACTCATGGGGGTCAATACAGACCCCCATAAGGCAATAATTAACCCTATAACTCATGGGGATCAATACAGACCCCCATAAGCCCATAATTAACCCTATAACTCATGGGGGTCAATACAGACCCCCCATAAGGCTCAATTTAATCCCATCAGTCCCATAAGTGTATATTGTGACACTTATGGGGCTGTTAAAACCCTAACATTAACCACATAAGTGCCATGACGATCCACAAGGACCATCATGACACTAACTACAAATACTTCACTATAACCCCCAATAAACCATTAAATCTAAACTAACCCCCCTCTACACTAATATATTAACACTTACACTACCTATCCAACACTACCTACCCCCTAATAAACCCCCCCACCACTCTATTTACAAAAAATAAAAAAACCTACATTACAGAAAATAAAAAAATACATTACAACCACTACAGAAAAAAAAAAAATGACACACCTGAAAAGGAAAGACAGACATACACAATACAATACATTACATACAATACATTACATGTAATACAAATCAAATACCCCCTATCTATCTAACATACAATTTATTTAATATAAAATAAATCCTAACTATATCAAACACATGCCCCTATCTATCTAATATACAATAAATCCTAACTACATACACAGACCCAAATTCTAAGCTAAAATAAAATAATTAAAATCCTAACTACATACACAGACCCTAATTCTAAGCTAAAATAAAATAATTAAGACTACTTACCTTTAAGATGTCCCTTCAGATCACTAACCTAGGGGTAAAACAAAACAAAATAATTAGTATAAAACATTAACATCAAATAAATAAACATTATATACATTCTAAATATTGTACTCACCTTTTCAGCATGTCCCGTCATTGTTCAGTTCTTCTCCGTCGCTGCCATGTTAAAAAAAACACAATACATTACTTCAATATACAGACACCAAATAAAATAAACATATAAACATATAAATATGCATTCAACTTACCTCCCTGCGATGTCCCCGGCCTCCTCCCCTTCAGCCCCGGCTGGGCCCTGCAACCATCCGCGGTCTAAAAAAATCAAAATGCACTCGCAGACCTCCCCGACGCTAATGAGCCTCCCAGAGCCTTTTATGGGAAGAAATTGGCAATGGCGGCTTGTGATTGGCTGAAAAAGCTGTCTATCAATTTCAGCCAATCAGAAGTCGTCAATGTGTGAGCCAGTGAGAATGCGCAGATGTCTTCACCCAATCACTCCGTGGGGGTGTATCCCATAGTGATTGGCTGAAGGCATCAGCGCCTTGTGATTAGTTCCAATAAAGATTGACAGATGCTTTAGCCAATCAGGGTGGGATTTTGGGGTGTATCCCATCCTGATTGGCTCACACATTGATGAGTTCTGATTGGCTGAAATTGATAGACAGCTTTTTCAGCCAATCACAAGCCGCCATTGCCAATTTCCTCCCAGAAAAGGCTCTGGGAGGCTCATTAGCGTTGGGGAAGTCTGCGAGTGCAGACCTCTGTTAGTTTTTTTTTTTTTAGACCGCGGATGGTTGCAGGGCCCAGCCGGGGCTGAAGGGGAGGAGGCCGGGGAGATAAGTTGAATGTATATTTATATGTTTATATGTTTATTTTATTTGGTGTCTGTATATTGTATTAATGTGGGGACACTTCGGGGGTCCCGATGGGGACCCCCAGCATAGAGGGGGGTTAATTTTAGGTGCCGCGCAGGGATTAGTAATAGTGTGCCACGGGCCCTTTAAGGAGCCGCGGCTAATTAATTTTTTTAAAAATGAAGCGGGGGCCTGATCTATGCAGATCGGGGACCCCCCGCTGCAAGGGGTTTATGTGGGGACACTTCGGGGGTCCCGATGGGGAACCCCAGCATCAAGGGGGGTTAATTTTTTTTGCCGCAGCCAGGATTGGCTAATAGTTTGCCGCGGGCTCTTTAAGGAGCCGCGGCGAGGAATTTAAAGCTTTTAAATGCAGCGCGGGCCTGATCGGTGCCGATCAGGGACCCCAGCTACAAGGGGTTAATGTGGGGGTGCATGGGCATGTGTATAGGGATCCTTACACTGCTGTCTCAGGCTGCTCCGAGGCAGCACGTAGAGGTTTTAGGATCCCTTGCGGTCACTTTTTGTGCTTGTAGGGATTCTTCCGAGATTCGAGAATCGCTCGAAGATTTATGGCTGCGTGTGACTACGTAGCTCACTCGGAGCCTATTCTCGGCCATTTTTCGTAGTCATAACGCAAAGCAGGCTGCAAGAGATTCGGTCCTCGCACACAGCAAAAAACTGCCTTTTGCGAGCACCGAGAGAACTACGAGGGAGATTTTAATGAGGTCCTTAGTAAGGGTATAGTTAAGACATGCAAACATGAAAACAAATACCTATTTTAAGCACATTAATAAAGACATATTTCAAATACAAATTCAGGAATAGCTACAGTTAGTAAAGCATTTTTGAGAAACATTTAAAGGGTTAATTACATAAGTGCACAGCCTATAGTGAGCATAGAACATATGTCTGAACACCAACCTAGGTAAGAGTCATACAAACCATGAAAGCTTTCATTCTTTAGAGTTGATCAATGAAAGTTTAAGTCTGGAGTGTTAGGTTGAGTAGAGTCTTACTAATGAACAAACACTTAGTTATATGCTCCTGTAACTTAGTGTCAATATCCAGTAATATCAGACTGGTAGGCAAAATCTGTGGGCAACTATTGCCCATGTCGTATTGGTGAGGCAATGTCATGAAAAGGACATGGAACAACTGATTGTTCAAGCATTTAAAATGGTATGTTTTAAACATTACAACATTTGTATTTAAATTTCATTGAAACTAATAGAAAATGCAGAGACCATACTTTAGGCTGTAGATCTCTTTAACTGTCAGAGGGCAACCCCCCAAGAGCAGTTAAACCTCTGTATACATTTGTATGCTCTGAGACCTTTATTTAAATAAAGAACACACACAATGACACATTATTAAATACCCTCTTTCTGATTCAACAAAGTGCTGGGTGTCACCTTTACACTTGCAGCAATTTGTTGTCTATATACTGTAATACAACATGTGTTGTGGGCAGTTGTTATTCCAGTTCAGAGGTTAAGGCATTATGAGCTACAAAGATATATGAATTGTCGCCATATTCAAAGTCCAAGTTTGATTCTCAGTGATCTACCCATTGGGGGATGGTAATTTATTAAATCAAGAGGCAGTGTTGTAGTTTATTGTTGAGGTGAATCCAAGTTATTTCTATTGCTCAAGATGGATGCATACTCAAGCTATATTGTTATATGCTTTTGTTCTGGCTTCAGATAGTTTCTAACTGTCCTTTGTATATTTATCATATCTGCTCATCTGAGAGATCGCTTGTCTCCAGAGTAATCTGGGGCTCAGGGGAGGATAGCAAGAGCCTTAAGTAACAAAACAGTCTCTGAGCAGACATCTTCACTCTTGTCAGCTGTGAAATAGGAGCTTCCTCTAAAGCATAATTATATATAATAGGTAATGAATTAAAGGCTGTACAAATGAGTATGGGAGCACGCTTCACTAAAAACAAACAAAAATGCATGCTCTCCTGTTTTTGCAACCACATTGTATTTTTCCATTCATTGCAGTACGTCATTAAAATAAATATGTGTAATTATGTGGTTATGACTCCTCTCTATTTTTACTGAGATTTTTTATTCTTGTGGTTGGGGTGGAGACAATAGTACTATAATCTAACAAATATTTTCTACGTGAATCCTTACTTTTTCTCTTTAAACCATATTAAACTTTTGTTAATATGAAAGTATTTTAGTCAAGAAATACAAACAAGACAGAAAACATAGTGTTATGAAATGGACTGAACTATAAGCTATCTGATAAAGGTTTATACTACAGACAATGGCCCCATTTAATTCTAAGCCCGAAATTACCTTCATTCTGACCGTTTGTCTGCGAGTTAGAAATGTGTTACTTATATAGAGATATATTAAATTTACTCAAGCCCGTAATAACAGGCTCACAGCCCCAACATGCAAACCATGAACCTGTATGTAGCATTTCAGGGCATGATCATGATTAATTAGGCAAACCCGTAAGTTACAATTTAGACAGAGCCAATAGTAAATGAGACCGTCATCATAAAGTCAGTAAAACATGGAGTTTAAACTACAATCAATTAGTAGGACTCGCAATCCAGTAATGTAGAAATCAATCAAAAATCAAGAGGGTTCCATGATATGTATTAATGTCTTGATTCCTGAGATCGAAATAAATAATAATAATAATAAGAAGAAGAAGAAAACATAAAAAAAAAATTTTTTTATTGCAGATATGCAAGCTTGAGACTGTTGTGCAATTAATTCTAATTACTTTCATTGCTTTACCATTATTTTTAAGTACAGTAGTGTGTGTTTATTTTCTTTACAGCGTTACGAACAGGTGTTTAACTCACTTGCCCGTCCTATATACTACTCGTAGAATTTTTTTATGCATTTTCCATTTACGGGTTTGAAGGCAATTGCTGGCTTGCTGAATTGTAATTAAATATGGATTTTGCGGCTTTTGCACTGGTAACATTTGCGGCCTTGAAACATCAAAGGAGGAGATAGGACGGAGGTACGTTTTTGAGAACCGCAGTGATTTTGAGCCTGTTACTCGCAATTGGAATGCAAGTATCAAAATGTAGCCAATTAAGTGTCAGGAACATTTACGGGCTCCATTATGGACTTATGTAATTGCGATTTGGACAATTAAATGGGGGCCAATGTAAGCTACATTAAAGAGCAAACAAATACTGTTTAAACATAGGTTTCTCTTACATAGGAGTATAATTGAAGAATTTACTAATTCAATTCAATATGGGACTTGCCTTTTGTCATTTATTAGAATAGGACACTAATTATATTTTGTGTTTTTTTCTGATTTAGTTTGAAGAGCCAGGTGACGTGAGATGAAAAGAATGCCCGAAACAAAATTACACTGAATTAATTTAATTCCTGTTTACAAGTGGATTTTCCTTTACAGGTAAAGACTGATAAATTGCAGAGTGCACTAATTGTGCCCAGGTGAGAGGGGTGTGGCTTGAATGTTTAACTAGTATAAAAGGTTGTGAGCTTTTTTGGGGCCTGTTTACAAGTGGATTTTCCTTTACAGGTAAAGACTGATAAATTGCAGAGTGCACTAATTGTGCCCAGGTGAGAAGGCAGAAGTTAGTATAAACGGGAGAAGAGGCGAACTTGTGAGCTTGTAAACATTTTCGGTATCAGGTGCAGTTCTAGTGAAAGTGTAGGAGTTTAAATAGGGGTAGGGACTTCAAAGAAAAGGGAGGGCAGATTTATAGTGCAAGGAGGAAAACTTTATACAAATATATTATTTTATATTCTTTATTTTTCCCACTTAAATTTTGTAGACAATAATTATGAGTCAGTCCAGTGGCAACCTCACTCAGTGTACATCCTGTCATATGTATGCAATACTGGAACAGATGATACCTCTGTGAGAGGTGTGAGCATGTTGCCTTATTGGAAGCTCAAATTGGAGATCTGGAGCGGAGAATTGCAGCACTTAGTGATATTGCTCCACTGGAAGGGGGTTGGTGCTCACTGAGCACAGTTTAGCTGGGCCTAGCATGGAGGGCGGAGCTGGGGCTAGTGAGGATGTCCAGGGAGGTAGCTGGGTTACAGTTACAAGGGGAAGCAGGGGGAACAGGAGGAGGCAGGCCAGTTCTGAGTTGGCAAACACCAACAGATTGGCCAGATTGAGTGAAACTGTTGGGGATGTCCATTCAGGAATGGCAATACCAGATAGAGCTGTTCCCCCTAACAGCCAGGAGAACAGCTCTACTGGAGGAGAGGGAGGGCAGAATAGGCAGAGCAACAGACAGGTTTTGGTTGTAGGGGACTCTATTATTAGGAAGGTAGACAGGGTGATTTGTCACCCAGATCCCAGCAATCAAACAGTTTGGTGTCTCCCTGGTGCTCGGGTTCGTCATGTTGTGGATCGGAAAGACAAATTATTGGGAGGGGCTGGAAATGAACCGGCAGTCTTGGTACATATTGGTACCAATGACAAAGTTAGTGGAAGATGGAGTGTCCTAAAGAATGATTTTAGAGAACTAGGTAATAAGCTGAAGGCAAGGACCTCCAAGGTAGTATTTTCTGAGATACTACCAGTGCCACGTGCTAGCCCAGGGAGGCAGAAGGAGCTTAGGGAGGTTAATGCGTGGCTAAAGATTTGGTGCACTAAGGAGGGGTTTGGGTTTTTAGAGCACTGGGCTGACTTCTCACTTCGGTACAATCTCTACAGTAGGGATGGATTGCACCTTAATGATGAGGGAGCTTTTGTACTAGTGGATAGGATGGTAGAAAGGCTGGAGGAGTTTTTAAACTAGTAGGTGGGGGGGAGGGACTAGATATAAGTAATGGGGTAGAAAGTGTAGAGGGTATTAGGGAATGGATTAACAACTCATAGGGGAGAAGATGGGGAGGGGCAGTATAGTCAATAGGGAGATAGTACTAAGTAATTCAAGTACAGTGGCAGGCACTTCAGAACTACAGACTCATAACATAAGGTGTATGCTTGCTAATGCCAGAAGCTTGCCAGGAAAAATGGGAGAGTTAGAATTATTAGCAATTTATGAAAAATGGGATTTAATAGGCATTACTGAAACGTGGTGGGATGAATCTCATGACTGGACTGTTAATCTGGATGGCTATAACCTATTTAGGAAAGATAGAGGCAATGGTAAACGAGGAGGAGGGATTTGTCTGTATGTTAAGCCTGAATTTAAGCATATAGTCAGAGAAGATATTTATGGTGGACCTAGTGATAAAGCTGAATGTTTGTGGGTAGAGTTAAATAGCGAAGCAGCAAATTCCAAAAGAATGTTAGTAGGAGTATGCTATAAACCCCAAATATAGCTGAAAGTGAGGAAATACAATTATTGTTGCAGATTGAAAATGCAGCTAAGCACGGTCTGGTTCTAATAATGGGAGATTTTAATTACCCTGAAATAAACTGGATAAATGAGACCAGCAGTTCATCTAAGGGGTAGCAGGTTCTTGAGTACACTCAGGGATCATTATCTGGCCCAGGTTGTACAAGAGCCTACTAGAAATGAAGCTATCTTAGATTTACTCATCACAAATAATATTGATATAGTATCAATTGTTGGAATAGGGCAACCTTTGGGAAACAGTGATCACAACACAGTCTCGTTTGAGATTGAATTAAAAAAACAACATTTTAAGGGGCCAACGAAAACTCTTAATTTTAAAAGGGCAGATTTTAACGGGCAGCAATACAATGTATAGACTGGGACAGAGAACTGGCAGGTAAAATAACTGAACATAAATGGACAACATTTAAATACTTACTAAATATACATACACATCGGCATATACCGTGTGGGAATAAAAGTAAAAGGAGTAAATCCCATCCAATGTGGCTTAATAATGATTTAAAGATCAAGATACAGAGTAAAAAACAGGCATTTAAATTATACAAACAAGAGGGGACAGAGACTGCCTTACAGGAATACAAGAAAATCAACAAGGCTTCCAAAAGGGCGATTAGAATGGCTAAAATAAGTATATTAATGGGAAGAAGGCGAGGAAGAAAGCTATAGGAACATTACAATGTGACACAGGCCGTCTGATAATTAGTGACCAAGAAAAGGCAGATGAGCCAAATAGGTTCTTTTCTTCGGTATACACAAGAGACGTACCAGTGGTTGGGACACTGCAACATAATGGGGCTACACTACCTTTGCCAGATAATTGGTTAACACAGGAAGTAATCCAAAAGAAGTTAGAAAAAATAAATGTTAATAAAGCCCCGGGTCCTGATGGAATACATCCAAGGGTACTAAGGGAACTGGGTTCTGTAATAGCCAAACCATTATATTTAATTTTTCAAGATTCACTCAACACAGGGTCTCTACCAGATGACTGGAGAAAAGATGATGTGATACCAATATTTAAAAAGGGAGCAAGAGCAAATCCGGGGAATTATAGACCAGTGAGCCTCACTTCTGTAGTGGGGAAGCTTTTAGAAGGGTTAATAAGGGATAATATACAAGAATATGTCTATTTGAACAGGATTATAAGTAGGAGTCAACATGGATTTATGAGGGATAGGTCATGTCAAACAAATCTAATTCATTTCTATGAGGAGGTTAGTAGGAACCTGGATCAAGGCAACTCAGTGGATGTAGTCTTTTTGGATTTTGCAAAGGCTTTTGATACAGTGCAACATGAGAGACTATTGTGGAAACTAAGAGTTACAGGAGTTGCAGTAAATATCTGCTCATGGATTGAGAGCTGGCTAAAAGACAGGAAGCAAAGGGTTGTTGTAAATGGAACATACTCCGATTGGACTAATATGGTAAGTGGGGTTCCTCAGGGTTCAGTATTAGGTACTATCCTTTTTAACATATTTATTAATGACTTAGAGGTAAGATTGGAGTGTGGTGTCTCCATTTTCGCTGATGACACGAAGTTGTGCAAGGTAATTAAATCAGATAGTGATGTGCTTTCCATCCAAAGGGATTTACATAAAATTGAGGAATGGGCATCTAAATGGCAGTTGAGATTTAATACGAATAAATGTAAAGTTATGCATCTGGGCAGGAAAAATAGTTATGCAATTTATAAACTTAATGGAGCAAATCTAGGTGTATCAGATATTGAAAGGGATTTGCGAGTGCTTGTGGACAACCACCTAGGTAACAGTGCTCAAAGCCAAGCAGCAGCTGCAAAGGCAAATAAAATATTAGCATGTATTAAGAAGGATATAGAAGCCAGGGAAGCAAATATAACTCTGCCACTATACAAATCTCTAGTACGCCCTCATAATGAATATGGAGTACAATTTGGGGCACCACTTCATAAAAAGGACATTTTAGAGCTGGAAAAGGTACAGAGGAGAGCAACAAAACTAATAAGGGGAATGGAGGGGCTAAGTTATGAAGAAAGACTAACCAAATTAAACTTATTTTCTCTAGAAAAAAGGCATTTAAGAGGAGATATGATTACCTTATATAAATACAACCAGGGTCAGTATTAAGATTTGTCAAGGGAGCTTTTTGTGCTAAGAGGTTTTTAACTGACAAGAGGACATCCCTTGAGGTTAGAAGTAAAAATATTCCACCTTAAAGAAAGAAAAGGGTTCTTCACAGTATGGGTGGTTAATCTGTGGAATTCTCTACCAGAGAGGTGGTGACAGCGGATTCAATAGATAGCTTTAAAAGGGGATTGGATTTATTTCTAATTAAAAAGGGAATTCAGGGTTATCATGGATAATTAGAGAGGCAGTATTGATCCAGGGAGAAGTCCGGTCGCCGGTGTCTGGCATCAGGAGGGATTTATTTATTTATTTATTTTTTTATACAGCTAATTAATTAATAGTTAATTTGCATATTGCAGATCGGAGGAGATCTTGAAAGGTTGAACTTGATGGACTGAAGGTCTTTTTTCAACCTTAAATACTATGGGCCTCATTCTATTATCGGCTGTAAAATGGCCGCAAGGCTGCGATTCCTTGCGGGGGTTCCGTTATCTTGGAATTCAATTATACGGCCCCGCAAGGATCTCCCCTTACGGCCGGCGGTATATCTTGCAACCGGCCGTAAGCTCAGAAAACTTTAAACGCAAAAATAAATTCAAGACGGCACTGTACAGCTCTGTAAATGCTAGGGATCATATTGGGGGACATGAGGATTAATAGCAATAGCAGCCCAAATCCGAGTTTACATTAACTGTTTATTTTCCAGCCGCAGCGTGGGCGGGTCTGAGGTGCTCCAAGCTCTCTGGACTTTTTACATGGATTTTTGACATAAATAAAAAAATAATTTATTTACGGATTTGAGTGTAGGGGAATGTTGTGCTATTTTTGTTAACACCTACAATCACTTTATAGTCTCCTCAGAGTGCAGGATGGCTTTATTTCGGCTTTATAATGTGCTTAATTGGTGCTAGCGGGACCTTTTTCCTGCAAGTAAGCTGCGGCTCGGTTTTAGCCTTGCAGAGAGGGTTCCCGGAGCAATTGAATAGCAACCGGGATTTTCTTGCGGCCGAAACTCTTGCGGCCATTTTA